>CM068760.1:1975608-1997568 GCA_035084275.1 Hydrolagus colliei
TCAGCGCCTTGGGCCGTCCTCCCAACGTGAAAGGCGCTCTATAAATGTAAATTGTTGTTGTTGTTGTTTGTGTCCAATTATCGCACTGCTGAGCAACAACAACACACAGGGTCACATCTCACAGCGCCTCAGGGCACCTGAGCAGCCGGAGTGTGTGAGGACGCGGCGGGATTGAGCTCAGCCGCGCCGAGATCCTCTCCCACGCCGTTATTCACCGCCCCGGTGTCACGGGAACGGAGACCGGTGATACCGGGGACTGGTTCCTTTGATGATCTGCTGTTTGCTTGTTTGCAGGGAGCAGTCAGTATCCATAACGTGGGCTATTGGCAGGGCAAGCAGTACATCGGTGTGGGACCAGGTGAGAATTGCGGGGATGAAAGGTATTGAAGGTGTGCGGCCTTGCAATCCAGTGACTGGTCTGCCCTTCCAGGTCCTACTGTCGAGCCGAGCTGGGCCTCGCTGTCGTCAGCAGTGAGAGCCCTGGATATACCCTCGCTGACCACTCTTCTTTGCCTCCTCCAGGTGCTCACGGCAGGTTTGTCCCGTGGGGCGAGGGCAACAGTCGGAGAGAAGCCAGGATACAGACTTTGGAGCCTGACATCTGGATGAGGGAGGTCAGGAAGTTTGGCCACGCAACCAGGAAGAGAGTGCAGCAGACTCCACTGGACATGTGAGCCAATAGCCTTGATTGAGCACAGTGGGGGGGGGTGGGGGGGGGCGAATCCTGAAGTGATTGTTCAGGGCTTGTTTTGATGGAGAGTCGTACGACGAAATACAGGTTGTGTGATTTTTTTCTTACAGGTTGGAGGAGAAGCTGGTGCTGGGGCTCCGAATGAGCCAGGGAATCACACACGGAGTAAGTGAGAGAGCGACGTCTGTCTACCTGTCTGCTGTCCTTGCCTGTCTGCTCTGCCTGTCACTGTGACTTATGGGTGTGCTTGTGTGTGTTGCAGGAGTGGCTGCAAAGCTCGGCTGGATTGAGTCTGTGGGCAGCGCTGGGGGAATCGCAGTCAGTGCAGGACTTCCTGGACCAGGGCTTCTTATCTTGGACCATAGGTAACGATGAGGGGATTGGGGGGGTGGGGGGCTCAGTCTCTGAATGTAACTTGAAACTTTCCCAGCTCCGACAGCCCCAAGCCAAGGACTGATCTTTGCAGTGTACCTGACTGCAGACACACAGGAACAGGAGTAGGCTATTCAGCCCCACGAGCCCATTCCACCATTGTACCTCAACTCCAGTTACCCATCTTTGCTCCATATTCCTTGACACCCTGAGCTAACAAATGTCTGTCTTGAAGATGCGAATGGATTCAGCCATAATCTACAACCTCTTGGGGAGGGAATTTCAGATTTCTGCCTTCCTTTGTATGTGATTTTACTCCTAAATGGCCTAGCTCTAATTTTAAAATGATGCCCCCTTGTTCTGGATTCCCCCATCAGAGGAAATAGTTTCTCTGTAACTATCTATTGAACCACTGATATCAGATCTGAGGGGGTTTTGAAATGGGACAAAGACTGATGAGGAAGGGACGAGAGGGAGGCTGTCGGAAGCAGGCTATAATAGCCCCGGCATTAATGGAGGGGAGCAGAGGGGGATGCCTGGGTCAGCCTCACTGAGGGGGACAGCAGCAAATCAGAGGTTGGAGGTGCTGGGGAGACAGAAAGCCGGGGTGATGGATGGAGTGGTGTTTCTACAGAGTTTGGTGGGGGTGTGAAGTTTGGTCAGCTCCTTCAGATGTCCTCCCAACGTGAAAGGTGCTATATACAAAATGTAATTCTGTTGTTGTTGTTGGGCTGAAGGAGGCAGGTTATTTGGCTGTGATGTTGCGATGTTCCAGACTGGATTAACCCTTTGTCCTTCTCTCTCCAGGGGACTGCGGTGCACGTGGGCAGGCCTGGCCCTGCTTGACAGCCTGCTGCCCACCCTCCTCCACCAGCTCCACCTCGCGCACAAGGCTTCCATAGCGCACAGCCCCTGACTCACCCTCCCTCCTGGATGCCGAGCTGCGTACTGGGATTCCACACTCGCTCTGTGTCTCTTTGGACTGAAACTAAATCCTCCCCAACTAATGGGATTGATGGTGGACTGAGCAATGCTGTGGGCAGGAGAGGGGAAGGAGGCCAGGTCTGAACACTGGAGACATGTGAACAGAAGAATGTTCTGACATTGATGGACATTAGGAGATTTGTCTGCCCCTCACCGCACCCAGACTGCCCACCCCACCCCCCCCCTCCCCACCCACCCCCCCCCCACTCCCCACCCCGCCCCCCCCCACTCCCCACCCCGCCCCCCACTCCCCTGGAGGCAAAGGCAGTGGTTGGAGCTGCTCATCTCGAAAGTTACTATTTTTTGAAAACTTAATCATTTATTTAAGCTTGAAGGCAAACTCTTGCTAAATGAACTTTATCGGGGATTCTTGTTATTCGTATATTTAATCGAATTGTCAAAATGCTGCTCAGGATTATTTTTTACTGTGAGGGGCAGTGACAGTACTTTTAGGAGAATAAAATTTATTGAATGTTTTCCCGTCGCTAGTTATTTGCTCAGATCTTTCATTCCCTTCTGCCACCTGCTGGCATTCAGTTTGGCTCCAGTGTTGCCAGCAAAACCTAGGGATGGCTGCTAGTACTGATCTTCTTACCCTTTCCGGCCTCTGAACCTCATCTTCATCGATGGAACCCTTTGCAGGCGCCAGCCAGTTCGAGGCTGTACAGTGCCAATCGGGATGGAATTGACCCAAAGCATGGGTGAGGGTTTGGTCTACTTTGGATGCGAGCTATGGTCAGAGGCGGGCAATGTGATGGAGGTGGAGGAAAGCGGTCCTGATTGTGGACATTATATGCGGTAGGAAAGCCAGCTGGGAGGTGAGGGGTGGGTGGATGGTGGTCTAACCAGACCCTCAGTTACATACAGGTTCAATTAGCCTCCGGGATGGGCTTCAATAACAAATGCCAAGAGCAGGCAGTGGGAACATAATCAATCAAAACTTACATTTATATAGCGCCTTTCACATCGAGAGGACGTCCCAAGGCGCTGTACAGTCAGGTAGGGACAAGAGCAGGGGCGGGGGGGGGTGGGGGGGGGGGGAAGAAGATTAGGAGAATTGACTGTATATTTGTGGGCGAAACGCGGCAGCCAAATTGCGCACAGCAGCGTCCCAATGCATCTTAATCTATTCCTGCTGGTGTCAGCCAAGGTTGTGTCTATTGATTTGATTTGATTGAGTGATTGATTTATTGTCGGCAGCCAATAAATCGCCTGTTTTCTGGACTTGTGTGTTGATGATCCTTCCCCCCACCTCCACCACCCCCATCCCTTTTAGTAGATGAAGCCCGGCCCGTCAGAGGCGGGGCCGGAAGTGCGGGTTGCCATTAGTGACGGGGGGGGACGCCGCTGCCCGAGGGGCGGTGGGAAGGGAGGGACCGGAAGTGCGGGTTGCCATTAGTGACGGGGGGACGCCGCTGCCCGGGGTGGTGGGTGGGGGGCGGAAGTGCGAGTTGCCATTGTGACAGCGATGGCAGGGGGTGGGGGGGAGGGGAAGATGGCGAGCACCCGCAAAGCCTCCAAACTCTTACAGAGGGAAACGGGGCAGAAGACACCGCCGGGTGAGAGGCGCCGGGGGAGGGGGGGGGGGGGCAGGGAGGGCAGAGAGAGATTGTTAAACCCACTGCGGGGGGGTGGGGGGGGGGGGGGGGCAGCTCCAATCAACTGTATTTTAAGCCAATTCAATGTCGATGATCAATGAAACCGATCGATATTTAAGACAATTTATATATGTGTGTATATATATATTATATATGAACCGTTTCAAATATAATATGTACAGTCAATTCACGTTGCAGTATATTCTGTGAAGCGCTTTGAGACGTCTCTGGATGTGAAAAGCGCTGTATCAAATGCAAGGATTATTAAATGTATATTACTGTATTAAAATATATATTTATATATCAATATCAGTGATATTTAATGATTATTCTACAGGTAAGCAAAGTACTGGCTGATGTTGGTCAGCTTTAGCTGCCCCCATACGATGATGAGACAATAATAATAAGAATCCTTGCATTTGATGTAGCAGTTTTTCACGTCTTCTAGACTGTGTCTCAAAGCGTTCGGCAGAATAGACTGTAAAGTGAATTGACCGTGTGTTTGTGGGAGAAGCGCGGCGGCCGACTGCCAATGCCCTTGAAAGCTGTTGCCGACTTTTACGGGATTGACTTTTTCAGAGAAGAAGAAGCTGAAAGGGATCGAGGAATTTATGCCAATCGAAGAGGTCGCAGGGAAGGATGTTGTGCTGACAGGGGATGATATCATGGCCCTGGCTATCAAGAGGGCTGATTTGGAAAAGGTAGCTAGACTGATAACAGCGTAGACACACGCCTCTCCTTCCCTTTCCTATATCTCTCTGTTCCCCTCTGTATTTCTCTCTCGTACCAACCTTCTCTTAACCTGCGGTGGCTAAGACAGTCTGAATGAAATATCAATGGGGCTCTCGATAGAGGTTAAATAATGTATAAAATAATAATAATAATAATCGGTCAAAAAAAGACACACTGATAAACAAAATTGGTCATTTTCAATCCATGACTGTTTGTGGGGGATGCCGCTGTGCGCAATTGGCTGCTGCGTTTCGCCCACAAATATACAGTCAATTCACTTTACAGTATATTCCGTGAAGCGCTTTGAGGCGTCGATAAGATGTGAAAAGCCGCTGTGTCAAATGCAAGGATTATTATTATGAAAAGTTGAGAATAATTCCACCGTCTCCTTCTACCCTTGTCCCCGGCAGCTTCACCACCGGCCATCAACTAGAACCAAGTCCTTTATCCAAAACACTCTGTTGATTCGAAAACCAAAGCCAAAGGAGGATAAAGTGACAAAACTTGTGGCCAAACCGACTTTGATTGAAGAAGTCATTAAAACTGTGGACTACTCAGGTCTGTTGCTTTTTTGTCTTTGGACTAAATTGATATTTCTTGCATATTTAGTTGCTGATTGCCTGCTGTTGGTGGTGAGTGGAGGAGTTGTCTTGGCCAGGCTTGTGTGCATATTGAAGTTTGCCGTTCTCTCACGGGTCAGTCCGTGTTTTCTCCTGCTTTACATTTATGTTATAAGTGTAATTTGTTGTTGTTGTTGTTGTTATGTTTCTCAGCCTCATGAAGTGGGACTTGCTAGGGTCCCTCACTGCTCGGCATCCCTCTCTCTCTCTCCCTCTCTATCTCTGTCTCTCTGTGTCGGGCAGCCGAGACTCACTTGGCCTGTAGCTTTCTCACATTTGCAGCAAACGTTGTGCAGTCTGGCCCAGGACCTGTTCTCGTTCCTACGGGAGTTCCCCCAAGATCTGACACCCAATGAAGCTTGACAGGAGAGAGAGAGAGAGAGAGAGAGAGAGAGGTTCTGTGTAAAGAATTATATTGACATTGACTAATAGTGGCTAAAACCAATCCAGTTCGTGCGAATAATTTGTGGTGCATTTAGCATCTGTACACCCCCCCAGTATCTCCTTGTGATGATCAAAAATTCAGGTGGGAGTAACAAAGGCATGGGAGTGAACGTCTTATATTCCCGAGTTGTGTGGAACGCTAGAATTTTCAGGAAATATCTGTTCACCAGTTGAATCTATCTGTACTAAAACTCAGACATTATCCCAACAACAACAACAACAACAAGGCCCTAATAGACAAGCACTGTGCTGACACTATGTGGATTGAACTGTGAAAGGCACTATATACAAATGTAATTTTGTTGTTGTTGTTGTTGTTCTCTGAACCCCCCAGGTCCAGGCGGTCCTCGCTTTGATGCCCAGGGAAGAATCCTGCCCCACAGCATCCTAGGAAGGTTGGAGGACTTCAGGCTTGAATTGCTTCGAAGAGGAAACTTGGAGGTAAAGTCCAGATTCCTGTTAGATCAGCTAGTGAGATACCGAGCAACATGTGGGCTTGAGTCTCGCTCACAATTAAAATAATGAAAAAGGTATCAATTTTCAATGTAAAAAAAAATCATTAAATTTGATTTTGAGGCTTTTGGGGTCTGGAGGTTGTCTCAAAGCGTTTCACATTTGAAGCGATTTCATTTGAAGTGTAGGGACTGCGCATTTTGTAGACTAACATGGCAGCCAATTTACGTACAGCTATGTCTCACGAGCAGTCCAGTGACCGATTTCATTTCTGAGAGTATTGGCCAGGATAGAGCATGAGCAATTTTATTTGTAGGATTGTCGATCAGGACACCATGTAGGTGCAACGATCCACGTCGAGACTTTGAGCTCCCAGTCCAGGAAGCCGTTCACACTGTTGCCATCTACGTAACTGGACAGAAAAATAAAAGCACTGAATGAACAAATCGACTTCATGTCTGACACAGTGGAGTCTTGACATAGTGGGTTTGTGTTTTCCCAGTGCTGCTGGTTTCAGTGCAACCCTGTCACATTAAATGGGGTCAATAGGAACTTACTGAACTTACTATTTCCTTTCCCCTTCAGTTAGCGTCTCTCATCCCCACCGGCCTCCAGACTGAACCCAAACCACCAGCTCCGGTCAATTACAGGGAGAAAGGCAGGCTTCATGCTGGTTACAAAACCCATCATCAGGAGAGTGCCCTGGAGAACTGGGAAAGACACATGGCAGAGAGAAAGATGCAGCAGTTAAAACTTGCCCGTAAGTCTCCGAGTGAAGAAGATCATAAGAATTTGCTGGGCGAAAGAAGACCAATGTCCATCCAGTTTGCCTTCCACCATCCTGGCAGTCACATGCACATGTCATGTTCCAAACTGTATTCCAAGATATTATTCCCTGAAAGAAATCTCTCTAATTTGTTGTTAGAAGAATCAACACTTTCTGTTTCAAGACCCTCTTCCTCGACCACCCTCCTAACCCTCCCCTCCCCTCCCTCCATTCCTCCAACCTGTAGCTTGGGTCCAAAGGCCTGTCTATCCAGCACCTTGGAATGACCTCCTGACGTGAAAGGAACTGTACAAATGTAGTTTGTTGTTATTTTCCTAAGCCCTACAATCTCTCTTATACATTTGAATTTGTCTATTCCCTGTCCAGGGCTGCTGCAGAGGCCGCTTACTGAACTGCTCATCAATCACTCGGAGGATTTGGGGCAAATGAAACAGAAATACCATCTGATTGATCTTAGTATTGCCCTCCAGGGCCATGGCAAGGTAAGCACATGTTGCCAACCAATTGCTCAAAGCTTGGGAGTCCACCAAGATGGGAGCTTCTAGACGTCAGCGGCTTGGCTACTGTGACTCTGTGGGTAAGTATCTGTCTGTATCTGTCTGCCCCCTGATGCATCTTGCATTTTCATTTACCTGCCCACGTTCATCTTTCTGACCTTTCAGCTCACGTTTTTTTAAGCCAGGATACAGCATCGTGCCAGGCAAGGCTGCTGCGTATTGTTTAACGTTATTAAAGTCAAACTGGTGTTGTTTTTTTCTGCCTCTGGCAGGGATACCGTGTGGGGAGTGAGTTTTGGTACCAGCCATCGTTGATGGGCGATGAGCTGAGCGGCCTGATGTCAACCTTGAACCAGACAGAGCGCGGTTATCCACCGCCTCAGATTCATATTGGAAAATCTTTGGCCATCAGGCAGGAGGAAGGTACTTGTTAATCCTTCCAGAAAGCAGTGTATCTGACATGATGGACGCAGGCTGAATGTTGAGGGATCGGACCACATGAACGAGTGTCACTAAAGCCGGCAATGCATGGCACTGAGAAAGCAAAGTAAATCCTGGGATCTATCACTAGGCTGTTATTTATATAATGCGATAATGCAGCTTTAGTTTGCCTATTCTATAAAGTATATTCAGTCACCGGAGACACAGCAGGCCGGGACTGTATCGACAATACACAAAGCAGCTGATTTGCAGTGTTTGCTGCGTTTAGAGCTTGCTCAGGAGAGTTTGCAAGATGGGGTTGTCACCCTCCTCTTTTTAAACTCCTGTCTCTCTTTTTTCCTTAAGGTTCAAACTTCCCCAAAGACAGAAAATCTGCTGCCAGGAGCAAAAGCGAAAGCCTCTACTTGAAGCAACAATTGGACAACGCAAAGTCTGTTCTGAAGGAGATGGACTTCAGGGAGCCAGTATGTTTACCACAAATAGTTTGCCCTGACTCTCGTGTCACACACACTCAAGACTATCGTGTCACTGGCCTGTTTCATATCCCCCCCACCGTCACCATTGATGATCAGGCTTTCACCATACCTGATCCCACTCACCGGAACTCCATCCCAGAGGCCCTATGACTCACTACTTCCTTGCCACAAGACATTCCTCTTTGACAACGGCTGGTTTATCCTCCTCGTCACAATCGTCTGTCCTGGTTTGCGCTGATCAGTAGCTGTGCTGTTTAACACTGTTCCTTTTGACATGCAGGAGATGGATCACCTGGATGTGATTGGCCGAGGATTTTCTCTGCCCTCTGTGGAGGTGCAACTGTTTTCTCTCGAGAAGGAACCTTCTGAAACCGAGATGAAAGAGAACGAGTAAGTGCTTCCGTGATTCAAGCTGCCATTCGCTGGATTTTCTGCCTCGAATCTCTGGAACTCCAGCCCGGAGTCCCTCGGACTCCCCTCTCTCATCCTCGTCTTGTTCATGTCGGAGTCCTGAGGTGTAATGGTTTGAGCGCTAGCGAGACTGCGGCTTTGATTTGGGTGCCATTTGATGGAGTAAAGAAACTTAGGCAAGTTTCCTTACTCCACGTTCACACTTCTGTTTCCCTAGCAATAAATAGGGACCTAGTTGTTAGTTGATTGGCGGATCGCTTTCCAGGTGTAATAATCCCTTTCTTTAAAAAAAAGTAATCGTTCACGTCAGGAGGATTACATATACATAAATCACATTTAGTGCTCATCAGCATAACACTTATAACTCAGCGTACTGTAATATGTGGTTGACGTCAATATAGAAAACAAACGAGGTGCAGCTGTGCTGTCAGTGAGTTTGGTTGGAGCAAAGACCAAGGAATGGTCAGCAATAGGACAATTACGTTATCGTTTGTCTTCGGCAGTGATCCGCTGAACAATTTTCCTGATGTGGTTGAAGAGCCGATCATTGGCCCATCCATTCAGTTCTGTGAGCAGCCGGTCCGTTGGCTGGGTGGCATAGACTCCCATAAGGTAAAGCTGCTGATCACCAACACAGAATCACAGGACCGCGAGTTTCACAACAGTCACAGAACAGTCACCAGTGTTGGATGCTTGTGAGGCGATCTCGCTAACCACTTGCCCAACAGGACTCACAACAAACACTGCTCTCCGGAACTCCACCCGTCCTCTGTATCTCACACAAGGTGAGATGAGGTTTTCTTCGTTGTTTCCAACAGAGTGAGATTGGAATGATTGTTCGGCTCACGTTTGAGGCAATGGCTGGTGAGAAGGCCACTTCCTGTATGGAGATCTTAAATGATGGAACCACAGCCATCTTCTACAGGTGGAAACACTTACCACAACCATGCTGTTTTGAGAAGGCCTACACACGTTATTGGGTGCAACGGTTCTACTTCAACACCAATGGAGGTACAGCATCATATTGTTAATATTACTTACCAATAGAGCTGTGAGCCCTTAGTGATTGGAATTAAGAACATAAGATGACATAAGAATCAGGGGGAGGTACAAGAAGAATACCGATAACCCTGTGTGTATTCTCTCTTCACAGGAGTCATTCTGCCCGGAGAAAATATTACCTTTACTGTGATATTTAAGTCCGAAAAACCTGGGATTTTCAACGATTTGTGGGAGTTTTCAACCCACCCAGTCCTGCTTGGAGGAGCATCTCTCCAAGTGGGGCTGTGGGGGGTGGCTTTGCACGAAGACAAGACCGAGGGCTTAAGACGAAGGCTGAAGGTCAGTGGGAAATGCAATGTTATCTGATGGTGAGTTGTTGAACACGTTTGTTGCCACTGTTAATACAGACTGTACCTACCGCACTGCTCCAGAAACCATCACCCACCGAGCAGTTTAATCAGAGCTCCCTTTTCGCACTGAGCTGAGGAAAAACTTCTTCACTCAGAGGGTAATGAATTTATGGAATTCTCTACCCAAAAAAAGCTGTAGATGCTGAGTCAGTCCTTGAACATATTCAAGACTGAAATTGACAGATTTCTTATGGACACAGGGATTAAGGGATATGGGGATAAGGCGGGCAGATGGAGAAGATCAGCCATGATCTTATTGAATAGAGGGGCAGGCTCGAGGGGCTGAATAGCCTGCTCCTGCTTCTTATTCTTATGTTCCCTAATGCAATCAAGCTTTGTTTGTTCTTTCTGTTTTCCTGGCATTTCCTCTCAGACTGCTTTCTCTCCCAAATGCAGGCAAATAAATTATTATTTATTATTACATTATAGCACTTGTATCAGCCCCCAACACATTTCTCAAGGATAGGGATGTGTGTGAATATATATGTATATATATTAGAATACACTTTGTATTTCACACAGTGCCTTTCACGCCATTTGTGTAGCTGTAACTGAAAGACACTTTTTGTTCTGTTTTAGGAAGAACTTGAAAGGAAAGAGAAGATGAACATTGTTAAGTATATAGTAAATGATGTGATCTCTGGCGTGCGAACACCAATCCGTTCTCGATCTCCTATTGAAGCTTACTGCACTGAGGAGGAAATCTTCCACAGGAAAAACCCCAAGGTAGGAATCCAATCGTCGAAGAAGGGAAGAGACCCGTGTGGCCCTGGAGGGTGAGATAACATTATTGCTGAATGAGTTTCACCCACAAATATACAGTCAATTTTCCTACTCTCTTCATCCTGCCCCGACCCCCCCCCCCCCCTGCTCTTGTCCCTACCTAACTGTACAGCGCCTTGGGACGTCCTCTTGACGTGAAAGGCGCTATATAAATGTAAGTTTTGATTGATTAATCGATCGATCGATCGATTGAGTTGGCTTTGCAGGCTTGTCAGGCAGAGTAACCGGAATCTTGCTTCTTCCTCCATTTCCTCAGCTCTTCTACAATCACCCTGTGGTGGAGAGCATCAAGCTGTTATGGAATAAGTTCTTTGTGAAGAGAGTAGAGGAGGTCAAAGGGCGTCCTGGGCTGGCCATTCTGCCCACAGCAGCGGCAGCGTTCGCTCACGAGACCAGACCTTCCTCAGAACTCAAATCTGCACTGAACTTATCTTCCGTGGATGACGTGATAGCCGCGTACAAACACTCCCCAGAGCATTCCGATGACAACGCGGTGCAGACATCCTCCTCCACTGAACTGAAGGTCGACTCTGACAGAAAGTCGTCCGTGGAGCTGAAAGTTGATTCCGATTTCGAAGCCAAACCTGGGTTTTCCCACAGGTCCTCCTCTGTGCTGAAACAAGGCTCAGATACCAAGTCTTTTGTGGATCACAAACGCAATTCGGATGCAAAGTCTCCTGCTGAGATGAAGAGTGTTTTGGACTATGACCCCAAATCTGTTACAGATAGCCACAAGAATTCTGTTGTGATTAAATATTTAATGGATCTCGAGTCAGCCGCTGAAGCGAAATATGCTGAAAACATAACATCTGGCCTAGGGACACCGATTGAAGAACCACAGCCAAACTGGGACCTGTCCATCGATTCCTTTTACAAAGTAATGGTTCATTGAATCGATTGAGCGATGTGCGAATGAATGAGCGATTACCAGCACAGAGGCTGGGCTTCATTGATAGCCCCTTTGTGTCCTGTAAACATCTGGCTACTTTCTGAAACACCAGAATGAATGAAGTTAGTTAGTTAGCTGTTGTATAATCTAATAAAGAGTTTAGGAGGAACCTCTTCATGCAGGGAGGTGAGCGCGTGGAACCCGCTGCTGGAATCTCGCACTGAGACTCCTTGTAAATAGGTTTTCCCAGTTACAGTGTTTTACCTTTTCTAAACTTTTATCACTTGTTTAAAAGAAAACTCGATGTATAAATGAGGGAGAAGTGATTAGAAAAATGTAGGAGATGGAATAAGAAGTGTGGGGACATGTTTGAAGTACAGTATGAACATCAGTTCAACCTTTTTTTTAAAAAAAATAATGTGGTCACTCACTGTACAACTGTGTGGGACGTTGCTGCGTGCAATTGGCTGCCATGTGTGGCCCACAAAACACACAGTCACGACACTTCACAGTATATTCTGTGAAGCGCTTTGAGACGTCTCGGAAGACGTGATAAGGCGCTGTATCAAAGGCATGGATTATTATTACGACATCAGCGCAGACTAGTTGGACTGAACTAGTTTCTGAGCTCTATATATCACTGTGATGCTGAGCTCCACCGAGAGGCAGGTTAACGTTGCTGTAACCCAGGCCGTGTTTGTCTTCACCATCAGGAGATCCTGTCCGCGCTCGACGATGCTACGGAACAGGAGGAAGCTCTGGAAAAGCTCAACTTGAAAGTGTTGAAACTATCGACACCCACTCTCCAAACCCAGGAGGACATCATCTACAAAGTGTTGTGAGTGAGGCCCCAGCAGCCTCCTGCTACAACTTGCTTTTTTTTTGTATAACCTTAAATATTTGGGTGAGCAATGTCAGGGCTGGCGATCGCAGGTACGCTCGGCCTACACTGCGCTAACAGTGCCTCTCAGATACCTGCGGAGGAGAGCCTGAGACTCGGGGCATCAGCTATTGGAAGGCATTAACAGGAGTCTGAGTTTGTGCACGCTCAGTATGTTCTGTGAAACGCTTTGAGACGTCGATAAGATGTGAAAAGCGCTATATATCAAATGCCAGGATTATTATTATTATTATTATTCCTGAGACAAACAACACTTTCTGCTTCCACCGTCTCCCCCGGGAGCCTGTTCCATACGTTCACCACTCGCTCACTGAAGTAGTTGTTACCGAAGTGTAAGGTGCCACGCGTCTCGCCCTGGCACTGATTGTAAATCGGTTCTCGGGCCTCAGCCGTTGACGTTGTTTTTTCCCCCTGGTTGTTTAACGCAGTTACCAGCTGTGGGTGGGGACGATAGACGAGCTGGTGAGCTGCTCGCTGCTGCACAGGGAGCGGGCGGGAATGCCCGAGAAGTTCGGGGAAGGTGGATTCCACGTTGAAGAAACGGGTAAGAAATGGCTACTCAGAGAAGGAGCCTTGCCCGAGTGTCTCTGTCTCTTAATTCTTTCCCTGCGGATAATTTATCTGTGGGTTCTCTCTATCAGAACACAGAGAAGGATTCACTGTGGGCTTTGTCTTCTGCTTAGCTCAACAATAATAATAATAATAATAGCACACACACTTGCTTGTCAGTGCTCTCACTCGGTCTGCCCTGATGGGGAATGAATTGTTTTACAACAGAGCTTATGGATGCCTCGAGTACACTTTCATTAGTGAGTCTCGACAGACAGCAAGAGTCAGGAGATTATTTGACTACCGCTTGCTCACTGGGTCATTTCCATTCCCAGCCTGACGGGTATCTCCTTCTGAGCATGCAGGGCAGACGTCAATAAGATGCGAAAAGTGCTCTATAAAATTATTATATGAGCAAGTTATTATATAAGGAATTATTATTATTATTATTATTACTACAGCGATCATATGAAGGCAGAAGGGGTTGAGTTTCACTTGTGTGTTTCCCGTACGGTGAGTTCTAAAAATGCACTTTCATCCCCTGTTTAGCAGAAGTGAAGAAACCGGGGAAAACCACGAAACCAGGCGAGCGGAAAACCATCATCAAAGAGAAGGACGATAAAAAGAAATCCGGCAAATCGGCGGGGAAAGACGAAGAGAAAGAGGTGCGGGTTCGGACACCTGGCTTGTGGCCTTTCCCCTTTTCTATTTATCTCCTTTTATCGGTTGCTTAAATACGACGTAGAGAGTACAACACTGAACACCTGTGTAGCTTATCCACAGTGTCCGTAAACCGGCTGACACATCACACAATCAAAACTCCTCCCTCTGATCACTTTTCCTTGGGTGAAAGGGGGGGGGGGCTGTATCATTGCAATTTGTGGCCAGAAAGTGAGATCAATATATCGACGGAATAGTCTGAGAAATTGGTTGGGTCAGACGGATAAATCAGCAATCAATCCCTGCCACAACCTGTTACAGTCTAAACCTCCATTGTTCCTCTTCCCGGTTACCTTTCTCGGTGCAAAGCAATCAACAGGGATAGATCAGTGGCTAGTAACCTAAATACACCGGGCACATCATAATGCTTGCAGTTGATAACTCATTTAATGACATTGAATGTCTCAGCCTGGTTCAGTTGCTTGAACTCACAGCTTTTTGCCCACAAACTATACAGTCAATTCGCTTCTGCAGTCCAGTGCAGTGTTGGAGGATCATATTGTCGGAGGTGCCATCCTTCAAATTAGACATTAAACCAAGGTTCTGCCTCTGATGTGATGTGATGGTATTCGAAAAGAGAAAGGAATTTCTCTCTCCCGGTGTCCTGGCTGACGATTCCCCGAATAAAAATAATAATAATGTTGGCCACTCACTTCATAGCGTTTGGTGGGACATCGATCTACACAAATCAGTCTGCAAACATTGCAACACTACACGTCACAGTAATAGCACTTAGAGAGATGTTTCAACATGATAAACAGCGGCATCAAACGAAATAATTTAAATCACCAATTAATCCTCGATTCCCTAAATGCGATCATTCCCACAATTTGATTATGCGCTGCCAAAACATAAAAGAAACATTGCTGCCGTTGCTCACACCCACGTATTTCTTCTGCTAAGTATAACTGCTGAGCTGATTGCCAATGGAGAGGTTCAGGAGTACAGTGTGAGAATGGAGGACGGTAGGGGGAGCTCAGACAACATTGTGCAGATAGATAGCATACAAATATAAGACCAAGATCATCAGTTTTCCTGAAACCCCTAAAATAACGATCGAAAAAGTCCATTGCCTCAGCGGTCTCAGAAGTGCCAGTAAACGCTGTATCCTGGGTTACTGCTTAATTTACTTCATTTTAATTGTTTCGCCCACAAAATAAACAGTCAATTCCCGTTACTGTATACACCATGCGGCACTTTTGAGATTGTGAAGGTTGTGATGAGGCTTTAAATCAAATGCAAATATTATGATATATTTATCAATAAAAAGCTAAAGGGAGGGGGTGGGGGGCCGAGTGTAGCCTGTTTTACACCAGAGTCTGTACAATTCTGATCGTCGGAACAGATTCCTTTCAGGAGACCGGGCAGCAAGAAAGGAAAACACCGAGAGGATAGAAAAACTACGAGCAACTCTCAGTCCCAGGACTCCGACATCAACAACTTAGTGAAGAACAGCATTGACTTGGAACTTGCTCAGCAATTGCAAGTGGATCCCGCCGTGCAGGAGAGGTACAAGGAGAAACTGTACACGGAGGTGAGAGCCTTGTGCGAACCGTCCCTCACACGCGTGTGTGTGTGTGTGGGGGTGGTGTGTGTTTGAGGTGTGTGTAGTATTTGTGTGTGTGTGTAGTGTGTATGCATCGCAAGAGCAGTGGGAGCAGAGAATGATAATACTCCTTGCATTTGTTGCAGCGCCTGCCTCCTCAAGTCTTCCAAGACGTCTGGAAGCGCTTCCCAGAACATACTGTAACGTGAATAAAGTGTAAAGTGGGAGCTTGGGGGAGTGGGGGGCGCAGTGGGGGGGGGGGGGGGGGGGAGATATAGAGGGGAGCAATGGGTAAGACATGGCTTCCTGGTGTCTCATGGGGTTATGACACCGAACAACAGTGGTACTGGAGTCTTGTGCCCTGGGGGGTTGAGGGAGTCTGTGCCCTGGGAGAGCGATTGCAGTGTCCACGCTGGTTACTAACGCCGCTCTGCCCCCTCCCCCCCCCCCCCCCCCCCCGCAGGCCTACGCCCTGATCTCCGGCATGTTGCTGGACATGTACACGCTGTGCGAGGATCTGAAGAAGAGGAACCAGGTGCCGCTGGACAGGTGCACGCGGGCAGCTCCCACCTGTGACTAGTGAGGCCACCGTCACACTCACTCACACTCAGATTCACACTCACCCTCACACTCATAGTTAGCGCCCATGTATAAACAATACTGCAAAACTACTATATACTTCATTTGCTTTTAATGCTTGAACAAATAAAGATTCGACCCCAGCCTTGGCCTGTGTTCTTGGTGTTTAGCTTCTGAACAGAGACCGACTCCAGCCCATCACACCGTACCACGACAATAATCCTTGGCTGAGAGGCAGTAGCCGTATACATCAGACTGTCCCAGTTTGGCCTGTCGGGTTGGTGGCGACTGTCTACAATCACACAGGGAAAGAGGGAAGCAGTCAGTGACTTTGGGAGAGCAGCAGCGTTTGAGGAGTGGGCGCGGTGGGCTGGTTCTCGCAGCGGCAGCAGCAACAACAACAACAACTTGCATTATTATGGCAGACAGGCTAGCATCCCAGAGACCTCACTGGGAGCTGTGCTTGCTCACATCAGGCAACTGATGAATATTTAAATGTCACCCATTAGGGCAGCGCAGCCCCTCCCGCACAGTGTGCCAAGCACCAACACTAAATTATTCACCGACTGGATGTCATTGGAATACAAGGCTTCCCTTTATCAGAACAGAACTCGGTGATCAGCAATAATCTGGTGGGGGGATATAGCGCCTGATCACATCGTTGAAATGTTCAATGTATCTCGCAGTGCGGCGACTTGTGTATTTTGTGGGCGGAATGTGGCCGCTAGTTTTGCACACGCGATGTCCCCAACACAGCCGTGGTGTGGGTGAGCGATTTTATTTGGGGGGATTTGAAATCAAAACAGCAATCGTTGGGAACGCTCAGCAGGTCAGGCAGCATCTACGGAGAGAGGAAAATGGGTTAAGGTTTCATAGACGCTGCCTGACCTGCTGAGTATTCCCAGCTTCTCTTTTTATTTCAGATTTCCAGCATCTGCAGTATTTTGCCTTTTATAATAATAATAACAGTAATAATAATCCTTGCATTTGATATAGCGTCTTCTAGACGTCTCAAAGCGCTTCACAGAATATACCGTAAAGTGAATTGACTGATATTTGTGGACAAAACGCGACAGCCAATTGCACACAGCAGCGACCCCACAAACAGTCGTGGGTTGAAATGAGCAAATTATTATCGTTTTGTTTTCCCGAGGATTATTGGGCGTGTGGAGTAAGGAAACTTGCCCAAGGTTTCGCCCTGACCTGGAACCGAGCCCAGGTCTCTCGCTTGTAAGATGAATGCCCTAACCACTGAGCTACAGGACCCGACAGGGAGATTGTCGGCCAGGACACTGGGAGAGAGAAACTCCCTTCTTTATTCAAATAGGGACCTTTAGCATCCACTTGAACAGGCAGAGGAGACTTTGGTTTTACCGTTTCACCTGAAGAGCGAACAGCATCTCTCACAGTGTGGCTCTAGCTTCCGTGGAGTTGGATGTAAGTTATTTAGTGATGTGTTCAGTACTGAAATCAGCTCCTCTCACCGTGAGATTTTGTTATAGGTTTAAAATCTTATTGATTCATTGCCACGAATTTCATTTTTTTCTCTCCCTCCACCACCCCCCTCCACCACCCCCCCACCACCCCACCCCCCCCCACCCCCCCCCCCCACCACCCCCCCCCTCCCACCCTCAAGTCTCTCAGTACCATCTGCTGGTGATGTAAATAACCGGGAGCAGTTCCTGGTCGTGATCCGGTGACTCCTCTACCGTTTGGGTGCAATTCCCTGGTAAAGGAGAGCTCTACTCGCAAAAGTGGCTGCTCACTGTGAAACACGCCCAAGAGCCAGCACTGTTGTTCTACATTCCATCATTTTATCTGATCGTAGGGCAGCAGTCAATGCCACGTGTGACGTCTGAACCCTGTGGCCGAGCGTGGGAGACACCGAGCCAGAGAGCTAATCCTTTGTCGCTATATCACTGCGCTACACAACGCGTCAACCCAATAATAATAACGTGAATGAATAGTTTCTGCGTGAATATTTAATCTCTGATTTGATCCGGGGCTTTTCACGCCGGGAGTTAAGGTCTCAAAGCGCTTCTCAGATTTCCCGTGTAGAGTAGTGACTGTGTGTGTGTGTGTGTGTGTGTGTGTGTTGTGAATGCATGAATGAATCACCGATTGAAGTTAGGTAACGATTTTGCATTTTCGTAGCATCTGATAAGGTCTCAAAAGCAGCCAAAAGGTGATTGTTGTGACGGGAAAAACGCAGTTTTTGTAGGCGAATATGGCAAACCGTTACACCAGCGAGGTCCCACAAGCAGTGAGGCAGTGAATGTACAATTCAATCAGGAGGATATCTTGGCCAGGTAACAAAAGCATTGTTTCTAATACGTTATCAGACCTGTGAAAACCTGTTCTTCCCTCAGTGTGCACTCATAACAGTCCAAAAAACCCCCCCATTGTCTGTGCTAACTCTGGTATGTGACTCACAAGAGCTCCAGTGTGGAAACGATGCGTCCAATTCAATGCAGCCGTTAAACAAGCGCATACAATGCAATTTAACTTGCATTTCAGCGACACATCTCAAAGTGCATTCATAGCGGGGGTGAGAGCTGAGGACGGGGGAAAAGCTGAACAAAGGCGAAGGCTGGAGACGGGCGAGGTGAGTGGGCGTTAGAGGAAGTTGCGAGAGAGTGGGATGACGGTGGGACGAGCAGGGTGTGCGGGCGGCGGGGAGTGGGGGGGGAGATGAATTAGGTAGGTGCCTACTGTGGAAGGGGAGTGAGTGGGTCGGTAGGACTGAATGAAGCAGATCCCAGGGGGAGACAAGACCGTGGAGAGATGAGCTCGTCTGTTTGCGGCTCAGAGAGCCAGCGAGCTGAGCGAGGATAGGGTGTCACTACACAGTCTCACAGTCACTGTCAGTCACAGCCTCTTGTCCCTGGTCTAATAACCCACTACCACCACCACCTTCTCTCGTAACGTTTGCGTCACGTGATTGTCTTTAAGCGCGCAGGGCTTTAACCACTCGCTGACAGCTCTGAGGCTTGGGTTGCACTGAGCTCAGCTCCCAGTGAACATGCCCTCGGTGAGTGGAGTCTATGTTACCTGTAGCTGGGGTAATGTTAGCGCTCTATCCTCACGGCTATTACAGCAACTTCATGTCTGAGCTCTTTCACTAATCACCTGAGTAAAGGCATTGTTTGTAATATAATATAGCTTTAAACTTTGCAGATCCTCCCACCCCCACCACTGGCTCCTTCTGGGGGAAGGTCATTTACTAATTGGTTCGGGGTGGCTATAAATTTATCATGACCTCCAATTACATCACAGTTATAAAACCAGGTCAGCTTTACTGCCAGGAAACTTGTTAAGTGAGGGCCTGAGGCGGTCTCCCAAACAAAATGTGTTTTCGTCGCTGTTTTAGGGGTTGATATCCCAGCCTTTGCTGCCCATTCTCACACTCCCCTCAAGCTGTTTCTTAAACAAGTCCCTCCCTCCCACCCATTTATAAGTGTCTTTAAAAATATTGCAGACATTTCAGGATTGAAAGCTGGTGTTCACTTCTCCACTCGAGACATAACCTCCCCCTGCCCCTCCCAACACACACACACACACACACTTTCATAGTCAGTATGGGAGCCAGGCTCCTCACTCTCACCTCTAAGGCTGTCGAAGTTGACACTGTTGGGGTGGGTGGGGGTGGGGGTGGGGGGGTGTGTGGGGTGTGTGGGGGGGTGGAGTGGAACGTTGCATTTTCCAAAGGTGACGTCCTTCAGACGAAAACCAAGGTCCCGTCTGCCTGTCCGGGTGGGACATTAAAGAATCCACGGCGCTAATCGAAGGGAGTTTCTCTCTCCTGGGGACCTGGCCAACAATCTCCCAAATAAAAAGATTTGCTGACTCCGCGGCTGTTCCTTTGCGAGCCGTTGCTGGTTTAGGATTCATATCCCAGGCTTTGCTGCCAGACGCCCTCCCCTCGAGCTGCTTCTTAAATGAGTCTCAACGTACCTGCCCTGCCTCTGGTAACCCTGCTCCAGTCACTGATTTCCCCTCTGGGTAAAGAAACACTTCCTGGTGTCTGTCCTGAAATTGCAACTAAACCCGGGCCCTCTTGTTCTGCCGTCTGAATACGTTCGTAAAGTACGTATTGGTTTCGGTTTACGTTTTCAATCCCTTTTTTAAAATGTTATGCATTTCTCCAACAACATCCCCCCCAAGTTGTCTAAGTTGTCGATCACAGCTCATGCCTCCCAGCCTCGTTGCTCTGTCTCTAGGGCCCTTATGTCACAGTGACCAGAGCTGTCTGCACTATTCAAGGTGTGGCTTGAGCAGACTTTCACTGTACTCAACTGACATGGTCACAGTTAACTTTCGATAATAATAATAATAATAATAATAATCCTTGCGTTTTTTATATAACTGCTTCGCACGTCTTCTAGACGTCTCAAAGCGCCTCACGGGAATGCGCTGTAAAGCGAACCGTGCGTAGATTTGTGGGCGAAACGCAGCAGCCAGTTGCGCGCAGCAAGGGAATGCCTCCCGGCGTTACTCTGAATCCACACACGGCGTTCGGCAACATCCTTCCTTCCCCCCCCCCCCCCCCCGTTCATTCATTCAATTCATTCAGAAAATGTGGTTAAACAGGTCGACAGGAGGAAACTTGCCCCACTTCACCTCATTAGGTCCTGGGTGGCTCCCTCCCTCCCTCCCTGAGAACGGCCCGTGTTTTCCTGATGTCAGACAGGAACTGAGTCCAGACAATCTCAGCCTCTCACTGAACAGGGATTGTATTAATAATAATATATCATTATATGTGGAGCTCCTGTGGCTCGGTGGTTAGAGCACTTGTCTTGCAAGCTGGGGAGACCTGTGTTCGAATCCAGGCAGGTCAGGGGGAAACCTTGGGCAAGTTTCCTTACTCCACACACACACATACACACGCCTAATAATAATCCCTCCCAAAAAAAACCACAATAATAAAAATTGGTCATTTCAATCCACGACTGTGTGTGTGTGTGGGGGACGCTGCTGTGTGCAATCGGCTGCCGCGTTTCGCCCACAAATATATACAGTCAATTCACTTTACAGTGTATTCTGTGAAGCGCTTTGGGACGTCGATAAGACGTGAAAAGCCGCGATATCAAATGCCAGGATTATTATTATTATTATATATTATAATATAATAATAATCCCTGCTTTTGTCACAGCGCCTTATCGTGTCTTCGAGACGTCTCAACGCGCTTCACGGAATATACTGTAAAGTGAATTGACTGTGTATTTTGTGGGGATATTTCCCTCCCCCCCACCCCCCCCCCTCCACCACAATCCCAGCAGGGACTGAAGCTGTGCTGTACTATGCTCAGGGTAGTGGCCTGGGCTGTGTTGGACTGTGTTAGGTTGGTCTGTACTGTACTGGGCTGTGCTGGGTTGGTCTGTACTGGGCTGTTGCAGTCATAGAGGCTGTGCAGGGCAAAGGCTGTGCTGGGCAGTGACAGAGGCTGTGCTGGACAGGGCTGGGACAGTGTGTGTGTCTGTGGGGGCTGCTGGTTAGTGTGTGTGTGTGTGTGTGTCTGTGGGGGAGCTGCTGGTCAGTGTGTGTGTGTCTGTGGGGGAGCTGCTCGTCAGTGTGTGTGTGTCTGTGGGTCAATGTGTGTGTGTGTGTCTGTGGGTCAGTGTGTGTGTGTCTGTGGGTCAGTGTGTGTGTGTCTGTGGGTCAGTGTGTGTGTGTCTGTGGGTCAGTGTGTGTGTGTCTGTGGGTCAGTGTGTGTGTGTGTGGGTCAGTGTGTGTGTGTCTGTGGGTCAGTGTGTGTGTGTCTGTGGGTCAGTGTGTGTGTGTGTCTGTGGGTCAGTGTGTGTGTGTGTGTCTGTGGGTCAGTGTGTGTGTGTGTGTCTGTGGGTCAGTGTGTGTGTGTGTGTCTGTGGGTCAGTGTGTGTGTGTGTGTGTCTGTGGGTCAGTGTGTGTGTCTGTGGGTCAGTGTGTGTGTGTGTGTCTGTGGGTCAGTGTGTGTGTCTGTGGGTCAGTGTGTGTGTGTGTGTGTCTGTGGGTCAGTGTGTGTGTGTGTGTCTGTGGGTCAGTGTGTGTGTGTGTGTGTCTGTGGGTCAGTGTGTGTGTCTGTGGGTCAGTGTGTA
>CM068760.1:1997768-2131094 GCA_035084275.1 Hydrolagus colliei
TGGGGTTGTGTGTGTGTGTAGTGGGGGTTGTGTGTGTGTGTGTGGGGGGGGGTTGTGTGTGTGTGTGTGTGGGGGGGGTTGTGTGTGTGTGGGGGGGGGGGGTGTGCAGTGGGGTTGTGTGTGTGTGTGTGTGTTAGGGAGGGTTGTGTGTGTGTGCAGTGGGGGTTGTGTGTGTGTGTGTGTTAGGGAGGGTTGTGTGTGTGTAGTGGGGGTTGTGTGTGTGTAGTGGGGTTGTGTGTGTGTGGTGGGGGTTGTGTGTGTGTGGTGGGGGTTGTGTGTGTGTGTGTAGTGGGGGTTGTGTGTGTGTAGTGGGGGTTGTGTGTGTGTGGGGGGGGTTGTGTGTGTGTGTGCGTGTTAGAGAGGGTTGTGTGTGTGTGCAGTGGGGGTTGTGTGTGTGTGTTAGGGAGGGTTGTGTGTGTGTGTGTAGTGGGGGTTGTGTGTGTGCGTGTTCGGGAGGGTTGTGTGTGTGTGGTGGGGGTTGTGTGTGTGTGGTGGGGGTTGTGTGTTAGGGAGGGTTGTGTGTGTGTGTGAGGGGGGGTTGTGTGTGTGTGTGTGTTTGGGGGGGTTGTGTGTGTGGGGGGGGGGTGTGGGGGGGGTTGTGTGTGTGGGGGGGGTTGTGTGTGTGTGGGGGGGGTTGTGTGTGTGTGCGTGTTAGAGGGGGTTTGTGTGTGTGGGGGGGGTAGTGTGTGTGTGTGAGGGGTGGGTTGTGTGTGTGGGGGGGTTGTGTGTGTGTGTTAGGGGGCGTTGTGTGTGTGTGGGGGGGGGGGTTGTGTGTGTGTGGGGGGGGCTGTGTGTGTGTGGGGGGGGTTGTGTGTGTGTGGGGGGGTTTGTGTGTGTGGGGGAGGTTGTGTGTGTGGGGGGGTTGTGTGTGTGTGTGTGTTAGGGGGCGTTGTGTGTGTGTGTGGGGGGGGGGGGGGGTTAGGGGGCGTTGTGTGTGTGTGGGGGGGGGGGGGGGTGGGGGGGGGTGTTGGGGGGGGGCGTGTGTGTGTTGGGGGGGAGGTTGTGTGTGTGTACGTGTGGAGTAAGGAAAGTTGCCCATGGCTTTCCCTGATGGGTATTGAACCTCGGTCTCTCGCTTGTCGACCATCTCAAAGCCCCCCCCCCCCCCATTGCCTTACCCCCACCCCCACATCCGCGACCTCCTAACCCCCTACGGTCTGCCCCACGTCCCCCCGCCCCACGTCCCCCCAGCCCCACCATTGTCAGGCCAGCCTCCAGCCACTCTGCCCCTAACCTCCGGAACTCCATCCCCCCCCCCCCCCTCCGCCTCGCCCCCCCCCCCCCCCCCCCTCCCTGGCCTCCTTCAAATCCCGTCTCAAGACTCTCGTCTTGTCTATACAAGTGTCATGTTGTTGTTGTTGTTGTTGTTGTTGTAAGGCGAGCGCTCTAACCCCTGAGCTACAGGAGCCCACATCGCCAGACTGATCCTATGGACACCGAATGCACCCAGATTGAGGGACGCACTCTGTTCTTGTCTAATGGTTTCATTCCGTTTATTCCAGTAACAACTTTGGGATCCGCTGGTCGGTGTACACGTCGTGGATTATAGCGAGATTAAAGCACACTCGGAAAGAAAGTAGAATCACAGAACCATACGGCACGAAAGGAGGCCATTCGGCCCATCTAGTCTCTATGAAGAGAGCAACTCGATCCCACCGCCCGGCTCTCTCTCCCCATAACCTAACAGACCTGTTCTCCCTAAATAAAGATCTAATTCTCTTTTAAAAGCTGTTATGGAATCTGCCTCCACCACCTTTTCAGGCAATGCATTCCAGATTCCAACAAGCCGCCGAGTGAAAACATTTCTCCTCAGCTCCTTTGCATTGTTTTGAAACTATTTTAAATCTGTGACCACGAGTCGCAGATTCGCCCACCAGTGGAGACAGTTTTTCCTTATTCACCCTGTCACATCCCCTCATGATTTTATACACCCGAAATAACGGATATCTATGATAATCATCAAACTAATCATTGTTGCTGGACGTCTCACGGCCCTTCAGAGAATATATCGTGAACTGAATTGACTATATTTCGTGGGCGAAACATGGCAGCCGATTGCGCACAGCAGCGTCCCACAAACAATCGTGGATTGAGAAACCCCAATTTTTTTTTGGGGGGTGGGTGGTGGGGTGGGAGAGGAGCGATGCTTACCCCTGTCCATGTCCAGGGGTGTGTGTTCGCACGGGCTGAAATAAATCAAAATCAAAGCCTGCATCCTATCAGCTCCAGTCAGTCATTTTGCCCTCTTTGGTGGGCAAGTGTGGCACTGGATTAATTATCCACAGTGAATAAAGAAACGTTCGTAAGAGTGAGGCAATGGGGCTGGTTGGATAGCTCTTTGAAAGAGCAGGCACAGGCACCACGGCCGAATGGTTACAACGTGAAAGGCACTATATAAAGGTTTGTTATTGAAATTTGATACAAAATCAGGAGAGTTTCATTGTGTAATGTTGGGTCCATGTCATCGGTTTTCAGAACGAAGGAGTCTGGCGATGTTTGCTCCAATCACTTCTTGAGCCCCAGATCTTCCTCAATTTTCTCTCTCAGTTCATATTTCTTGACCTTCATGACAAAAGAACAGGCAACGCTTGTTGAGCGTTACATTGGACGACGAGATCACAAGCGAGGGAGGGTTCAGCAAGGCAGTTCATACCTTTTAAACCGCCCCCTCCCACCCCCGTCCCCATTACACTCCCCTCTCCCCCCCCATTGTATAATTGATTTCAACATCAAGCTGTATTTTAGATGCATCCAGTGAGCCTGGTTGTTTTGGTTGGATGTTATAGATCCCGCAGTACTGTTTAAGTCAAGCAGGGATTAATGGATTTGCATCCGCGGTGTGTTACAAGTTACCCATTACATGTTATGTCATTTCGTTATTGTATTTTACTTTATATGTGTCACATGTCATGTGTTAAGATTAATTATGCTGTTTGATGGGTTTGGTCGCAGGTTTTTTTTATCGATGTTCTTCTGCGCTGAATGACAGCCGCCAAGGCTGCTGGGGTCAGACCCACCTGCTTCTTTATCAGAAAGTAAGCGTGTCCTTGTTGCTGTTTTTCTTTTGAGTGGGGAATCACATACGTACCTTCCCAGTGACTGTCATAGGCATTTCCTTCACAAACACTATGTAACGAGGTATCTTGAAGTGAGAAATCTGTGAAGTATAAAAGAGGTTAGAAAGCCTGTGCACTTGGTCTGCTCTCTCCAGTTCGCTTCCTCTGCGAAGAACTGAACTGGTGACCCGGAAATGTTTTGTTCGGAAGAGTTTCTTCCACAGAACCATAGAACTGCACAGACACCCCTTCGAAACACAATGCAATTGACATGCATATCGATTTGTGTTGGGTTAGAGGAGGACTGATGTGGAGCAAACTCAAAATTGGAGTTGAGGTACAGATCAGCCATGATTTATGTGACCGGCAGAACAGGCTTGACGGGCTGAATTCCTGCAACAGCGTATATGAGCTGTGGCCTAACTCATGTCATGCAATCCATGTCCTCCTTACTTTTATATTGATTGGCTTAGAATAAATACATGTTGAATAAAGATGGATATAGAGTAATATATGGTTATGGGATCAAAGCAGGATTTCCATTGTAAAACAGAGTGAGGTCGGTGTGGGAGTGTTTCCCTGGCGTACCTGGCCTTTGCAAAAGTCTTTTATCTCCTGAGTCGTGCACTCTAGACCTTGCTTGACTTGGATACAGGCACAGACCTCTTCACCCATCCTCTCGTCATTTAATCCAATCACCTGGACACACAGTAGAGAATTCGCCCACACAGTTATACAGTCAAATCACTTTACAGTACGTATATCTGGTGAAGCGCTTTGAGACGTCTCAAACACTTCGTAAGGCGTTTTATCAAAAGCAATGACTGTTATTATTATTAATCAATCTTGTTACAGTTGATAATCTTCACAAGAAAAGGCAGTGAGGAGCAGGATGCCCCCCCCACCTCCTTTCCCTCTCCCCCACCTCCTCTCCCTACCTCCCCCTCCTCACCTCCTCTTCCCCCATCACCTCTCCCCCTTCCTGGCCCAGGACAAGCTACTGACCTGGACCTCTTGTACTTTGGGATGCGTGTGCAGAAACTCCTCGATTTCCACCGGGTAGATGTTCTCGCCACCGCGGATTATCATGTCCTTAATTCGTCCCAGAATCCGGCAGTAGCCGTACTCGTCGAGCGAGGCGAGGTCGCTGGAAACACACCAATTAACACGGGTTAACGTTGAGCCAATGTTGACCTGACGTTGCGAGCCTCACCTTCCAGCTTTCACCCCTTTTAGGCGAAATAATTGCGAGATGTGCAGGGAGCCCGCTAACCTAGAGTGTTTCAGACCAAATTAAAAGCCTATAATAATCCTATGATAATAATCCTTGCAGTTGATACAGTATCATATCGTATCTTCAAGACGTCTCGAAACGTGCCACAGAATATACGGTAAAGCGAATTGACTGTGGTGAGAGCCACACCGGCTGAGGACCGGGGCTGACACTGGGAATCACCGAGATATCCTGTTCTATGTGACTCTGGAACAATAACAGCTGACGTTTACAACAGCCTTCACATGGAGGGTAATGTCTCAAGTGGGCTTCAGAAAGGCGATAACACGCGTGTGTCCGCTGTGTCATTGGGAAGTTGTGATCACAGATGATGAACACTCACCCAGTTTTCAACCAGTGTTCTGGGGTGAGACTTTCCTTCGTCTTCTCCTCGTCGTTCCAGTAGCCCCGCATCACACAGTATCCTCGGACCAGCAACTCACCAGATTTGTCCAGGGGCTGAATCATCCCGGTTTGGGTATCCACTATCTTGCACTGAAACACAAGTGGGAACGGCACCCCCACCCCCCTGCGTTGAGAGATCCCGTGTGTGCTACGTGTGATGTGCGGTCCATGATTTACAATGACAATAGTCAAGACGGTGACAAAATTCTACGATTCTATAAGTCAAAGATTGGGCCAAAACTCTGCCGAGGTCTTTGTGGCCACAGAGAAGGAAACACGGGCTGGGTTCTGCCCTACAGTGTGGAGTAACAGCCTGTCCATGGAGAGTGGGGCAGGGGCTAGACTGCAAAGACCCCTCCCCTCCCCCCCCCCTCCCCTCAGGTGTCACCATGATAATATGAAGGAACTCTCTGTACATAGATCAAGATGTGGGACTTTCTGGAGGGGGAAGGTGGGTGGGTGGTGGAGGCGGGGAGCTTGGCTGACGCTGGGAAAAGCTGAATGGAAAATGAAACTTTCAACGAGGTTTTAAGTTAGTGAGAAAAGGAGTGCGGAGAAACACCAATTCAGCATGGAGTGTTTGGACGGGCTGAAGCCAGCGCAGTGACTGTACACCAGGACTGCAGGCAATGGAGCCCCAGTTGCTTTATTATTAATAAATAATAGTAATCCTTGCATTTCTAACATGTCGCCTAATCATGAGACGCCTCAAAGCGCTTCCCAGCACATGCCGCAAAGTGAATTGACCGTCTATGTTTATGGGCGAAATACCTCAGTGTGGGGGCTGATGTATCCGACCGTCTCGGTTTTCCGTGTAAATTCATCCATGTTGAAGCCCTGGAAGACCACAGGACTGGTTTCTGTCATCCCATAACCGATCTGCTCAAAACAAACAATACAATGGAAGAAACCTGAAGCGCCTTGAGACGTCTGGACGATGTGAAAAGCTTTCATATCAAATGCAAATGTTATGACGAAGACAATTTCCTAGTGAAGACAATTTCTCTTGTCTTCAGATGGACTCAAAAGCCTCCGACACCAACCACTGTGCCACAGGCAGGAGGATTCCAGAGATCCGAGTCCCGGTGGGTGCCGACAGATGGCGCCAGAAACAAGCCGGGTTTGCCTGCTTTCACCCGATACGGAGCATTGGCCAGCCCAGCCTAGCCCAGCCTGGCGTGGCATGGCTTGGGTTGGGTAAGGAGCTGTGATTCAGACCTGCCCACTCGCGGCCAGCTTCCTCACTTCGACTGCTCAGCTCTACTCTGACAACAAGGTCGGCGTCGTTGGGTTCAACTCGATCCTCAAGATAGTGAACAAGGTCACTGGGGAGGTTACTTTCCCAGGTGGAGCAGTCAGCATTAGGTGGTACGTGTGCTACAGCCTTTACATTCACAATACAGCACTCTAGAGCACACTACAGCACAAAATCATCACCCACTGCATGTCTGTCAGTAGGCATTTGCTGTTTGCAAATTGACCGTATGCTTTGGGAGCGAAACATGGCATCCAATTGTGCACAGCGGTGTCCCACAGTCGTGGATTGAATGCCCCAATTATTTTTTTTAAAAGAGAGATTATTACCCCCAGAAAAGTGATGCCCCCGACTAATAACCGGGTTCCTACTTACTGCTAATGGAGGCGTGTGTGGAGTGAGGAAACCTGCCCAGTGTTTCGCCCTGCCCGGGAATTGAACCCAGGTCCTCTCGCTTTGCAGGGCAAGCTCTCTAACCACTGAGCTACAGAAGGACTGCACATGAACGCTTCAACGTGAGAACGGTTGCACACTCTAGATAGATATCGATATCAGATGGGAGTATTAATTCTCACTTTCATTGAAGGGGCAATTCCACGGGCAACGCTAACGACGTCCATTTACGTGAAGCCTGATCCCCGTTTTACTGATCCTGGGATTTTTCATTGTGCACAACTGGCAGGAAGCGGAGAGGGAATCAGACACCAGTGATGGATGGAGAAAACTTTCCACTCCGCTCCAGCCCAAGGGTTTACAGTCACTCTTTTCTCTTCTCTAAAATACTACAGTAAATATTGAACGGTTTCAGTGGACGCTTATTGGGAGACACCCAACTTGCAACAGTCTTGCCTTTCAGACCCCCTTCACTCATTGTTCATAGTCTTAAATCGACGTGTTTAATTTTCAGTACAGTATTTACCCACAGACCATGTCAGACCCCGAGCCTCTGTCTCCTACCGCCTGATTGGCCACACGTTCCTTTTATATGTATTTTATTTATTTGAAACGAGAGCAGTTCAGGGTAAATTCCCTGTCCTCTCCCTCCCTCCGTCCTCCTCCGCCCCTCCCCTCCACAAAATATATAGTCAATTCACTTTGCAGTATATTCTGTTAAGCGCTATGAGACGTCTCGAAGGCATGACAAGGTGCTACATTATATGCAAGTGTTATTATATATATATTATCTTATTATTATATATATTATATTAAAATTATTATTTTAATAGTGCCCGGGCTGAGGGTTGGGATCTGGAGAGGTGGAGGGCGGGGGTCTTGATACTTGCCTTGAAGAAAGCAAGGGAGTGAACAAGTTGAAGGGGCTATGGGATGGAGTTCCAAAGTGTGGGTGCAGAGATACCGAAGGCCCAACCACTGATGATGGGCTTGGGGGACTTGGGGGGATGGGGGGCATCACAGAGGTAGGAAGAAGCAAGGCCGTGGACTCTTTTGCAGACCCTTTCTGAAATGGACCTCAGTGAAGGTAACTATATTTAGTGAACCAGTAACTGAGAACATTTCATCCTTAGATAAAGATGTAATTCTAATTTGAATGTTGTGCTTGGATAAGGACATTTAAGACTGGATGTGGTTTGTAACCTTGGAATTCTATATATGGAGCAGAATTATTTTTGGATTAGGTCAATGTTTACTTGTTACACAGAGAATTACTGTAATACAGTGGCCACTGAATAATGAGGTGTTGATTGTTTTCGCAAACAGGAGTGTTTGCCAAAGTGAGACAAGTGATTCGGAGGAAGTGAGAGGGGCCGATTGATCTGATGCTGGAGATCAGGCGGTGGCAACGACTGCAGCAACAGGAAAATATTTCAAAATATATTTTATAATACAGCTTAATAATCCTTGCATTTGAGATAACGCTTGTCACATCTTCTAGCCATCTCAAAGCACTTCACAGAATAATACTGTCATGCAAATTGACTGTATATGTGTGGGTGAAATGCGGCAGCCAATGGCAGTGCCCTACAAACAGTCGTGGATTGAAATGATGACCTGATTATTTTTTTTGGAGGGCTTATTATTAGGCGTGTAGAGTAAAGAAACTTGCCCAAGGTTTCACCCTGCCTGGAATTGCACCCAGGTCTCTCGCTTGTAATTTTGATTTTAAAGAGAATGAAAAGTGGCATGATATAATAATACTTGCGTTTGATACGGCGCCTTTGTACGTCTCTTCAGACGCCTCAAAGCTCTTCAGAATGTACCACAAAGTGAATTGACTGTAGATTTTGTGGTCGGAATGTGGCAGCCAATTGTGCACAGTTGTGACCCACAAACAGTCAAGGATTGAGTGACCAATTTACTATTATTCATTAATCAAACCATGAATCGACTAACAACTGGATTCCTATTTACTACAGTACTAGGTAAACAGAGGCGTGAGCCTAAGGAAACTTGACAGCCCAACGCACTGGTGAAGTGACGATGGAATTAAAAGGTTTAAAGAAAGAAAATTGATCTCTTGAGATAACTGACCTCCCACACCCACCCTCTGGTCTCCTTACATCAACTACCACACAGCTATAGACCTGATGCAGATCTCACAGGCACAAACACACACACACTGGCCTGAGGAGACCAGTGAGGGAGCAGAGTAATTCAACCTCTGGTAGAAACTGAGAAAGAATTCTCGCAGTTATATTTTAATTCGATTCTGAAATGTTAGTTTACGCTCATGAATAGGTTTAATATTTTTCAAGAACAAACAGAAACCTTAATCCCCACAAAACCCATAAAATATCTCTTGGTGACTGCGAAGCTGGGCTCAAATCTCTTTTTCCCTTTCCAAGTCGGCTGGATTCCAACACAAATGCCTGAGTGAATAAATACTTCTATCCTGTCTCCTCCGCTGGATGTAGCGGGGACCTGACACCAAGAGTCCAGTTACATAACTCTCACTGTGCCATGTGTATGTACAAGCTTGACTAATCAACTGGGTAATTAAGTAACTGGGGCTGAGGTACACATTAGCCATGATGTTGAAGAATGGCGGAACAGGCTCATCCAGGAGAAACACAACAAGCACAATTACATTGGAGAGATTGATGCATCTCAGCCAAGATCACTTGTCACCCCCAGCATTAACACGACAAACTGTGTCCCGTGAGCCACGTGAGCTTGTTTCGATGAAATGATTACCAATAATAATAGCGTCAATTCACAGTAATTTCGTACCTTTCACATCAAGAAGGTGCGTAGGGTAAGCATGTGTAAAATGAACTTCACACAACTGACTGGGGGCCTGAACTGAACTGAGGAGCAGGGAGCTGTGAGGTGGGAGGTATCTGAAAGCGTAGTTGAAAAGATTTGCGTACGAGAAACCCCAGGTCTCTCTGTTCCTGCGCCCCCTTTAAAACTTGTACCATTCCAGCTCATGTTGCCTCTCCACATTCCCCCTTCCCCAAATTCATCACTTCACACTTCTCTGCAGCAAATCTAATGGTGATTGTGAATGTGCGGGGCCGGAGGAGAAGTCATTGGAAGAGTTGAAATGCAGATGTTGGGGAATGTAAGACCGAAACCAGGAGAGGACAGAAACAGCGGAATGGGGATGGGGTCAACGGAGCAGGTGGTGGGTTGCATGAAGGAGATGTGGAGGAGAGGAATAAAGGGGATACAGACTTAGAAGTATGGAAGGAGGATAGCATGGGGGCTCAGGCAAGGGCAAACCAAAGATTTGCTTCAAACTAATCTCGCTGTGATCTGCTCAAACCTCAATTCTACGCAAGTTGGAGTGGGCACTCAGCCCTCACTTCTCAGAAAAGCAGCACAGCTCAGTGCAATGCAGTGTTAATAAATAATCCACACCATGTCTTGAATTTAAAGGTGTAGTGTGCGGTTACATAATTCTCTGCTCAATGCTACATAATTTCTGACAGCTCAGCGCTCATTCGATTTCAGATGTGAAATATCGTGAGCAAACACTAGATACCAGAGAGTGGGGGGGGAGGTGGGGCAATCTAAGCACCAATTTAACGACAGTCGTAGGAACATATAATAGAAGCAGAGGAATAGGAGTAGGTCATTCAGTCCTTCGAGCCTGTTCCACCATTCTTCAAAACCATGGCTGTTGTGTATCTCGATTCCAATTACACAATTATTTAATTCTCAAGTTAATCGGTCAAGTTCGGAAGGAACTCTGTCCATTGGAACAAGAATTACTGGAATAATTGAACCTTCAGCGCGCATCACATAAACAACAATCCCTCAATTAAAGCTGGTCACCAAGGAATTTATACAATGGGAAATTGAGAATAGGAATCCATATCGGACAGCCCGAGTGTGAGGGATTGAACTGACTCTAAACTCTAAGTAGTTGGTAAAGCAATTAGTTATTTGCTGTTTCATTTGTTAAAACAATTTGTCGTCTTCCGCAATGCTTTCTTTGGCGCAAAACTGATTTTTAGAAAAAACTACAACATGCCAACTGCATAAATGAACCACCATATTTCATAAACTGAGCCCAAAATGCTAGAAATACCACAGGATTGGTCGCATCGAGTTAACCAGCCACACAAGTTGCCAAATAGTACATTAAATACAAGGTTCATAGAATCCAAAAGTCTTGAGGCATAAATAAAATGCAACAATTCACATCTGAGTAGGTTACCAGCAAACTTCTCCCCAAGGAAGATAGTTAATACTAATGATAATAATGCTTGAATTTGATACAGAGCCTTGTCACATCTTCAAGTCACTACACAGAATACACTGTAAAGTGTATTGACTTGTATTTTAGGGACAGAATGTACAGCCAACGGAGTTGATGTTTCCTCTCCAAATAATCCCACTGCAGGATAGCTGGCTGTGACTGACTTAACATTAAACAGTCAAGGTTGGAAAGTGATCATATTGAAACCCCGCACACTGTATGCAGACGGGTGATTGACTGAACGGCATTTAATGGTTTTCCCCTTGAAACACCTCATTCTCCGAGAAAGTGGATGGACTGGGAAGTGGGTGGACTGATAGAGACTCTGCGAGGAGGCATTAACAGGGACTGTGTGTGTGTGTGTGTGTGTGTGTTATGGCGATGAACTCACAGGGGCTGTGTGTGTGTGTGTGTATGTATGTGTGTGTACATTGTGAGGAAGCACTCACAGGGGCTTGGATGTGAAGTGTTAACACAGTGTGACCCGCCCAGAGCTCCTACTGGAGACCAGCAGTTTATAAACAGCTGCTGCCTTTGAGCGAGCTTCAAGCTCCCTCCCTGTACACACCAACCGAGCAGCGCAACGCAGAACAACCCAGCCATGCAGAGCGTGAGCTTGCTGCTGCTGGCCCCACTGTTGGCCCTGGTGTCGGCCGCTCCGCACTGCCCAGCCGCCTGTAACTGCCTCGGGGACCTGCTACACGTGGTGTGTGAGAACCGGGGCTTGAGGAGGATCCCGAGGATCAGCAGCAAGATCCGCCTGCTCAGCCTCCAGCACAACAACTTCCCCGTGCTGCCGCCCAACGCCTTCAGGTCCATGAAGACCATTGTGTCTCTGCACCTGCAGGGCTGCCGCATCAGGCAGGTGTCGGCCAATGCCTTCCGTGGCCTCAAGAAGCTGGTCTACCTGTATCTGTCCAACAATGAGATCAGCATCATCAAGCCTGGCGCCTTCCAAGACCTTGCGGAACTGACCTACCTCTACCTGGACAACAACAGGATCAGCAGCCTCAGCAAGGGGCTCCTGACTCCCCTGAACAGCCTGTTTATCATGCACCTGACCAACAATAGGATCACCCAACTCAAGCCCAAGGCATTTGCTGGTGCCAAAGAGCTGAGGTGGCTGTACCTGTCGGGCAATGGCATGACCTCCATCCTGCCAGGCGCTCTGGACGACGTGGAGAATTTAGCCGCTCTCTATCTGGACAAGAACCAGCTGAGCACGTACCCTGCAGAGGGTCTGAGGAAGCTCCGGGTGGTGGAGAACCTCAAGCTTTCTCACAACCCCATCAGACACATCCCCGACAACGCCTTCCACTCATTCGGTCGGTACGTGGAACGCATCTGGTTGGATAACATGGGCCTCGAGAGAGTAAGTGTATCTCCTTCTGCACTTTTCTGACTGTTTAAACCTGGAACAATATTCATTTGATCCACACTGACCCAGCGGGAATCCATGCGGCCTTTAATTGATCTGGAGTGATGTGGGGGGGGGAAATGGGTTTGGCTGTGGATGTAGTCACTTGGTTTAGGCTGGGATATGTCAGGTAAATTCTTGCCCAACTCCAATAGTCCAACTTCACAATTAACAATAATAATCCTTGCATGTGATACAGTGCATCATCATGTCTTTGGGAGTGTGTCTTTTGCGCTGGTGAACAATGCAAGCACATGTCAAAATAGGTTGGTTCAAAAGAGATGAATAGAGTCAATCAAGAAAAGACTCGAGACAAGAGTTAGATGCAAAAAGTGTCACCATATTTACCTATGGTCCTCCCATCATTGGGCTCTGTCGGGCGATCTGCCAATTGTGTCTATTGTTGTGTTAGCCAGCGTGTGCGGGTGCTGATGTCTCACTCCTCCCTCAATGGACCATTGATGATGTTGGGAATGAGGAAATCTTTGTGTTCATTTGCCCATGAAACACACAGACCCTGTTGTTTTTTTTAACCCGGCACCCACATGGTGCTAGCCAGTGATCATTAACAACGACTTGCAATTATGTAGCTCGGGTTAGCGTCCCAGAGGCACTCATCACCCACCATAGAGCAGGCTGATCACCCTTTCCAATTGGTTCTTCTGTTACTGCCAAATATTGACTCTTCCAATGCACTGATAAACCACGATATCTCAAGGGGAAGGTTCTGGTGCCACAAAAAGATATGTAGAGCCATACTGGGACCACCCCTCTACACCATGAATGTTTGCTAACCAATGTTTCAACTCCCTTATCTGCAAGTAGCTTAAAAGGTGCGTAATTTGTTGCCCTTTGCTGCGATGTTGGAATCATCCATGTTGAAATGGAAGCTGACTGGCCATTGACTGGCTGCTGATGTCGCAGCATTGTCTGACAACAACAACAACTTACATTTATATAGTGCCCTCCATGCCAGGCAGCGTCTAACAGCGCTTCACATGATCACCCACTGACCTCTGTGGTTTACATCAAAGGCCACCGGTCAGCCTAGGTCGTCAAATGGTCAGTTTCTGAGCTCTAACTTCTATGAATCTATGCACCCATTCTCCATTACAACAACAACAACATCTTGCACTTTTCATGTGGTGTTAAGAGTCTTGGAGAGCTGAAAATTGGGGGATCTTGTCACTAAGCTACTTGGATTTCTTTGCCAAATATCAAACCCGCTGTTGTGTGAGTATGGTGTTACTCCTCAACAATATTAATAATAATAAGTATAATAATCCTTCCATTTGATATAGTGCCTTTGAGACATCTCAAAGCGCTTCTCAGAATATACCATACAGTGGTTGTATATGTCATGGGTAAATCCAGTGAGTGTCCAGCCTGGTGGAGGGAAGTGCTAGCCAAGACTTAATGTTGATCAGGAGCCTGGGCTAATATTTGCTCTGCACAGCCCAGGGGATACTGTGCTGACTGCCTCCTCTGACCCCCATCTCCTTTTCCCGGTTGGGATAGGCTTCCTCAGCATGTCTAGCTCAGTTCCACACTGTGTGGTTCAGTTCCCAATCTGAATTTACCTTGTGTTCAATACACGGAACTACTGTTCATAGCAAGTTAACCAGGCCACAGTACCATCTGAGAACCAGATCGATCTTGGATTAGAAACCAATATTTGACAAATCATGATTCTTTTATCATCTAACAGCAAAGAGCAGCAGAGCATTCATGTCATCAAAAGTAAAGGGGAGGAGGAGGGGAGAGACATTTCTTGACCTGTGCAAGTGGTGGACCACAGATTGGCTACCATCGCTGTGGAGGAACTGGACTGAGATGCCTCAAACTAATTGCGCACAAGATTCGCACAGTGAGCAGACAGAGCAGACTTTCATCCCCTCAGTCCGAGCTGGATTCAAACCAACTCCGTCTGGGAGACAAACTGAGACAAACCGTCAGTCTCAGTGCGGAAAATAGCAAGGTTTTTCTGTTTAGAAAAAAAAAGCTGTTCATTTGGAGACAAAACCCCAGAGCCAAAGCTGCCACCATGGCTCCCACAGGAAGCCATCCGAGTTATTTGGGTCCATTGCTGCATAACTCGAGTTATTACTGGACACTAACCCTACTAATGAATCAAACAGGTCCTGAAATCCAAGCGCTTTCGTCTAGACTGTAACCATTTGAAAGTTACACTCTGCAGCAGTAGCCTGACAGACAATTTATTGAACACTATTAAACCACAGTTTTATATGGCGGAGTTTGGATGGAAGTGCTGAGGAATCAGGACAGGGCGAGGCTCTGTGTGAGAGCTCAGTGTAAAGTAACTCCTACATTGCGCTTCTTTCATGTCTTCTTAAAATGTTGAATGGCCATCACAGAGTCTCAGTCCTGAACTTTAATGTGTCACATTTACATCTCTTCCTTCCCCCACATCCAACAACAACAACAACAACAACAGCTAGCATTTACACAGCGCGCCTCACACAGTGCTTGACAATGGCGGAGCACAGCTCCGAGCCAGGGGGGAAAATCCAAGGATTATTATTATTATCATCATTATGAAGTTTAAATGTTGGACGGCCTGCGAATTTCCAATGGTTGGCAACGCATAATGAATAAAGAAGTGAGGGGGAGCTAAAAGTTACACCAAGCAAAGAAACTCTGTCATTCTGGCTGTAGATATCTGCAATCATTGCCTAGTGTATGAACTTGGTAACTGATCCCCAATAACTTGGGTGTTGTACAGCATTCCCACCACTCCTTTTTAAGGTCCTTTCCTGATCGACTACTGAAACCATCCTTATCTTCAACTAGGGAAAGATGGATAGTACATATCTCTATCATCTTCATACGCCGTGATAGCCCATATAGTGAATGGCTTTTTTGCCCAATACTGGCCATGAGAGGGCCTGCTGCTACTGCAGACCTGCCTGGCTCTGACTCTGAGACACTATCAAATCCAAGCTGTTGTTGCCACAGTGGGTTGACTTGAATCCGATGTTACTTTCCAAGCCTGTACCTTGCCTAATTCACTCCTGGCTTGTGCCCGAAAGAGAGGATTTTATTGGGCATCAATCCCGTATGGAACAGAGCAGATAAACAGCAGATGAAAATGCAATCTACAATACAGTAGTTGAAAACAAATGTAAAGCATCAATGCACAATGAACGAGATTGAATTGGCAGAGACCCCAAGCGTGATTGTAGACTTATCATGTCCAGCTTCAGAACCATGTCGTGAAGCTATTAAAATCTCAAACCACTGTGAGGACACACACATCACCACAACAGAGGAGTCAAAATCCCCTGAGATTATTCTGAGGCCAGACCAAGTACTGATCAGATCTACGCTCAGGGACCATGTTCAGTACTGGTCACTGCTACTTGCAATCTAATGTCATCGCCCGCCATTCCTCCCAAGAATGCTTACAGCAAAGAAAGAGGCCATTTGGGAACACTTTGGTGGAAGTGTGACTGTGGGACTAGGGCTGAGTGAGTGAGTAAGTGACTGAGGCTGAGTGAGTGAGTTGAGTGAGTGAGTGAGATTGAGTGAGTGAGTGACTGACTGGAGATTGGGATGAAGGGTAAATGTACGATCCCCACGACTTATAATAGTCTTTGCACTTGCAAACGTTCCATGTTGAATAGGATTCCAATGGAAATTTCCATTCGCTTGAAGAGTTTGGAAAATAAATCCATGCCAATTTCCACATCATTTCCCGGCGCAAACACTGGTAGAGGAGGCCTTGGTTTCACAGTCAAGGGGAACGTTCAAGGAATAAGTTCCTATAATACTCTTAGTGATTTCAGGGGAACGAGAACAGCCAAGAAAGCAACAGAACGGAAGATTGTTTTTGCATTCCAAGCTTCACTTCTGCCAAATTGAAGTTTGAAATCAGAAATATGATGGAATTCTTCCTGTTAACTCTTTCCCCCCAGAATTACATTCCCATTAGCATTATCCAGTCCCTCACAGCTTCCCTTCCTCCTGTTTCCAAAGTCTCTGTATCTTCATCAAGTGACCAGTGATCATCAACAAGTTATGGTCAGATCCGAGGACTCAAACACCAGCCATTATCAATGGGTTAGCCTCCATGTTTGGGCTTTGAGTCACAGGCTACCACAGGAAAACTGAGCTGACGCACAACAAACCACAATGACAACCTGCCCTTATACAGTGCCTTTCATTAGGAACAACTTCCGGAAAACATTTTACAAAGACCCAGTGGAAGCCCATTGGAGGGGATGTGGGGGTGGGGAGGAGGTGGCTGAAGATACAGTCAATGCTGAGAGAGATGTAGGTTTCAGAACAAAGTTGTGCTTTAAAAATAAAAAGACATTCATTTCCTATTTTGTATCTGAAGTCCTTAACTTTCAGTTTATTTCTCAACGCTGGGCATTGCCAAAATCACTTCTCTAATTGTAACAAATGTTTCCGCTTCTGAATGTTCTCTGCCAACACAGAGGACACGGGTTCATTCCTTTGCTCTTACTTCATACCCTGTTTTCGCAATTTTAGGACATTGAATCAGATTGTTAGTTTACTGTAAAATGAACCAAAACGCAGAATAGATTTTAGAATTCGGAAATCTGATTGTTGTCTACTGGTTCAGTTTTCAGAGAACGCATTCAATGGTGTAACCGGCCTCTCTTCCCTCCACCTGGAGAACAACAAGCTGGAAACTCTGCCAAACAGCCTGATCCTCACCAAAATGCAGAACATGACTCTATCCAACAACTTGTGGCAGTGTAACTGTGCGCTGGCCCCACTGCGAAGGTATACAGAGCTCACAAGACACCCAGCCTCCAACCTTTATCCCTTTGCTTCCTTTCCTTCAACGCGCACACCTCACTGAGACACAGCCTAAATTTTACAGTAATAATGAGTGTATTTACAGTCCTGTAGCTCAGTGGTTAGAGCACTCGCCTTGCAAGCGAGAGACTGGAGTTCAGTTCCATTTCAGGTTCAATTCCAGGCAGGTCAAGACCTTGGGCAAGTTTCCTTGCTCTACACTTCTCATAATAATCCTTTGAAAAATACAATAATAAATTGGTCACTCAACTCACGACTTTGTGGGACACTGCTGTTAGTGTGCGCAATTGGCTGCCGTGTTTTGCCCACAAGTATACGGTCAATTCACTTTACAGTAAATTCTGTGAAGCGCTTTGAGACATCTAGAAGATGTGAAAAGCACTATATCAAATGCAATGATTATTATTATTTGCTATATCATCATTGAGACGTCTCAAAGGACTTTTAGCTGGATTTTTAGAACAAATCTTCCCCTCCCTCCCAACCCCACCCCAAATGCATTTGAGGAAGAGTGGAGATATCAGAGGCGGAGGTGAGGAGACATTGTTGGAAGACGAGGAGGGTGGCTTTCATAAGAAAAGGAACAAATATTGAGATATTACTTTACACGATCTCCACAGATGGGTGGACAGCAGTAGGAATCAGGTGAATGCGGTCTGTTCCTCTCCAAGCCAGTACAGAGGCCAGCAGATCCAGCAAACCACAGCCTTCCAGAGTTGCAAGGGACGCAGAAAGCGCAATAAAAAATATACCCCCTAAGCAGGTAAGTGAAGTAGAGCCAATTAAGCAGTTTGAACTAATCACTCTCACTCTACAGACCCAATACAGCATTAAGCTGTTGTTTGAATGAGTCCAGTGAAGGTCTTTACCTGACACACCTATCCTGGTAACCTGTTTCAGTCATTATTTACAATCAACCTTGCATTTTTATGTTGCATCTGATCACATCATTGAGAGGATTTTGCTGTAAAGTGTAGTGACTGTGGGTTTTATGCAAACCTTCCAGACAGTGGCATGAGCCCTCAGCTAGAGTCCTTCATGACGTGAAAAGCGCTATATCAAATGCAAGGATTATTATCATCACGTTTCCCCACTCAGTTCTTGATGTTTGCATATTTATTCTCAATTCAGAGCGAGCTGAATGCTAATCTCAGATCTCAGACTACCTGCTCCCCGAATGCTTCGGCTTGGGTTCCCAATTGTTGATCAAACACAATGTGGGGTACAAAACCTCCCGTATAGATCCAACTGTGTATCCTAACGCCTGCACCTACTGAATGCTAGCACTGTCCAACACTCACACCACACAGTTCGCCTGTGTTCTGTCGCATTAAACACCTTCAGCAAGAAACACTCCATCCTCTGTGACCTGGGCTCGGGACTGCTTATCTGGCTAAGTTGAAGTTTGGCTTGGCTGTCTGACAGATTCTCTCGGTTTTCTTCCAGTAGGTGATGGGAATGTCCGTCCTGGAGACAGGCTCCTACGTTCATCGATCAATGCCGACTGCTGAATCCTCACAGACACTTTCCACACACCAAAGGAATTTCTCAGTTCCCCCTTCACAGTATTCATAATTCAACTACAAATTCCTCAACCCTTTGAGGAATGCACCTGGATTGCAGCTTTCAGCACAGTTTTTTTTAAATGGATAAATGTATATTTGTCTAGAGATATAGGCCCACAAACATCTGTGGGTATTTAATATGCAGGAGGCAGATTGCTAACAGAAAAAGAAGCACTTGTCCATATGTTGACCTACATAGGCTTTTGTTAAGATTCATATAGTGAATGGGATAGACAGACTAGCTACTATAACACAAACCTTCCACTTGCTATCAAACCGTTTCTAACTTTAATTGCTCTCCATCGGACTCAACGAAACCTCTGCCCTAACCGCAGAACCATTGATATTTATACAGTCTGTGCCTTTCACATCTGGAGGACGTCCCAAAGCGCTTAACATTACTGGCCTGTTCCTCAAGCTGATGGTGGGCTGGCGGTGGTGGGGGAGGTGGGAGGTGGTCAGGGGAAAAAATGACTGAAATGATACCAAAGTGAATATAGCAGTGGCGAGCGGGCGCTTTGCGATTGTGTGTCAGCCTGGCTCAGCAGTAGCACCCTTACCCAAGTCAGAAAGCAGTAGCTTCAAGCCCCACATTGGGACTCTGAGCTCACGGTCCAGGCTGACATTCCAATGCAACGCTGTTAGAGGAGCCGTCCTTCAAACAAGACGTTAAATCGAGGTCCCTCCACTTCACAAAATACCCCTGTGAAGCTCTGTGAGATGTCAACCCAATGTGAAAGGCGCTGAATCCAATGTAAGGACTATTATTATTATCCACATCAGGGTGACGGGTGGGAGATCATATTTAGGACAATTTAGCGAGCCTCACCATGGAGTCATCCCTCCAGGTGGAAGCTATATATTCCCTTCCAATATAACTGCTCATGAGTGGGTTTTTAGCACCGAGCCTGGCTCCGAGTAGGAGCAAGTGACAGTCACTCCTCTCAGCCAGGCTGGGAACAGCTGAAATCCATCGCACACATTTAGTTCCTGGCACTGCTCGGGGTGTGGGGGGGGGGGGGGGGGTCCCAGCCAATAACAGGGGGAAAGGAAATGCCCTCCACAGTGCCCGGAGCAGGAAGCCCTGAGGAGTGACTGAGGATGGTGCTTGCGACCGATGTACTGACAGCTCAGGGAGATGTAACCGAGATAAACGGTAAACGGGATAAAAGGTGTGAATGGGATTCACCCACAACACGCCGTCCGTTTAAGGAAATGTTAACTGCTGGTTTGCAAGCCAAATATTTCTTGACGTTATGGTCCTTTAACTGCTAAGCTACCAAGCATCCTTGTATCAGCAACAGTATTATTGTTTCTTTTTTGTTTTTAAAACCCTGTTATTCCTGACGCAACGTTAAGACACTCGGAAGTCTTCAGTGGCTGAGTGTTCAGCATCGGGCTCCAAGAGGTGGAGTCTGACCAAAGTGGGCTGTATTTACATAGTATCTCCTCGCCAGTGTATGAAAAGGTTAGTGGAATGTGCAGGTCACTCTAAAACACGGCCCCCACACAAGACAAGCGGCTCCCGGACAGGACTTCTCCTACACACGTCTCATTGCCAAGCCGACATTCTCGTCTATAGTAAGTGTGAATTGCTGAGCAACTCTCCCGCACTTTACCTGCTACGAATATATCAATTAAAAACATATTTTCATATCATTCCAAGCTTGACGCGCGTTCCGTGTCGGAAATGGGTGTGGGGTTTCCGTACCGCTCTCGGCCTCTCTCTTACCCTCTCTCTCTGACCCGCCGCCCCCTCCCCGCATCTTTCCCCCACCTCTCTCCCCACCCGCCGCCTACCGTCTCTCCCTCGCACCTTTCTTCACTCTCCCCCTCCCCGCCTTGCCCTCCCGAGGGACGAGCTTTGAATCTGCAACCTTCGCCGGCGTAACAGAATCCACTGTCCACTCCCGCACTGTTTCCTGCACAGTCTAATGATATTTTGTACTATTTGGCTACAAAAGCCAGCGTCACTCCTAGTCTTTCCAGCAGAGGGACGAGGTTTCATGAGTTCTCAGATTGACGGAGGCTCGACTCGACCTCAAGAGAATTCTGACGAGTCAATAGCGGTATTCCTCTGGCCCCCGGGGAAGAGATACAGACAGGCAAAGTGACTGCTACTTATCATCAGATCACCAGCATGTATCATGTTGGAATGTTTCTACATTCTCTTCGCTCTGTTTCATGCGACAAAATTCATATCCCATTGATAGTCTACATTGTGCCCTGAAGTCCATGTCCATCCAAGCCTTGAATACAACTGGCGCATGAGATGAATTCTCCTAGCACCTCACCTCTCTTACACTTCTGGGACAGAAAGGTCTTGTTGAGATCCAGTGGGGGGGAGAGGGTGTGTGTGGGGGTAGGGGGATAGAGAGTGTGGGGGAGGGAGAGAGAGAGAGTGTGGAGGGGGAGAGAGTTTGGTGGGGGAAGAGAGAGTGGGGGTGTGTGTGAGTGTGGGGGGGGGGAGAGTGTATGTGTGGGGGGAGGGGGGGGGCGGGGGTGGTGGGGGGGGAGGGAGTGCGTGGGGAGAGAGAGAGAGAGAGAGAGAGAAACTCAGCCCGTACTTACAATAACTTCAACGATGTTCATTTCTTTCATGATGTTTTTGAGAACTTCCGCGGGACAGAACGAGCCGCCCACAACTCCTGCCAAAGGAGGAGAAAGAAAATACGAGTTTGTAATTAAGTCTCGATGTGGCGTGAGGCCATCTCTCCCCTGGCCTCCTCCCTCCTCACCCACGTCAATACCTCCCCAGCCAACAACAACTTGTATTTACAAAATGCCCTTCAAACGGGATAGCGCCCTGGAGCGCTTGACAGTGTCCGCCATGCTCTGCCACACGAGCCACACTTGATCAAAAATAACAACAAGAAAATGGCATTTATAGAGCGCCAAGGAGTCAGGTCAGACCCGAGCAAGGGGGGAGGGGGGTGGGTGGGGGGGAGCAAGGCCTTGAAGGAGGCAAGGGAGGAAGCGAGGCAAAGCCACTGTGAGATGGAGTTCCAGAGTGAGGGGGCAGAGGAAGGTCTTTAGGTGGGATTTGAAGGTGGGGAGCGAGGGGGTCAAGGCAGAGGGATTGAGGGAAGAGTTCCAGAGTTTGGGGGCATACTGGTTGAATCCATGACCACAGATGGTAGAATGGGGGGGCACAAAGGACAAATAGGAGACTGGAGCAAGACGAGCAGAGCTGAGGCAGCGGGTGGTGGAGTGGGGGTAAGGAGGTCGGATAGGCAGGGAGGTGTGAGGACATGAAGGGACTTGAAAATGACTGAGCGTAACTTGACTCAGTGCTTTGGGACGTCCTCCCGACGTGAAAGGCGCTCTATAGATGTAATTTTGTTATTTTTTTTGTTGGTGAAGTCAATCTGTTCAGTGATTGGGAGCTGGGGGAGCCTGGTAAAGACTGCAGCCCCCCCCACCGCCCCTGCCCCACCCCCATCCCCCCCCACACACACACTCTCTCTCTCTAATATATTGATCTGGGTTAACTTTTTTCAATCCAATTTATAAAAATTGCATATCTCCCTCTTCATTTCAAATCATCATCTCCCAAGACTGAAGAGCTCTAGTTTGTCTAATCCTTGCTCACAGCTCGTTCCTCTAATGTGGAGGCCAATGGTATCCTCCCAATGGTGTTGCCCGCTGTGCAAAGCGTGAGATCTGTCCAAGGATTAGCTTTTGATGGGTGGAATAACCCATCAGTTCTAGAAAAGGGTTCATCCTCATTGCTCTGCTGTGCACTGCATCTGGGCCTTAAGTCACAGTGACCAGAACTCTATGGTGTGCGTGAACGTGGAAGGAGGAAGAAGATTGCAGGGAAGACTTTTGTTTGATCCTCGACTTTCAATTCCTCACCCACATCCAAGCCATGACCTGCTCCGCCTTCCCTCACCTCCACAATAATGCCCGACTCCACCACTATCTCATCCCTCAGGCCGCTGAAACCCTCATTCACTCCTTCATCACATCCCGGCTCCACTATGGCAATGGCCTGATTGTCAGCCTTTCCCATTTCCTCCCTCCAAAGTCTGCAGATAATCCAGAACTCTGCGGCCCGTGTCCTCTACCGCTCCGAGCTTTGTGACCCCATCTCCCCCATTCTTGCCCGACTCCATTGGCTCCCATCACCCAGAGGATTCAATTCAAGATCCTGGTTCTCACATTCAAAGCCCTCAATGGCCTCGCCCTCACCCTAAATCTGCAACCCCCTAACCCCTTACCAACCTGCCTCCCCACTCCACTTGGCCTGCTCCACGTCCCCTGACCCAACCACCCCACCGTTGGCGGGCGAGCCTCCAGCTTCTGTGCCCCCAACCTCTGGAATTCCATCCCGCAGTCCCTCCGCCTCTCTCCCTCCCTGGCCTCCTTCAATTCCTGCCTCAAGACCCTCCTCTTCGACACTCCCATCGGTCATACCAAATCGCCTTCTTTCCCTCCACCCTCCCCTTCCCCAGCTCAGGCCTGAAATAATGTTTGTCCAGGGCCTTGGGACTTCTTCCTGTTGTGAAAGGCACAAAACAAGCGTAATTGTGTCATTGTTGTTGTTGTTTATCAATTACAAATGTTTGTCTTGCGAAACTCCAATATTTTCTTATTTCAAGGTCTATGTTTTTATTGTTGTTGTTACTGTTGTTGTTGTATGAGCTCAAGGGGCTGAGAGAAGGTGCTTCCCACAGCTGGGTACCAGTATCAAAGGGAAGCCAGTAATGAATCTTCGGTGCCAACAGTGAGAAGAATAAGTTACAGTCTTCCCATGGCCACAGATCAAAAAATCATCAGAGCTCGTGGGTGGGAACCTGTTCATCCTGGTCAAACGTGGTGGATAAGTGTATCATAACAGCCAGAGACAGACAAGAAGCAGCGACAGGGATTTTCAAGACATAATGTCAAGCCTTTAACTCAATTCCTGACATGCACAAGCTCACAGCACAAAGCCATACCAAGCGCACAAGCTGACAGGTTCTCAACACTCCCAGGCCAGGTACATCACAGGGAACAATTAAGAGTAAGGCTCACTTTGTTCCCTTTCACAGTTGGGAGAATGTCCCAAAATCTAGTATGCTCGAAGAACACAGATGGACGGTAGCAATCTTACCTGCTTGCAACGAAGAGAGGTCATAGGTGGAGAGGTCTCGCTGGTTAATCATGTCTATGTACATCATAGGAGTCCCATAGACAATTGTGCACCTGAGAGTATAGCCACAGGACCAAGGGATTTAAGATTTTATCACAACCTTTCTGCATTCCACCATTCCCCACCATTCACCATTCCCCACCCCCACCCCAACAAGGCACCCTGCCTCCACTCCCCAACTCTAGGGTAATCAGTTTCAGATGAAGTGACTGATATGGTAAATAAATTGGTTTCTAGGCAACCTCAAGTCTACAGTGTCCTACGGTTAGTCAGACATTTCTCAGAAAACAAGACCTTGAACTGGACAGACAAGAAGTGGTTTACTCTTCCCCCACCCACAATTAGGTCGGAGCAGACACCTGATCTCTGAGTAAACATAAAGAAATACATAGAATCCTATAGAAGGGGGTCATTCGGCCCATCATGCCAGTGCCAGCTCTTTGAAAGAGTTATCCAACTGGTCTCTATTAACCCACAAGCTCGCAATTGTTTTTCGTACTCATGTACATATCCAATTCCCTTTTGAGAGCTATTATCGAATCTGTTTCCACCATTCTTTTAAGGCCGTGCGTTCCAAATCGTATCTCCTCCCTGGATTCCCCCCAAAAAATTCTATTTGTCTCCGCTCCGGAGGAAATGCCGTGAAGATTGTATTACAATAAACAAAACGAATTGTATTTATATAGCGCCTTTCACAATCTCAGTTCAAATATAGAATATAACATTTGTTGTGTTGTTGTTGAGAGCCGTATGCGAGGAGCGCAGAGAGCTGAGAACATGACATTAAAAAATCTGTGCAGGAAGCGCAGTCACAATGGGCCAAATGGCCTCCTTCTGCGCTGCAGATTTCCTTTGTATTTCCTTTGTAACCTTCGCTCAATGAGAAATAAGAGACGTCTACCATTTATAATTGACAATTATTTATGCTATGCAGTGTTTGAGCCAAAAAACCAAACTGTTACAAGCTGGCTTGATGGCTGACCCTAGCTGCAGGCTGGATTCCTCCACTCACAACCAAGGACAATTGTTAGTGACAAGTTTGGCATCACTCATCACTGTTTTGCAATTGTTCCTGTTTTTTTCCCTGCTCCCTTCAATCTAGATGTTGTCCTTTTTTTTTTTGAGCCTTGACTCTCGATCCTTAGTCAAATGAAGGCTAACTGCTTGTCGCTTTGCTTATGAAAGAACACGACCAATATCAACTGTGTCGCTGTCAAACCTTTCCTTCTGGATCGCTTGGAGAGTTGCCTTGGCCTCGAAGCTCCGGGAGCTGTACACCACCGTGCAGTTATACACAGACATCATCAAAGAAGATGCCACACAGCCGAAGCAGTGATAGAGGGGAACAGAAGCGCAGAGCCGTGATTCCTGTGCAAAGACGGAAAGAGGAACAAGTAGGGATTGAGGACAAAATGTAGAGAGATAAGCGTATCACATAATAATAATCCTTGCATTTTGATAAGGCGCCTTATCAACATCGTCGAGGCGTCTCAAAGCATCTCAATGAATATACTGTAAATTGAATTGACTGTATATTTTACGGGCAAAATACAGCAGCCAATTGCGTACAACAACAACAAAATTACATTTGTACTGCGCACAGCAGTTTCCCACAAACAGTCATTATTTGAGTAACCAAATTATTTGTGCATAAAATAGTTATTATCTCGGTAAACCAATCTGCTAATCGACTAAGTAACCTGTTCCTACTTTCTGCTAAGTAAATGTAGGCGTATGGAGTAAGTCCGGCGTGGGGGGCGCTATATAAATCAAAGTGTTTGTTGTGTAAGTAAAGTTGCCGAAGGTTTTGCCCTATCCGTTTACCAGATAATCATCCCTGCAATAAAACAAAGTGGAGCTCAGTGTTTTCTAAGATGAAAGGGAGTATAATAACTTTGAACAGAAAATAATTTTACGCAACCTTTCTTTCTCCTTTGGTTGAAGACTATGAGAGAGCAGATTTATCGACCAACTAAGTTTCTCCTGTAGAACTCTTCCTTGCTTATGTCGTGATAACCAGTGAGTGAAACACCTTCATCAGTGGGAGGAATGGAACATGTCAACACCAGGAACTCACCCTCCAATGGTAGCCCATTCTGTGGCCTGTAAACTGGCAATTATTCACAATATTGTGGTGGGTAAGGGTAGCCCCTTTGGGATTTCCTGTTGTGCCCTGAAAGAACAGAGGTGAGTGTGCATCAAGTTTTTGCCCTTTAGTATCATCATCATCATCATAATAATAATGCTTGCATTTAATAGAGCGCCTCATCGCATCATCAAAACGCCTCAAAGCGCTTCACAAAATACTCTGTAAAGTGAATCGACTGTGTTTTTGTGGGCAAACCATGGTAGCCAATTGCGTGCAAAAATGTCCCACAACGTTGATAAATTGTTTGCTTTCTGTGAAGCTTGACGGTCCACGAATTTCTGGTCTCCAAAGACTTTCTTCACTTGAAGCCGTTGACCCGAGCAGGAATTCGGATTCACATAGTTACTTTCGTGTTGGGTGTAAGTGGCTGGATAGTGCGCTATACAAGTGTCATTTGTATCCGTTGGTGCAAAAACCTGTGTGTTCCGAGTGACGAAAGTTAACCTACTGAAGTAAACTGGATGTTTATGGGATCGTCACAGGAGATTTTCTTCTGCAGGCTGAATAACTGCTCTCGGTGGCTGGCTGAGCCCGCCTGGAACACTTCCTCAAAGCTGTACGTGCCTGGAGGCTTGTCGCCAATCACAATGACGGACTTGAGATCTGGAAGACTAAGCAGATCAGCAATGAGCAGCACCTAGCTATGAGTTCACTACTCTCCTGCCCTGTCACTGAGACCCACCCCCACCACATCTCCCCCTTTCCACCCACCCCCCACCCACTATCATGGCTGCCTTTTAAAACCAAAGACACCAAGAATGTCCCAACCGTTTGCTCTTCAGGTCCCCAGGAAATGCCTGTTCCAACTCCGGGCAGATCTGCTTAAGGATGTCATAGTACAACTGGGTTTTAAACTTTGTCAGGAAGACCACAGCTTTACAGCCAACCTGTGGAAAGAAGCAAAATGGCAATTTTCACTATCACATCTCTGTCCCCTTTAAGGATCGAGACCGGGAGACCATTCAAGAAGCTTTCCATTGGACAACAGCTGCCTTTCTCTTAGCAGTATTGCTTGACGCCGACATTTAGATGCTTTTCTTCTAGGTAACTGGTGCAAAACCCCTCCCCAGTTGTGGAGATGAAATGGTTAAGAGTCTGTGCGGGGACGACGACGACGACGACAACTACAATCATTCCGAACACGACTTACCTTTTTTAGAGCATACTCCAACTCACGAGCCTGGTAGGCAGGATTGACAGTGACCTAAAGAAAGGAAGCAAATGTCATGTTATTCCCGATCATAAATCCCAATTTATACAAGCTAATGGGGTAGCAATGGACTGTTACAAAGAGATTTGACAAAGCGGGGAGCTAGGAACACAAGGTTGGTCTGGGGAATGTTTGTGAACTCTTTGCTCATTCCTTCTTGGCCTGGGATACCAGGAAACACAGGAGGACCTCCAGAGAAAGAGACCATTTGTAGAGACTTTAGACTTCCAATAGATGCTTAGGCCAACAATGAAATCTCCCACTTACCAATATAATGCCAGCTTGTGCTGTTGCAAACTGCACTAAGGCCCACTCGTACACATTGGGTCCCCACATGCCTAGACGGTCTCCTTTCGACAGTCCGATAGCAAGCAGTCCAGCAGCCAACTGGTCAACCTGGGAACAGGGCAAGTGACATTGTCAATACCGAGGAGAGGGGTGGGGGAGGTGGAGATAAGCCATGCATTAGGTTATAATTCATACTCTGCTAGGATTCGTCCTCGAATCCAAAATCATTTCACATGGTGTCAAAGAGGGCAATTTATCTGCTCAATCTGGGCCACAAAATGTTTTGACTTCTCCATTATGTGACTCATTTCAGCCCCTACTCTCAAGCCCAGGACTCTTGCTGAATCCACACCCGGGCTTGATTGAGAGCCCACGAATCTGAGCTATGTTGTGTGATCTGCGCCAATTCTCTTACCTCTTGCTTTAGCTGCCCAAAGGTCTTCCTGATATTATCCTGCACAAACACGAGCGCTTCCTTGTCGGGCACCTGATTAGCGGATTCTTCCAGACACTGACCGACTGTCTTGGAGATGAGCGGCAGGTTGCAGGTTCCATGGACATAGCTGGTGGTGAGCATGGGCTGGGTCGGAGCAACGTTCGGCGAACGAATGGAGCTTAAGAGAAACCAGGAAAATATTAGTTCAGGGGATTATCTCGCATTCACTTAAAAAATCAAATCCACATTTTTCTCAGAAGGCACCTGGTGTATTTCCAGATTGTGCAAAGGGGGTTTGCAATGCAGCTGAACTTTTCCATCAGCTTTTGACACCCACGGAAATCCATCACCACAATCAGCTGGGTGTATCACACGTCACCACTGGGATCAGCTGGGAACTAAAAAATACAGCTGCGTGTTTGACGTGCAGATCAACCTAGAATTATTAATTGATCTAAACTTACAAGAGTCGCACATGAGCTATGCCACTTACTCGTGGACATTTTCATGCAGGGAATGGAATAGGCACAGATGTTGTCATTTCACAACAACTAGTCCTCCTAATGTAACAGCAAACGTTGCCAAAATATGTCGCAAGAAAAAAGAGAAAGTTCCTCATTTAACTTATTTCAACAAAATCTCAGATTGCGGAAGTTCTGTATTTAAAGGGACGCATTGTAGCTTCAATGGTAGCAGCGGTGAATCAAATATTGTATTAATAAACGCTCGCCGAGGGGCACAGTGTTATGAGCACACTTCATTGTATTATTTGTCATTGATTTTCACAAAGTTAAAGCTTGTGCCCGCTGCTGAAGACTATACCTCTGTAAGCATTCCCAGAATAACATATCTTTATCAATAATAATAAATGTATTAATTATTAATAACAATAGTAATAGTAATCCCTCCCCAAAAAGCAATAATAATTTGGTCATTTCACCCCACGTTTGTGGGACGCTGCTGTTACATTTCACCCACAAATATACAGTTTACTGTTATTTCAACCTGAACTCTCCCTGCCTTTGTCACCCCTTTTTATGGAGTAAAGTCTTTTCTACAGTCCTATTTATTCCTTCCACTCGTACCTTGGACCCCAGTCCTGTTTGGGTGAGGCCATCCCAGCAGTACAGTTCACGGTCCCAACAATAAACCAAATGATTTTGCCAACGCGATCCACCTTGAACCCACAGATCAGTCGGAAAACCTCCCTGGTGACTGCGGTGGTGTTGTTCTTGGTCAAAGGCAAGACTTGGGCCACATACAGTAACACCGAGAGGGCCTCACACTTTATCACTAGGAGTTTCTCCGTGATGGACAGCGAGCGCTGGCGCCACATCAGTTTTTTCCTCACAATATCCAGACATTCCTTTCCATCTTTTTGGGCATGCTCCAACAGCCCTGAACCAAACTCTAAGGACTTTGGTATACTCTGGCTTCAATGCAAATAATAATAATCCTTGCATTTGATATCGCACTTTTCACATCTTATCAACTCCTCAAAGCGCTTCACAGAATAGACTATAAAGTGAATTGACTGTATATTTGTGGGCGAAACGCAGCAGCCAATTGCGCACAGCAGCGTCCCCACAAACAGTCGTGGATTGAAATGACCAATTTTTAAAACATGATTGTGGTTTTTGGGGACGGATTATTATTAGGCGTGTGTGTGGAATAAGGAAACTTGCCCAAGGTTTCACTTTGATCTACTTGGAATTGAATACAAGTATCACACTTGTAAGGCGAGTGCTCTAACCACTGAGCTATAGGAACTCCGCACAAGCCTACAATAGAGCCAGAGAGTTATTGCTGATGACGAGACAATGATAGCTAGTTCCTGAATCTTAAACTCAGTTGGTAGCACTCTTGCCCCTGAGTCCAAAGGCTCCAAGTTAAACACTCACACAGGGACATTGAGCTGATATAATGCATGCTGACATTCCCACAGCATTATTGTCAGAGACGCTGTTCTGCAGATAAGACATTCAATAGGTGTTAGATATTAAACAGACGTTAAAGATCCCTTTAAAGGTAAGGTGAAGTGGGTACGTAGCTGCATTCGTACCCCTCCTTTCAAAATGGGTTTCCATTCTGCTCCTTCCCCACACGTATACATACACAGTCTGCCCTGCTGCCCACTCCCATGGTCGGGGGTCCAGAACAGACTGCCTGGTACAATCATTCACATCACCCTGATACCTCTCTCTTTGACATTTGATAGCAACCTCCATTTGTGAGAAATCCATGCAATAATAACTCTTGCAACCTTGCAAATTTGTCAAGAAACTCGCATCAAATGCTTGCTTTACGTGTTTAGCGATTTACTTTCCTTCAGTTTCTCCCCACCCATCTCCGTTTTAAAAGAAACATAGTCATTGGGTCACTCAATCCAAGGCGGTTTGTGAGTCACTGATGCATGCAAATGGGTGCTGCGTTTTGTCCACCATTAAATATACACAGTCAATCCACTTTACAAGATATTTTGTGAAGCGCTTTGAGACACCTTGAAGAGTGTGATCGGGTGCTATATCGAATGCAAGGATTATTATTGTTAATATTAAATTCCTCATAAATGAACAAAGCTTGTTAGAACAAATAAACACACACAAAGTTTCATTAGAAAGCCATAGGTTCTGGTTCTCCTCCTTGCCTCCAGGGAAGCAATGTCACAATTCGACTTGGCGTGCTGGGGGTACGCAAAAATTAGTATCCAAACCAGATAAGAGTTCCAAGCACACAAACCACACATACAAGTACCGTACAGAACAGAATATCTACTTGAAAGTAAACCCTTTGCAAGAGTTCATGATGTAAATCAGTCAATTGGTTGCAAATCCTCGATAATATAAATGAGTGTCTACATACGGTAACAGCCCGTTTATCCGTGACCCGATCAACCGTAACTTCCGTATACCTGGCACCGCCAAAAAAACAGTCCGCATTCGATTAACTGGAATTTATCCGGGAAAATGCATTAATTTTTTTTTTTTGCGTTTTCGGCCGTACATCCGGCAGGCGGCATTGGCCAGGTTCCAAGGGTGCCGGACAAATCGGCTTTTACTGTAAGCAATGGCTTCAGCAACTGTCTGTCTCCCCAAGGCTCGGAGCCTTGCAACCAGCTGTCGCACGGATATTGGCTTTCAGCTGCGTGGGTGGACAGCTTGTCACGTGCCAGCAATCTTAATCTAGAATTGTTTGGTATAATTTTGCTAACTGTTGATGTCGTTTTCTTTTAACTGCTGAAGTTTGTACTTTTTTTTTTCTGAATGGATCTGCGAGAGCCCGAGGTAACCCAGATATTTTATGAAATGAAAACTTTGGGGCATTCGGACTCGTGTTATAACTGTATTGATCAGTGTGCTTCTCCGTATTTTACTTCCTTGTATTCTTGCAAACCCTGAGATTTCCACAGTTGTTTGCGCCGTCTTGGTAAACCTTGGGGAAATTCAAGTGTGTGTTTTTTCTTGGCTTGGGGGGGGGGGGGGGGGGCTTGGGTGTCAAAGTTCAAGCAATCGTAAGTGAACAGTATTCCATTACTGAACCAGATGTATTCTGTCTCTACCCCACACCCTCTCGTTACTCCTCGCTCCTTTTCAGTCTCTGGCCAATACTGCGTCACTTCCACCCCTCCCCTCCCGCCCCCCCCACCCACCCGCCACTCTCTCCTTTCTAACTAATAATCCTTGTATCCTCGTCTTCTAAGCGTCTCAAAGCGCTTCACAGAATACCCTGTGAAATGAATTGACTGTATACTTGCAGGGCGAAACGCGATAGCCAACTGCGCACAGCAGCGTCCCCCACAAACAGCCGTGGGTTGAAGTGACTGATCTTTTTTTTTGACTTGAGGGGGTTATCGGGGTGGGGTTGAGTTGAGGAAATTTGCCCAAGGTTTCTCCCTGGTATCGAACCCAGGTCTCTCGATGGCGAGTTCCGAGTGCTCTACACACTTGAGCTACAGGATTACTACTGTAATCTGGCAACAGTTAACATTGGCAACTGGTCCAAACTTGCCCAACTTGCATTTACTGTACAGTAGGTGTTACTATTTGTTCAACAACCGGGGTTAATACCTGGGTTTGGGCTGAGAGAGTAAAATAGACCTTTACCTGCTGAGGGAAAGTGTCCTACAGCTCGGATCTCTGCCTCGCCAAAGCCAACTGGGGAGTCGCTGTTGAACGCAGCTGATCCGAAAGCAGTGTTTAGACCCCAAATTTCGGAGGAGAAAGACAGCAGCAGCCATATCACTGTGGGGGGTGGTGATGGGGGCACACACACACACACACACAAATTAAAATGCAACGCTAGTTATCTTTCCAAACGCTTGTGGGTCGCTGTCAAACTCAGCCCCAGATCTCCAGAGTTTTAGACAAGGTTGTAAAGTGATCCAAACACACACACACACACGTTGCTAATTGGAGCAAATTCCACCACCCTCGAGATCAGCAACAAACAAACAAACACAACACACACATAGGGTTATTTAAAATGCTGACCCTTTCCCTTCCATCTGATAGCAGCAAACACACACACACACACTGGCTGGGATAAGCTTAAGGAAGCTACTCAACTCTCCCCACAACAGCACCAAACACACACACGCACACACTGAGTTAAAGAATCTGCTCTACTCTCCCCTCCATCTGACAGCAAACACACATTGGGATAAGGAACCTGCTCAATGCTCCCACCAGCTGAGATTTGACAACTCTGTCTCCCCCCTCCCTCTCTCTCTCTCTCTCTCCCTCTCTCTCACACACACACACACTGGTTGAAAATGATTTGAGCTGATCTAAGCCAACGCCAACGATCATTGGCTGCCTGGGCTCTCATTGAGTGCGAGGAGCGACCAAAACTGATTGAGTGAGAGGCAGAAAAGTCCAGAATTCGGCAAACATTAGCTAGAAATGTCCACTGGGGCATCACGTGGAATGTGTATGATTTCCTGTGTTTCTGTCTGACACAAAGGCATTTGACCAACCCCAGTAATTAGGCTTTCCTGCTCTCCTTCCCCCTACCCGGGTTATTCTCTCTGGAGCAGAGAAGATTGAGGGAGACGCTAATAGAGGTTTATAAGATCATAGGGGGTTTTGACAGGGCAAATAGAGAAAAACTATTCCACTCGTGGGTGAATCTGTGACTCGTGGTCACAGATTTAAATAGTTTCAAGGCGCAGTAGAGGGGAGCTGGAGGAGAAATTTTTTCACTCAGCGAGTTGTTCGAATCTGGAATGCATTGCCTGAAAAGGTGGTGGAGGCTGATTCGATAACAACTTTTAAAAGGAATTAGATCTTTATTTAGGGAGAACGGGTCTATTAGGCTATGGGGAGCGGCAGGGCAGTGGATTGAATCGCTCTTTTCAAAGAGCCGGCACAGACTAGATGGGCCGAATGGCCTCCTTTTGTGCCGTAAAATTCTATGATTCTATGATAATGGTCTGTTTGTTTCTCCTAACATTAGTTCTGGAGTGGTTCCAGTCCCTCATGATAATCACTTTAACCTGCCTTGAGAGGCTGTGCCAATGATCTCACACTGCACAACAGAGCTTCTTTGTTCAGGGTGGCTTCTCGTTTTGGCACTTCTCAATAATGTAGTTATAATCATAATAATAATCCTTGCATTTGTTGTGACGTGTACATCTGGGGGTAAGATTGGTTCCTTGCTTGATTTTCCTCGTTCCGGGTGTCTCTGCTACGCACTGGCCATAATCTGGCCTGGACGGAAATCACGATCTACTCCCTGCACCGTCCCTTTTCCCCGAGATTCCCCACTGAATCCACAGCTCCTTCACTGAGTGTCTGCGTCACACAGGACAGGTTGAGATTTGATGCCTGCTCTGTCGTCAGTTAGATAATCCATGGCCAGGATTCCTGATTGCTGTCCACACAATCTCTACCTTTTGCTGGAATATATCGTAAAGTCAATTGACTGTACAGTACAGTATATATGGGCGAGGTTAACCATAATAATAATCCTTGCATTTCTTATCTTATCGACGTCCGAAAAGCGCTTCACCGAATACGCTGTAAAGTGAATTGACTGCATATTTGGGCGAAACGTGGCAGCCGATTGCGCACAGCAGCATTCCCCCCCACAGCATTCCCCCCCCCCCCCCCCACAAACTGTCGTGGATTGAAATGACCAATTTTTATCGTTGTTTTTTGGGAGGGATTATTATTAGGCGTGTGTGTGTTGAGTAAGGAAACTTGCCCGAGGTTTCGCCCTGACTTGCCTGGATTCGAACACAGGTCTCCCCAGCTTGGTTCCACCCCCCCCCCCACCCCCACCCCCCCCCCAACCCCCCCAAGTGCTCTAACCACTGAGCCACAGGAGCCAACCATATAATAATAATAATAATCCTTTCATTTGACATAGCGTTTTTGACATCTTCTAGACGTATGGCAGCTGACAACAGCAATCACAGCCCCAACTTCAGCCACTGTGTGAAGTTCCTCCCTCCCGCCGGGCGGTGGCGCTGCAGGCGGAGTTGCAGCCGGTCCTCCCGCCGGGCGGTGGCGCTGCAGCCCGAGGATGTGGCAGCTCGGCGCTCCGAACCCCTCTTGCTCATTCGCGCTCTCTCTTTGTTCCTTCCCCACCACCCCTTCCCCCCGGCATTTGCTGTGACGTGTGCATCTGGCGGCCGGGGCCGGTACAGACCCGGGAAGTATAGCCGGTAACCCCCCCCCTCCCCCCCCCCCCACACACCGGGCGGCAGTGACCGTGAGCGGCCGCAGACATGAGGAGAAGTAGCGGGAAGCAGCTGAGCCTGAGGAGCGGCTGGAGGGCCGGGAACTGGACCTGAGTCTGAGCGGCCTGAGCGACATCCCGGTCAGAGAACTGGTGAGTGGGGGGGGGGGGGTCAGGGGAGAGAGGGGGGGGGGGGGGCAGGGGAGAGGGAGGGTGGGGGGGGCAGGGGAGAGGGAGGGGGGGGGGGCAGGGGAGAGGGAGAGGGAGGGGGGGGGGGCAGGGGAGAGGGAGGGGGGGGGGCAGGGGAGAGGGAGGGGGGGGGGGGGCAGGGGAGAGGGAGGGGGGGGGGGGGGCAGGGGAGAGGGAGGGGGGGGGGGCAGGGGAGAGGGGGGGGGGGGGCAGGGGAGAGGGAGGGGGGGGGGCAGGGGAGAGGGAGGGGGGGGGGCAGGGGAGAGGGAGGGGGGGGGGGACAGGGGAGAGGGGGGGGGGGCAGAGGAGAGGGGGGGGGCAGGGGAGAGGGGGAGGGGAGAGGGAGGGGGGGGCAGGGGAGAGGGGGGGAGGGGCAGGGGAGAGGGGGGGGGCAGAGAGGGGGGGGGCAGAGAGGGGGGGGGCAGAGAGGGGGGGGGGCAGAGAGGGGGGGGGCAGAGAGGGGGGAGCAGGAGGGAGGGGTAGAGGGCATGAGGGAGGGAGAGAGGGCATGAGGGAGGGAGGGGAGAGGGCATGAGGGAGGAGGAGAGGGCATGAGGGAGGGGAGAGGGCATGAGGGAGGGGAGAGGGCATGAGGGAGGGGGGAGAGGGCATGTGGGGGGAGAGCAGGGAGGGGGAAAGAGGGCATGAGGGAGGGAGGGGGAGAGGGCATGAGGGAGGGAGTGGGAGAGGGCATGTGGGGGGGGAGAGGGCATGAGGGAGGGAGGGGGGGGAGAGGAGACGGTGGGGAGGGGGAGCAGGGAGAGGAGGGCAGGAAGAAGAGGGGGGCAGGGAGAGGGAGGGAGGGCAGAGAGGGGGGGAGAAGGAGGATTACCCCTACACACACCAACCCTCACAAACCCCAACACCCCACTCACACACACATACCCCCCCCCCACCCCGGGTTTGTGATATTGTACTGTCTGATATTTAAGGAATTGACATGAATATTTGCTGTACTTTAGATAGCCCTGCCCAAGGCCACAATCCTGGATCTGTCCTGTAATAACCTCATTGCACTACCGGTAAGACTTTAATCTACTGTGTTTGGGGGTGGGGGGTGGTAGAGGAGGGTGAAGTACTTTGTACTCCTTCCTGTGTAATTCCCTTGTTAACTACCGCAGGTTATATACCAAGGAAGATGTGATGTGCCTGTTAATGAATAAATGAAATAATAACTTGGTCACTCGATCCACGACTTGTTTGTGGGGGAGGAGGGGACGGGGGGGGGGGGACGACGACGACGACGACGCTGCCGTGCGCAATTGGCTGCTGCGTTTCACCCACAAAATATACAGTCGATTCACTTTACGGTGCATTCTGTGAAGCACAAAGTTCGAAGCCGGTGAGGAAGTGGAACCGTTACCTGCGCTGTTTGACGCGGCTATTTTCTCACCGAGTGTGTGGGGTGGGGGGTGGTCAGACTCACTGCCGATCGCTCTGGGAATCTAGCAACTTCCGAGTGCGCAACATGTTGCCATCACTGCTGACGGTGGCTGGTGAGAGACCTGCCTGCGAGGAGGGAGAAGGGGGGGGGGGGGGGGGGGGTGGCGGGGGAGGTAACCCACGTGTACATTAATATAATATAATAATGAGTATAATAAATAACGACTGAAAACGGCAGTTCACTGGAGCGTCCTACGTATTGTCGTGACGTTCCTTCCGGCTTTGTCCGCACGCGTTCGCGCCTCGAACATTTACCGACGTTCCCGGGATCGGGCGAGAACAGCGGGAGCGACGTCTCGAGCCGAGCGCCCCCGACTTGTCCCGCGAATTGCTTCCCCCGGCTCCTAACCTGTCGCCCTCTCTCTCTCTCTCTCTCTCTCTCTCTCTCTCTCTCTCTCTCTCGCACGCGCAGCCCGACTTCTGCAGCCTCACCCACCTGGTCAAATTGGACCTCAGCAAGAACCAGCTGCAGCAGCTCCCCGGGGACTTCGGCCGGCTGGTCAGTCTGCACCACCTGGACCTTTACAACAACAAGCTGGTCAGCCTGCCCGTCAGCTTTGCACAGCTCAAGGTACACACAAACACTTTGTGTGTGTGTGTGTGTGCGTGTGTGTGCGTGCGTGTGTGTGTGGTGGGTAGAGGGAGGGTAAATGTTACCCGATTTGGTTGATGCACATCGCCTGCGTTTCGCCTTCCTCGCAGAATTTGAAATGGTTGGATTTGAAAGGCAATCCGCTCGATCCGGCGCTGGAGAAGGCGGCCGGCGACTGCCTGGACGAGAAGCAGTGCAAGCAGAGCGCCGCCAAGGTGAGCCCGTCCCGCCCGAGTGTTCAGCGATGCCGAGCGGGGAGCGGAGATCGCCAATAACAAGGCTTTGGGGGATTGTGTGTTATCGGCAGCGGAAAAAAAAGAAAACGAAAAAAAACATTCGGCGCCAAATCTCTTACCCCGGTTTTATTCTCGGGCCCGCAGGTCCTGCAGTATATGAAAGCCATTCAGTCCGAGCAGGAGCGGGAAAAACAGAGGCGGCTGCTGATCGAGAAAGGTCTGTGGAACGTTCGTACTGAAATGTACGTCACAAACGCTTGTCGGTTGAATGAGTCAGGGTCTGCGTGTTGTTACGAGATAAGTTGAGTATTCTATTGTGTGGACGTTCAGAGACAATCCTGCCTACGCACCTGTCGTTATCACAGTGTTTCGCGAAAACCTACAGGGTTGAGCGCAGTGCGTGAGGAGCGAGGTCTATAACGCGGAAGGCCGACAACCGCCTCACGCTGTCACTGACGGCCTTTCGCGCGTTCTGTCGCTTTCAGAGCTGGAGAAGAGACGGGAGGAGGAATCACGAGTGAGGGAAGCGCGAGAACGAGAGCTACGCAAGCGAGAGAAGTTGGAGGAGAAGGAGAGACGCAGGAGAGAATACGACGCACTGAGACAACAAAGGTTGAATGAACCAGAGAAGAAGGAGATCGATGGGGTGACAGAAAGTAAGCTGATGTGGTGGTGGGGGGGGGGGGCGGGGGGGGAGTGTCCGAGTCAGGGCTGTCTCCGCACATTTTGTTCTCTTGCAGATTTCCCCCCGTCAATTTCATCCCCAGTCGCCGACTCTCACAAAAGTGTTGCCGAGGGGCACTGTGGATGCTGGTTGCTTTCCAGCGCGACACTGAGCGGGGTGGGGGGGGGGGGGGTGATGGTGTGTGTGGGGGGGGGGGAAGAGGGGATGTGACCGCAGGCACGGTTTTGTCAAGCGAGAGACGCGGCCCGGCGTGACGGGCGCCACGTAAATCGAAGCCGTCGTTGATGTAGAGAATGTCGAAAGGGAGGACGTTTTTAAACCAGAAATGCTTGGCCGTGACTCTCACTCTCTCTCTCTCACTCACTCTCTCTCTCTCCCCCCCGCGGTTCCAGAGCCGGGATCCTCCGCTCAGCCTCCGGCTTCTCCGAAGCAGCGCCGGGCCTGGTGTGAGGTGCTGCCGAAGCTGTTGCTGTTGCTGTGTGTGCTCGGGCTCACCGCGGTGCTGCTGTGCCGTACGAAGCTCCTCCACACGCCCGGCTGCAGCTCCGTCAACCAGCTGTACGAAGCCGCCGCCCGCAGCCTACAGACAAACCAGGCCGTCCAGAGGCTGCTGCGCAACATCCCCTTCCCCTGACTCCCCACCAGCAACGGTCACTTAAATTCCTATGGAATTGATTACTTCGCGTGTTCTTATTCAGCACATTAAACCCCCCCCCCCCCCACCTCAAACATACCGGGGGCTCCAGTACCTCGGACTGTCTGCCCACCCACCCACCCATCTCCTACCAGCCCACCCACCCACCCACCTCCTACCAGCCCACCCATCTCCTACCAGCCCACCCACCCACCTCCTACCAGCCCACCCATCTCCTAACAGCCCACCCACCCCACCCAGCTCTAAACTCAGTCTACCCCCACCCCCCCCTAGTCTTTTGCATTCGCTGAATCTTTATAAAATGTTCCTAGTGAAACATCCGTTTTTGTTTTTGTCTCTCTCCTCCTCACTTTTGATTTGAAGTACTTTCACACTGATTTTCCCGTTGGCCGGCGGCTCTCGGCAGAGTCCCAACCGTTTGGTGTCGGGCGGAAATCCCTGCTCTTCCCCCGACGGACGACTCCTCCACAGTGGACTAAACTGACCTGATTTGAATCCCAATAACCGCCTCTCCTCCCGTCCCGCCTTCTGCTGCCTCAGGCCATACATTCACCTCTGTAGCCTTTCTGCGTAAACGCAGACAGTGTGTGGGCGTTTGATCTTGCCCACACACACCGATCACCAATATCAACCCCCCCCCCCCCCCCACCCCCCAGTGCAGGGCAGGCTGTGCCACCCCAACTTGACTACCCTCACTCATCTCAGGAGAGTGGGGGAGCAGGACTAATCGGTAGGTTAGTCCCGGACTGTTCGGTAATTCGTGACCGTGAATTGAGACGGTCAGAAGCGACGGTTATCGTGAGAACATTAGAACAAACCATGTACGTGCAGCTACTTCTAACCCGGTCACCAGCTCGGGAGCGGGAGGTCTGGCTGACTTCACCATCCATGTTAATTTACTTGAAAGTGTATTCTCTGCAGTCTACTCTTTCCCAATGTGATTCTATATTTAAATCTTGTAATATATAATCTCTGGCTGCCAGTAACCAAGGGGGTGGGGGGGTGGGGGGGGCAGTGTCGCCTGCGAACTGAGCTGTATCGAGGCCACACCTGGGAATTACAGTGGAAATAAAATAAAGACAGCGGCAGGCGACCGAGGCAATCGTTTATTCTCTCTTCAGTGATTCCCAATGTAATGCTATACACGGCTCAAAGCCTTCACCTCTGTGTTTGTGGCACCCTCACCCCCTGGGCGAAGCAGCAGCGTGAATCATTCGCGTCTCATTTACACACAAGACAGTCAGTACACTTCACGGGCAAGTCCAGCTAAACGCTTTGGGATGTCCTGTCTAAAGGCTAGATTACCATCATTATACACACGGTCTTGAGAAGACAGCTGGGCCCCACGCTGGGGTAAGTGGCATAAACCACTGAAAAGTTTCCATTTTAGTTTACTCGCAGTTTTCTCCATGAGAAAAACGAGGGACTGAGCGGTGACACGAGTAGTGGGTCTCTGCGATTTCCTATAAACTGAATCCACGATCCAGGGAAGCGCCAAAACAGGCGTTTTCTGCGGGAAAAGATCACAAACCAGGGGGAAATTCCATCGCAGCCGCATTGAAAAAGTGTGTCGGAGACTCATTCTGAGCACCGCAACGCCCAGATTAGATTATTTCATCCCGAAAATCTTATTAAAATTAAAAACAAAAGTGTGTTTTTCGGCCACTATACTCAGTGCGCAGAGGCTCGGCACAGTGTTGTCGCTACAGTAACGGTTTTATAAGATAATAATAATAATAATCCTTGCATTTGACATCGCGGCTTTCCACATCTTATCCACGTCCCAAAGCGCCTCACAGAATACACTGTAAAGTGAAGTGACTGTATATACTTGTGGGCGATCAGAATTCCTCCCCAACACGGCATCCCTGGGAGATGTTCACCCCCACCATTGCTGCTTGACTCGGAACGCGCTTCCCCCCCCCCCCGGCAAATACGCAGGAAATAAATCCAAAGGCTTACGGCCCCCCGTCAAACCCGCCGCAGGCCTCAACGCCAGACGAACCGTGCAGTTGCAGGAGGAGGCCGGCCTCCGTGGACGTCATCTGTAAGTAGACGTGCTTTGACAACTGTGGGCCGATCTTTCTGGTCGTGGAGGTCACCCCCTCTCCGCGTCGCACGGGGATGGCGGCGAGGAGCTTCTGCCTCTCACGCTCTGAGCTGCAGGCCTTGTACGCCTAGACACGAGGAGACAAGCGACTCAGCTTCCAGAGAATAGCCAGTGGATTCATACTGAGGAGCGAAACGCTGACGCGGGGCGCGCGTCTGTCTCTGTGTCAGCCGTGTTTTCGCGAAGGCACAAAGGCGGGAGTTCATTACGTCCGCAGAACGCACATTGGTGACATTAAACCCGTGCACGTTTGACGACGCGCCTTCTCACGTCTTTTCACTGTTAAAAATACCGGAAAGTGAGGGGACCGCGGGTTCCGTGGGCGGAACGCGGCAGCCGATAGCACAGGACAAAAGCCACTTTGGCAAAAAGAACTTAAATCAACTCTGTACGATTTTTAAATGTGAACACGCAGGGCGGGGGGGGGGTCAAAAAAACAAACGAAAAAAGACTCCCAGCCGCTAAACGAACAGTTTCCGCCGCGTTAACAGTCTCGGCCTCACCAGAAGCACCGACAACCCGTCGACACCCGTTAACGACGTGTGGACTTAACAGCTCGTGGCGCTGGCCGGGGACGAGGTTACCTGGTTAAGCAGCCACGGTGACGGATATGCGGACACGATGGCGTTTGCCATGTCGGCGCTGACTCTGTTCAGCTGCTGGATCTGTCGGCTCCAAACCCGTAGGAGGCCCTTCCCCGAACGGTCCACTTTAACCTCTCGGGCTTCCGAATTCTCCATGTGGAAGGAGATGCCGGCCTTCTCTCGCGCTCTCCTGTCAGAAGCAAACGACAACGGCCCCAAGTTGTCAGCCCCGCAGCGAATGCGTCCACGGATTTAAGTGACAAATGAATTGACAGCAACAACGACGATGTTACTACGTACACGGTGTAGAGAGGCTTTCACGTCGGAAGGGCGTCCAAAGACGCTGGAAGTAGCAGAGCAAATAATAATGACGATAACTGCATTTGATACAGCGCTTCTCACATCACCTGGACGTCACAGAGCGCTTCGCAGAGTATACTGTAAAGTGAAGTGACTGTGTATTTGTGAGCGAAACGTGGCAGCCAATTGCGCCGAGTCTACGAACTTGGGGGACAATTCCCAGAGTCCTGGGTGAATCCCCGACGTACTCACTTGAACGGAGCCTCGGCTATGGCTTTGGTGAACCTGTTGATATGATCCGCAAACTCCTTCCAGTTCTCCAGGAACTGCACCTGGATACCTGTGGTCAGCTGTATGTGTACCAGAGCCTGCGGGGGGTGGGGGGAGAAGGCAGGGGTGGGGGGCGTGGGGGGAGAAGGCGGGGGGTGGGGGGGGGGGTAACAGACAATTGACTTCATTATAAACCTGACACAACAACCGATCATCACCTTGGTTTGAGACACCACAACAATATTAATAATCCTTATCTGATGCAGTGCCTTTTCATGCCTTCTAAGCGCTTTGTGGAATAGACTGTAAAGTGAATTGACCGCATGTTTTGTGGGCGAAACGCGCCAGCCAATTGCACGCAGCAGCGTCCCCCCCACCCCCCCCCCCCCCACAAACAGTCGTAGATTGAAAAAAAAGCCAATTTTTGGGGGGATGGATTATTTATTATCAGGCGTGTGGAGTAAGGAAACTTGCCCAGGGTTTCGCCCTGACCTGCCTGGAATCGAACCCAGGTCTCTCGCTTGCAAGTTGAAAGCTCTAACCGCTGAGCTACAGGGCTCCGATTGTATTTGATAAGACACTGGCGCTTATCATGTCCGGGGGAGATGCCAAAGCGTGTTACGGGGGGGGCACTGTCAAGTGTAGTGACTGGGTTCTGTGGGTGAGCACTGCAGCCAGTTTGCACACAGCAACGTCCCACAATGAGTGTGGGGGGGGGTTGTTATTTGATGCACATTTCAGGAGGCCTGAGCTGTCTGGGTGACCGGGAGAGCAGTGGGGAGGGGTGGGGGGGGAGAGCAGTGGGGAGGGGTGAGGGAGGGGTGGGGGAGGGAGGGAGAGCGGTGGGGGGGAGCAGTGGGGAGGGGTGGTGCGGGAGAGCAGTGGGGAGGGGTGGGGGGGGGGGTGCGGGAGAGCAGTGGGGAGGGGTGATGGGGTGGGGGGTGCGGTGAGAGCAGTGGGGAGGGGTGAGGGGGTGGGGGGTGGGCGAGAGCAGTGGGGAGGAGGTCGGGCAGCGTTGGGGCCATCTTATCTGGCCCTGAGAGGACTCACCACTTCTACATCCACGCGGGAGACCCGAACACGGCCCTTCTGATTGCGGGGCTTTGGCTGCTCTCCGGGCTGCCCCGTCACCAGAGGTTTCCGCTGAGTCCTGAGGATCAACACACACGATGTCTCACACACACACACCACACACACACACACACACACACACACACACACAGAGGAAAGGGGGAAATGAATCCCGCGTTCCCTTCGCCCGCACACCGCGGGAACCACGGCGGCTTTAGTCACCAGCGCAACACACACACACACACACGCGCGCGCGCACACAACACACACACACGCACATTACTGCAGGTAATCCTCACCTGAAATACTGCTCCAATCCCAGGACAACCAGAGCGGGGGTCCTCCCCGCACTCCTGTCCAGGACACCCTGAGAGAAACTCTGCAACGTCACCTGGCCTTCGGTGTCGACACCTCGCACTTCCTGGAGGGGGAAAGGCAAAGTTACGTCGGGGGCGTCAGTGAACAGCGGTGAGGACAAGCCAAACGGTCCACGTCCTCCCTTCTACCGAACCATGGCTTCTCCTGAACTCACTGCAGCTTCTCATAACCACCTCACGCTGGAGGGAGGGGAGGGAGGGAGGGGAGGGGAGGTGGCCAGGCTGGTGTTAGTTCAGGGAGAGTTTACCTGTGAGTAGGTGTAGACCATGGACAAGAATCCCTCCAGGGGGGACATGGACCAAGATGTGAGGCTCCTCCGCCCAATCTTCACTCTGTCAGAGACGCCATGAATATGGCAACACAAAATCAGGTCAATTGGCTTCATCATTTGCTAGGATTACGATCATCATCATCATCATTATTATTATTATTGTAATGACAGGTGAATTGTAGACTCCGCCAGTCTCTCCCGGCCACACTCCAGGGAACCCGACACTCGGTTTGCATCGGAACCCATCGAATACACTGTAAACGTCAGCAGTCTCTTCAAGGGGGAAAAGTTCCCGTCCTGTGTCACACGGGGAATGGTTTATCCTGGGGCAGGGGACACTAGACAAATACAGGTTGTTGTTGAACAAGTTTAAAAGAGAGGTCGACGTTTATTTGGGGGGGGGGGGGGGGGGGGTTTGCGCGGTTTTGGGGGAGAGAGCTGGGGGGGGGGGGGGGGGGGGAGCGGGATTAAATTGCTCTTTTCAAAGAGCCGACACAGACTCGATGGGCCGAACGGCCTCCTTTTGTGCCGTAAGATTCTGTGAGGCTGGATGATTGGCAATTTCCTGACCGAGGTTTTTTGTTGGAAGTTCTACACGGTCAACAAATGATTACGTATCTTCTCTGATAGAGGAGGAAGGGAGGATAAAGAGCGGGTGGGGGGAGGAGGGAGAGAAGGGGGGACAAGTCAGGGCTTGATGGGGAAGGAACATGGCTCGACGTTTTATGCTTCCACCTTTGACAGAGAGCGAGGGCTGAGCAACAGAGAGCGAGGGTAACGTGAGGAAGCTCTGTACCGTGTGTTCTCCCCCAGCCACGAGCTGAACGCGTCTCCTGCGCCAAGTCAGGCTGCGGCCGACAGCCTGCTCCTCGATCACGCAGCTGCTCTGCGTGGACTCCAGGGCGGTCAGCGTCTCCCCGCCCCTGTCCTCCTCCAGCAGCCCTGCGACGGCAACCACAGGCCCAGGCTTAGCGGCCCACAGACAAGACACCCAGCAAATCAACACAGGAAACCGCGTGCAGCACCGCAGTCCTTGCATCTGATGCAACTATCGTGCCCCATCACGTCTTCGAGGCGTCTCAAAGCGCTTCACAGGATATACTGTAAAGGGAATTGATGGCGTGTTTAGCTGGCGAAACGCGGCAGCCAATTGCGCACGGCTGTGTTTGGGGGGGAGGGGAGGCGACCAAATGTTTTAATTTTTTTTCTTAATTCGAAGGGATTGTTACCCCATTCAGCACATTTATCGGTTCCAGAAAGGCCAGTGAATGCTGCCACCGGATTCGTACCGTTTGAATCTATCAGCAAAGATTCCACTCGCAAGATTCTAACTCGAGTTCAAGTTGATCTCTCTGGCAAACAACCGAGTGTGGGTGAGGGGGTGGGGTGGGGGGGTGAGGGGGGGGTCAGGGGGCGAGGGGGGGGTGAGGGGGTGAGGGGGTGGGGTGGGAGGTGAGGTGGGGGCGAGGGGGTGGGGTGAGGGGGTGGGGTGGGGGCGAGGGGGTGGGGGGGGGGGGGAGGGGGTGGGGGGGGGCGAGGGGGGGGGGGGGGGGGGGAAGAGTTGGGATGAAGTTGCTGAAGTCTAGTGGGACACTGACAATGGTCACAGCCCATCAACTCCACCCACCCGGCTCTGACCTACTTGTCCTTTGTCCCCCTTCACCATCGGTGGCCGGTACATTCAGCCACTACTCCCCAAAACTCTCCCCTCACCCCCCACCCCCCCAACCCCACAAGAGAGAGAGAGACACACACACACACAGTGGGTGGGGGGGAGGGGAGAAGCTACCGACCAGATTAAACTCACCGGGATCAATGGACAGCAGCATGTGGCTGAGACAGTGACCCGGTGTCAGTGCCCTGACACTCTGGGCTAACGCCCTCCTGGTGTTCTCCTTCGCTGTCGGTTGGCGCTGCCGTTTCTCGCGGGCTCTGGGCGGCTCCACCGCCCGCTCCACCTCGCTCCCGGAGTCTGAGATGTCCCAGCCACGGGCCGGGCGCCCGGTGGCGGTCACGCCGGGGGGCGGCGGGGCTCGGGCGTCGCTACCGGCCGGGGTTTGTCGCCGTGCCGGGGCTGGGACGCTCCCCGCCAGCCTCTCCCGGAGCCTCAGTGAGAGGGGAGCCAGCGGGCCCTCCTCACCCTCGCTCTCACTGCCGCTCATCACAGCAGCGACTCACACACACAGCGACAGGCGAGGGGCAGAGCGTGAGGGGGTGAGAGTCAACGAGATCGTTTCCCTCTTGTGATGGAAGGAAATAAAACTTGATAGAATCAAATGGTTACAAGGAACGGATACAAGGAGAGAACACAGATACAGCAAATCGATACAATGTAACAATCGCCAGAAATGTTACCGTCAATGGCTACAATGTTGTTACAGTCGGCGTGGACAGTGGATACAATGTTTCTCTCCCGCCACTCGCGCCGAAACCCATTTCCGGGGCCGCCTCCGCCCCCCCCGCCCTCTGATTGGTTGGCACCGTCCAATCACAGCCGGGGTAAGCGCTCGCGGTCCCGCCCACCCGCCGCCCTATTGGTCGCGAGGCTCTCTCGCGGCGTCCAATCACCTCAGGGCCCGCGCTCACCCTCGCCCAGTGAGGAGGCTTCATTCATAAATAGCCCCTCCTCCCTGCGCCTGCGCAGAGCCTGCCCCGGGGTGGGGGAGGGGACAGTGAGATGGCGGCGCTCATGTTGATGAAGGGCTGGACGCGGTTGGGTGAGTCTCAGCTCCTCTATTCACATCACATTTCTGTAGGTAAATATATATCTATATATTCTCTCTTGCGTTCATGATGTGACGGCTTCTCCCAGGCGGCCAGTCAACCAACCAACCAATCAATCAATCAAAACTTACATTTATATAGCGCCTTTCAGGTCGAGAGGGCGTCCCAAGGCGCTGTTCGGTCAGGTCGGGACAAGGGCAAGGGCAGGGGTGGGGGGGGATGAAGGAGAGTAGGAGAATTAACTGTATTCGTGGGCGAAACTCTCGAGACAGAAGGTTGCGGGTTCCAGCCCCCACGTCAACGACAACAACAACATTACACTTGTGAAGCGTCCTTCACATCAGGAGGACGTCCCAAGGCGCTGGACAGTCATTCTTTCAGACCCGAGCTGGGGGCGGGGACGGGGAGGGTGGGGGGGGGAGGTTAGGGGTGACCCGAGGGCCATCTATATATAGATGTGGGACACATATCAGTTACCAAACTTTACCATAAATCCTGCCATGTCTCCCGACGTGAATGTCCCTGTATCAAATGTAAAAGAGTCACCATTACCTTGATTTCCTACCTGGCTGTGTCCCCAATCCCTCCTCCTGACTCCCAGCGAATTTTCAACATCACTATTTCGCACATCCTCGCACTCCTGGCTTTAGTTTTAAGTACTGGCCTCTCTTGAAGAAATATTTTCAGTCGCTGGCATTGATAGTAACGTTCTCTGTCCTTCTGTTGTGCCCTGAGGATTTCTAACTTCACCGGAGCCGTGGCTTGTCTCCCTGAGGTGCGCGTCCAAAAAGGCCTCGGCCTCGACCAAAAATCGAGGAGGGAACAGTCCCGGCAAACGCTACGGATGGAAGAAGTTAGACGGTAATTAAGCTTCAAACGCTGGTCCTTTTCTCACGTTCCGGAATGTGTGTCTGCTGTGTTTGGGAACCGAGTGAGAATTCCAAATGATGCGATTGCGACTGAAGGACCAAGGAAGGACTTTCCTCTGGGAATGCCGCCGACTGAAGTGGGACTGAATGAAACCGTTTAATATGCCAGAGCCATTCTTGCTGAACAGCGCATCGAGAGCCTGACTCGCTTGGAGCCCCGCTGGACTAGTAATCACTGTTTATTTTGCTTTTGTCCCCCCACCCAGGTGATTGTGTTCACACAGGAAACATTCTGGCGACACAGCGCCTCATTCGCTGGCATCCGGGAGCCAACGTAAGTTACGGGGCTGCCCCGGCCTAACGTGGCTCAGGGGGAGACACTAGTCTTAAGACCGTTAAAGACTTTGTTTTGCACAGAGGAGTTACATTGCCTGGGTCAAGTCTGTCCCAACGTAACAGCCCCAGTCAGCCTCCATCCTTCAGTGTGTGCGCTGGACTAGACGCCAGGTGGCAGAGGAGACCAGGGAGATACTGTTAGTGCGCGAATAATAATCCTTGCGTTTGACGCAGCGCTTTTCACGTCTTCTAGACGCCCCCAAAGCGCCTCACGCAATCTACTGTAAAGCGAAAGGGCTGTAAGTACGTGGGCAAAACACGGCAGCCAAACAGGCGTGGATTGAAATGACCAATTTATTCTTGTTTTTGTTTTGAGGGATTATTATTGGGCGTGTGGAGTAAGGAAACTTGCCCAAGGTTTCGCCCCCCCGGCAGGTGACCCCTCGTCAACGTGTTGGTGACCCACCCGAGTGCGATACTCGGTCCATTTTGAGATTGCGACTTGGTTAATCTTTCCTTGGTTTGGGCTGCAAACGTGAATTTAATCCAATAGAGCCACGGGCTGCTGTGTGTTTGTTACGGTATTGGATCGTTTGCCACCGGAGGGCGATGCTGAGCCGAGGCTGTCCTTGCAGGGGATTGAATTTTCACCGATTTGGAGCTGGACGAAATATGAACCTTTTTTTTTAAATAAATGAAAAAAAACACCACAAAAGAGACGGCAACGTAGCTATTCCCCAGGGTTAGGGAATATAGCAATAACATAATAATCCTTGCATTTGATATCGCGGCTTTTCACATCTTATCGACGTCCCAAAGCGTTTCACAGAATATACGGTAAAGTGAATTGACTGTATATATTTGTGGGTGAATTGCAGCAGCGTTTCCCCCCCCCCCCCCTCCCCCACAAACAGTCGTGGATTGAAATGACCAATTTTTATTATTGTGTTTTATTTTGGAGGGATTATTATGAGGCGCGTGTGTGTGTGTGGGGTAAGGAAACTTGCCCGAGGTTTCGCCCTGACCTGCCTGGATTCGAAACACAGGTCTCCCCAGATTGCAAGACAAGCGCTCTAACCACCGAGCCTCAGGGAAAGGCGGCATTTAGCCAGTTGCCGCTCACTCCTGATCACTGCCCTGGGACCCTATCTGGAAGATGGAGGGCACTGTATAGGGCACTGCTAGTTGTTGTTGTTGTTGGGGGGGGAGGGGGATTGAACCTGGCTGCCAGACGCTGTATGTGTCATTCGGTAATGTTCCTTGGAGGGATACCCGGTGAACGTGTCCCAGCGAGGACAACGGGGAGTCGGGGAGGAGAGGAAAGTAACGGGGTGTTCTACGATTTTATCACAGGTCGGAATGGGTCGGAAGAAGACTCTGTTTGCTCTCGTAGACGGTGTGGTCCGATATACAAAGGAAGTGTACGTCCCTCCGCCCCGCAGCCTGGAGGCCGTTCGGGTGATCTGTCGCCTGCCCAGGGGGGCCGTGCTCTACAAGACGTTCATCAACGTGGTTCCCAATAAACAGGAGGGTCGCTTCAAACTGGTGGACATGCTCTGAGCCTCGGCGGCAGGTTCCAATCTGCGGCAACAAGATTGACAGGAACGTGACGGTAGAGATTCCAGTGGGCTCTCTCCGCCTCTGAGATGACAGGAAATTCCCTTGCCCCCAAGACTCGCATCGGACAATAAACTCCTGATAACTCAACACCGGCTTAACCCCGTCACTAGCACACACGTGCTCCCAATGTGAAAGGCGCTCTATTAATGTAATTTTGTTGTTGTTGTTATCAAGCAAGAGGTTGGTATCTCGACTGTGTTTATGTATTTATACAAGCGTCTTATCTCGCTACTCTGGATAACTGGTCATTAAGCCTTTTTCCCCATTGGAGTGATGGGTTATTAGGAGTTTACTGTACATAAAAAAACACCTTTCTCGCGATGCGGCAATATTTTTGAATCATCTATTAAAATCTTCAGAAGGTTTGATAGTTTTCCTATATTAAAAACTCCATTTTTTGGGGGGAAAAAAAACTAGGAATAGTCGGATTCAAGTTGCTGCGCGAATCAAACACAAGAAATATTGTGCTTTTGTTAGGTAACTTGTGGGCTGTCTTTGTCCTGCCAGACATTGCAATGAAACTCTGACCTGCTCTCGTGTTGTGGCCTGCTCGGATTGATGCATTTATAAACCCTAAAGTAACACTATCTATAAAACCTGGGATTCTATTTGGTTAATATTTGGTTAATCGGTTAATTCTAAAGGGTTCAATCTGAAAAATCTGAAACTATGGATGTGCTCCATGTCCCTGCCCCGGCCCGCCCACCATCAGCGTCGGGGGCCATTGCTTTTCTCCTCCCCTCCCCCCCCCCCACCCCCTCTCTGGAAGTTCATCCCTGAATCCCTCTTCCTCTTTATGAATGTAGTTTGTCGTTGCTATTGAAATGATATAAATGAGACACATTGACATCAAATCACCAGGGCAGTTTTCCACTGCTCTAAACCGGTCGCCTAGACGGAGATTGGAGTTGCTGTATAACAGAGTGTGATCGGCACGGCTCCTGCCGACGAGAATGTGACGATTGAATTGAAGACGTTACAGTGATGGAGATCAGAATCCCCAATTTAATAAGGAGAGAAACGATCAGACAGACAGACAGACAGGTCGTTTTTACACTGCTCAGTTGGGCCGATGTTACCGGTGGGCTGAAGATCTGACCGTCGTTGCGTCGATCCACGGTTGTGGCAGCTGGAGCTTGGAATGACCTTCTCACACTCACACTTGCTTCGGAGCTTCGATTCTTGAAATGTAAATCCCTTGCTCTTCTACCTTTTAGCTACTCATTCACTTTACGTTCACACGGTAAATTCGTATAGTTCTTCAACGCCTTGGATGCCTCTCTACAACAACAGAATGACACTTGTACAGATAGCGCCTTTCACAGCGCCCGAGGCGCTGGCCAGTCATTGTTTCAGACCCTGGCTAGGGTTGGGGAGGGTGGGGGGAAAGGGAGGCAATTTGGGGTGACCGATGGGACCGTCGAAGAGGAGGGTCTTAAGACAGGACTTGAAGGAGGATGGGGGGGGGGGGGGGGGGGGGGCGAGGCAGAGGGATTGCAGGATGGTGGAGGAATGATAGTTGAGGATTGAACAAGACACCTAGGTTCCTGACTGGCTTGGCCAGGTTCAGTGAGCCAACCACACATATCAATTACCTTGTTATGAGAATCATAGAATCTACAGCACAGTAGCCTATTACACTCACAGCATCTCTCCAAAAGAGAGTTTCACTTCCTTGGCTTCATATAGTTCTGCGCCAGAGTATGATGGAGGAACCGCAGTCGTCTCTGGGAATGGCAAGCTGGCAGAGTGGTCCTCAGCAAGTAGGACTTGACCATCCCCTTGGGAGATGGACATTGAGCAGGAGGGGGTGTTGGGCAAGTCAGGGGTAAACAGAGGAGTGGTTGATTTGTAGATAAAGGAGCCTGGGCGGAGTTCCTGCGATTAGGGGCAAACTGGGCCGAAGGCAGTTCCCCTTAATCACTGTCCCTCTTCATGTTACCAGTGGACAAATGTTCACAATGACAATGATTTGGAGGGTGCTAGGGACACAGAGTCCATCGCAATGGAGGAGGTTACCCTGTCCTTCTTTCCAGAGCCCATATAGCCTTTCCCTTGTCTCTAAGCATTACCTGCCCAATGGTCCTTCTCTCTGCTGTCGATTGCACAGGTATCTCTTCACACGGATATCGTTCAGATGTAGCCCGGCAAAGGTCCTGATGATCTGTGTGGGGAAGAGATGCGTTGATCTGATATTTCAGTACAAAGTACAAAAACTTCACATCTCCTAAATGAAGGGAATGTGTTTGGGTCCCACCAGGTGTTGTCCTTTTGTTCCACTTTGCCCACAAACTACACAGTCAATTCACTTGTATATTCTGTGAAGCTCTTTGTGGTATTGAAGATGTGATAAGGCGCCATATCATATGCAAGGATTATCATGTGTGTGTGTATATATATAGATATATATATATATCTCCACATCCATGCATTCATTACATCCAGGCTCGTCTACTGGCTATCTCCCTGCTTGTTGGCCTTGCCAAATCTTCCCTCCATAAGCTACAGGTCATTCAGATCGATCACCCTCCTACCCCGACCCTTCCTGCCCTCCACCTATCCTGATCCCAACTTCGGTCCAAACCCTTGACTGTCCTGCGCTTTGGGACGTGAAAACCTCGATACAAACATTAATAATATGAGTTTTTGGTCAAGGATCAACCGAAGGTAGCAGAGAGTTGCAACCGTCGTGTAAATCCCAAAGTACGTTTCATGTGATTAACACAGCACACGCTTTTGCTCTGTGAAGCTATCGGTGAAACTGGGGACTTTTAAGGAGCTGCTGACATTACCTGGAACTGCACCTGGTCACTGGGGTCGATCTCCGTCATCTCCAGCAGGGTTCGGAGCATCCGCTTACTGGGGAGTCCCAGGACGCCCTGTCACACACACACACACACACACACACACACACACACACACACACACACACACACACACACACACACACACACACAAAGGTCAGCCTCGCACGTCACCTGCCAACTGGTAACTGTGACAATCAGTGGCCCTCGGGCTGGATTGTCAGGACGCTTAGTATTTGTGCCGATGATGCAATTATTATACAGTCCACAAAACTCTCGCCCACAAAACATACAGTCAATTCACTGTACAGTGTGTCCTGTGAAGCGCTATTGAGACGTCTCGATGAATGGATAAGGCGCCGTATCAAATACAAGGATTATTATTATCGCTGTAATAATTAGCAAGAAACGACCACAACTTGCCTGTGTCGTCCGTATCCGCTTTCTCTGCAGCCCGGCCGAGAGGCACGGGCCTCCACTCAAGACGGTTCTTTTTAATATCATTATCGTTTCCTCTCTGCTTCGAGTCAATTAGAACGGATGGACAGACCAAATCAGGTAACTCACCAGTGACATAACTGCTCGGCTTCTGTATTCTTCATCCTCGTCTAACAACTGTCTGTCAAACAGAAGGGACAAGTCTTACTGCCGGAGTGTGGAGTCAACAACAACAATAACTACTTGTATAGCTCCCTCCACGCCGGGCAGCATCTCAATCAAAGCTCCCATTACTTCAACACACAGTCAGCCCTGGTTAGCTTTCATGGACTTACTTTTCCATAATGTCCCACATTTGGCTTCTCATTCGGAGATAATTCACAGTCATGGCCACTCGCCGACGCACCATCTACAACACAGGGGGTGGGTGGTGGGGGCGGGGGGGGGGGTGGGGGCAAAAATGGGGCAATCGGTCATTGGTTTCAAATGGAAAAACAAATCCCGTGAGTATCCGAGACAAGACTGCAAAACAACATCAAGCATTTATATCGCGCTCTTCCCACGTCTCAGAGCCTGGAGCATGAAGCCTGCAAGAGAGACCTTCCAATACCATACAGTGACATTAATATTTGTGTAGCGAGAGTCCTCCCATGTTGGGAAGTTGTCCAAAAGGCCTTCAACCAGGGTGACATTTCCCAATCGCTGTGGCTCATCGCCAGCTAGAAACACTTTGCCAGCGCGCCCCCCACCCCCCCATCCCCCACCCCCTCCCAACAATTGGTAACTAAAATTGTGACGACCGCTTTCTTTCTGCTGACATAGGATTGTTCGTGGGATAGTCACAGGGTTTCTGCCCGTCACACTGCGGGTCTCTCTCTCTCTCTCTCTCTCTGTCTCTCTCTCAGGCGCAACTCACTACATGTGGCTCGTTCCACAGCTTTTCCTGCAGCGTCTCGAAGATCTGCTTGGTCATGTCGGTCTCACTGATGCCGTCCGACCCGATGTTGATGAGTATATCCAAGGCGGCCAGTCGGTGCTGCAATCACAAAGGCACAGCGGTGGGTTCGTGGGCCACCGAACTAATAATAACACTGTAATAATAAGCCTCGCCTTTGGTGTTGCGCCTCAAAGCGTTTCACAGAATAGACTGTGAAGTGAATTGACTGCATGTCGGTGGGCGAAACAATCGTTATTATTTATTTATGATGTAAGAAACGTTTATTAGGCGAGTTCGTTTAGGATGACAAACCTGAAAGACGGGAGCTGTGGAGAGCAGGTCAATAGTGGCCTGGATGATGACTTGGTCGTACATCTTCAGGTGTTTGGCCAGTATTTCCAGGGCCTGGGGTAGAGACAGACAAATATTTTTTTCTTATCGTCTCTATATTTCGTGACCTTATCATCAACATCTGTCCAAACCCCATCCCTCGTGAGGAGCCCTCCACGCTAGGAGATGCCATTGGCTGGCACCTCACTGCCCCTCCCCCTGAGGTCCTGTGCCAATGTATGCTGCTTGTGTAGGGAAGCATTGGTGTAGTGAAGCCTGGATGTGATGAAGGCATGGAAGAGGGCCTCAATGGCCTGAAGGGAGGCAGAGAACAACTTGACCAAATTAGTTTCATTGAAAAACCATGAGTAAGGGCCAGGATACATGGACCAACAGCGTCCAAACGACAGGAGAAGGACCGAGTGACAGAGAAACTCGATTTTAAAAGGCAAAATACCACGGATGCTGGAAATCTGAAATAAAAACAGAAATCAGTCGCTGGGAACCGTTCTGACGATAGTTCATCGACCAGAAACCTTATCTCGCTTTCTTCTCTCCATAGATGCTGCCTGACCTGCTTGCTGGGTGTTCCCAGCAACTTCTGTTTTTACTTCGGGTTTCGAAAGGCTTTAGCGTTCACGTACATGTTTCTTTTTGTAGGAATCTTTATCGTGCAGGAAGGTAAACAGTTTCTCTATTCCAACTTTGTCTGTGCTGTCCAGGTAGCAGAGGCAGGTCGCAGCCTTCATAGGGATGTTGCGATCGGCGTGTGGCGTGGTCACAATTTGGTTAAAGGCTCGAAACATACTCTCCTTAGCCGACAGAGCTGGCCGCTGGAAGGAAAATGAGCGAAGTTAGTGACTGTCTTAGATTTTTTTTTAAAAGTCAACAATTACAGGAACTGCTACAAAGCACTTTGAGGTACAGTACTGATGTAAAGGGCACCGTTAAAAACGCAAATTCTGCAAAATGCAAACGAGAAACCCATTGTCTACCTGGCGGCGTGTGGTCAACGACCACTTTTCAAGAGCGATCTCAAAGTTGTTGATGACGGCATCCTGAATCGGAGTGTCTTTGATCACATACTTGAGGAGCTCCATCACCACCTCTTTCTCCCAGCTCCCTGCAGGAATCACAAGGCTCGGTCACTAGCCTGGCTTGGGGGGGTTGGGGGAGAGGCCTTGTCATTATGGTTTTCCTACTGCTCTTCAGTGATCGGAGGCAGTCAAGTTTACTTATTAGCAGTCACCGTTTGATGTTACAGTTGCTGTATCGAATGCAAGGGTCATTTACTTTTTAATAGGGCAAAAGTCTCAATGCATTCTTAACACTGGTACGTACACAAATAGCAATGATTCGTGGACATCCTAGTCATGGAGGTGCTCAAGTGGTGGGGGGGGGGCGAGATAACATTTTCTATTGCCAGCAACTGATTTAATAATAATATAACAATCCTTGCATTTGATACAGCGCCTTATCACGTTATCAAGGTGTATCAAAGTGCTTCACAGAATACACTGTATAGTGTAGTGGGTATTGGGTGTCATCTGAGAGCGGCTCACTAGGTTAATAGCTGATAGCCACTGCTGGGCGTGTACCTGTCGACAATGGTTCTCTGTTATCCGATAACGCTGTTGGTTGAGGGCTTGGTGCTTCAGTGGGTATTGTTACTGGTTCAGACATTTCACTGCCCGGGTACACGGAAAACCTCACACTCCTGAGCTCACTCCAGCCCAACGCAACATCCCCCCCCCTCCCCCACCCCCCCCCCCGCCTCACTCTGTGCCGTACGTTCTCCGAGTGGCACGTGAGAAGCCTTCCTCCCGAGACTGACCAACGTGACACCTCTACAGAGGACAACCCGGCCACAGTGAGCCCGTCCGTCACCAGCAACCGGGACACGGCACCGGGAGTGAGCCACCGAATCCAGCCACAACGTCGTGAGATTCACGGCAATAACTCTGTGTGCCCATTGCTCCCCTGACAGTAGCTTACAGACAATCAGGCTTCGGTCTCCGGCACTCACCCAGAAAGAGAAGTGCTCTGGCAATTTCATATCTCACTGCGCAGTTTTTTTCTTTCATCAACTGGAAACAAACAATCAATCAATCGATCAATCAATCAATTAATCAATCAATCGGTGGAGGTTACTCCAGCTGCAACAACAACTTGTGTTTAGATAGTGACCTTCAAGCCGTATGGCGTCTGGGAGCGCTTGAATATACAGTCAACAGAGCACACATCTCATCACACTTCAGCACATGCACACCACAAACACAAAACACATTGATATTTACACTGCGCCTTCAGGCCGGGTTGGGGGAAGGTTTTGTGCGGTTGGGAGAGGTGTTGTTTTGGATGACAGCTGTTTTGAAGAGGATGAGGACTGTGAACGGTTCGCAAAGGTATGAGGAGGTGAAGTGATTGAGGTGATCGAGGAGAGAGAAGAGGGAGAGACGCGGTTGAAAATGGCAGTGGGGGAGGGGGGGTGGGGTGGGGTGGGGGGAGAGGGAGGGAGGGAGGGAGGGGAGGGGATGGAAATGAGGAGCAGAGGCACCGGAGCAGATCCTCGCTCTTTTGGGACTCGAGGAAGTCCATTATCTCCTCAGCATCCATTCTCTTCACAATTTCCCCCCAAAACCTACAGCCGCGTGTAATGCAGTAATCACAAATTTATTGGTGCATCCGAGTTTCATGAGGACCTGTCGGGGCGAAGAGGAGAAACCTGTCAAAGTAACGAAGTTGTGTGGTACGCACAAAGGGGGAAACGTTTATTTTCCCTCAGAAAATCTTGGCAAAAAACAACAACAAACCAAATTACAAAATTTGTATAACACCTTTTCGTGGTCTAGAGGACATCCCAAAGCGCTGAAACACTAAATAACCTGCTCTGTAAACTAAGCAACAAGAGCATCTGAACCCTTCTCATTCCCGAAAGTGCTGTTCTCACAGTGGAATCAGCATGTGTGTGTGTGTGTGTGTGAATGTGTTGGGCTATTTTCCCCCTTCAATGGGTGACTTGCCTTTGCTGCGTCTAGTCTTTCCTGGTCACGAGTTGAACTTAATTTCTTTGTAAGATCCTGCGGCACAAAACAAAACCCATTTAAACATAAATGGATGGGCAAACGTCGGGGCTGAGCTCACAATAATGTAAGGATTGACACGCCAACACGGGTTTCATTTGTTGTCTGACCAATCTCATAGACTTTTTTGAGGAGGTGACGGCCCAAATTGCTGTAATTTGATATAATGCTTTTCAAGACTTCGAGACGTCTCACAGGATATACTGTAAAGTGAATTTCAGCGTATATTTGTGGGCAAAACGCGGCAGCCGATCGCACACAGCGTGTCCCAACGAACACTCGTGGGTTGAGCGACCAAATTACTATCTTTTCATGAGACTTCCAAAAGGCGTTCAAACAATATTCAAGATTCATGACAGATTGGTCTACAAACTGGTTATTGGGTATCCAGGGCAGGGCAGACGTGGGACACGGATTCAGAATTGGCCGAAGGGAAACGAGCAGAGGGTGGCTGCTAGAGGAGTGAGGTCACCGTGGCACTCATCTACACTGTACTCACACTCACCTGTACGCACAGTTACCTGTAATCTCTGCCACTTCAGTGTCTCTATTTGCCGCAGAACAACTGTCAGTTTGGAAATTCTCTCATAGTTCCCAAACATAGCGTACGAAGTCGCACGGAATTGTTGCAAGTTTTGCAAATGCCTGGAGAGACAGGGCCGAGTGCGCTATCAGGGCTGGGGCACGGAGGTGAGCGATGAGTCATATCAGTCTGAAGGAGATTTGGACTCCCGAGTCAAGGCTGCTCTCATCGCTCCCTTCTCCCCAAAAAAACCCTCTCGCAATCCTTCTGCACTTGTCAAATTACCATCCCCTCTCCAACCTGCCTTTCCTTTCCAAGAGGCTGGAATGAACTATAGGAATGTACAGCGCAGAGGAAGACCGTCATGTCTATGCTCATTTAAGAGCAATCCTCTTTGGTCCCATTTGTGTGCCCTTCGCCCGCACTGCTGGAGGGTACTCCTTTTTAGATATGTATCTAGTTCTCTTCTCAATAGTAACAATGGATTCTGTCTCCCAGCTGGACGTTCCACACTTTAGCTACTACGGTGTGTGAAAATATTTCGCCCGAATCTCCCCATTTGTTTGTTTACAAACTATCTCGAATTGATGGCCTCTTGCAACGAGTTGTTGGTTCCCATGTATCCTATTTCCTTTCCCAACACACACCTTTCAAGCGCCCTGAGACTCTACTCCATGTGTAGGATGCTAGAACAATGCAAGTTGTTGCCGTTGTTGCACATAGCTCTTCCGATCCGTTTTCACCCAATCCACAATATCAAGACTGCTCCAGTCAAAGTCACACAAACTTCATCTTAAATTAGAAAGTCCTGTTCATGTTGCAATGTTTACCCACCAGCCGGATGTCACCCCCAGGACTCCACCAACAAGCTTTCGTTCCCGGTTCTTTGTGCATTTTCATTCATTCCTTTACCTCAATTTTAATTTCTTCCTGAGTTCCTCAGCCTGGCGAGGTGTATTTCTGGGTTGATCAAGGAACAGTTGGTTGACCAGACGAGGCTGTTTTGGAAGTTTCTCTGGGCTTGTCTTGGTCCATTTAGACGGTAGTGGAGGAAAAACCTGAGAAACAAGACAATACCAATTTATATGAGAATAATAATGATAATATCAACCCTTGCATTTGATATTGCACCTTATCAAGTTGTTCAAGTACCTTTGGCCTGGTACTGGAAGGTCCTGAAAACATTGCCATGTTCTCGCGCGGGTTCCAGCGCTTTGGGAAGTCCTCCCAACGTGAAAGGCGCTATATAAGTGTAATTTTGTTGTGTTGTTGTTCTACAAACTGCTCTCCCAGAGGATTCAAGCCATCTTACCTGCTGGCGAGCCTGGGTCGATTGAATAACTGAGGATAGTTTCTTGTGTTTAGATTCTCCTTTCTTTGCTGGGGACATCCTCTGATCCTGATGCTGACCATTATCCAGCTGTGAAAATTATAGCAAGACAAGAAAAGAGTTAACAGGGCATGATATAAATGCAAGTTGTTGTTGAATTTGTGGGTAAATTTGGATGCAGAGGGGAGAGTATAAGCCAAGATAAATAGCCACCTGAATCAGAAGGTAGATAGAGCGTTTGACTGTGCCGGAGCTAAACACTGAGCCACACACTGTGGGGAAGCAGATAATAAATCCTTACCTGATCTTCCTTCGCACAATATTGTTTGATCCTGAAAATAGTACTCATTCTCCAGCAATGGTGCCTGAACAGACGGACAATAAAAACAAAGTCATTAGACTATCAATCAAAAGGTTGTACAGATGCAAGCTCAGATGCAAGAAACAAGCAAGAGTGGAGAACAGCTGGACGGCTTAGAATGAAATCAATTTGCGGATGTCAACACGTGGCACAGTTAGCGCAGGAAGATGGTCAAGGTGAACACTAAGCCCTTATTGGAGGTTTCCAAGCTTTGGACTCAAAAACATTTGTTGTGATGAGAGCGATCCGAAGGAAATCGAGAGTACAGGAACATTTTATGTCTGACACACTCATCACCATGTTTACGGGAGTCCAAACCCAGTGGTGAATCCCATGCATCCCACCCTACACATTTGAAATTCCAAAGATGTCTACTAGAATGGATTACCGATCAATTTCTCAGCTCAGCCGATTGAGTTGTCAAGAGTTGAGGCCGGGTACACAAAATAACGAGTACTACGCCAATAGCTTAAAGAGAGTTAAGGCGCAGGGGTGTTGGGGGAAAGGGCAGGTAAATGAGACTGAAAGGATTCCTCTTTGAAAGAGCAACATAGACATGAAGAGCTGAATGTTCTCCTTCTGTGCCGCAAATTTCTCTGATGCCACGTACAACAAGAACAACAACTTTGATTTATATAGCGCCCTCCGCGCCGGACGGCGTCTCAGAGCGCTTCAATGTAGATTGCAACATGGAGTGAATGTGGTTGGTAAAGGACATAAGAGGAAGCGCATACCCCCACGAACCTCTCCAGGCAGAGGTGACGCGCACAAAGCTACAATGAGTGTGGAGCCGAGGATCTGAGTGTGCGGAGCTGAGTGTGAAGGAGGGGGGGTGGGGGGGTGGGGGCAACAAAGACTTTGCTGAGTTAGTGAGGAGGGGGGGTGGGGTGGGGGTGGGGGGTGGTTTGGAGTGCGGTTTAAAGTTTGGAAGCCACTGGTCTATTGTGACCTCAAAATTTAGAATGTCCCAAGTTAGTCCCCTGTTGGTTATAGAGTCTGCGAGCCATTTACAAGGGATAAAATTGTGATCTAACTCCCCCACCCACTCACCCACCCACTCTCACCCCCCCCCAACCTTCCGACACAACGATGAGTGTGTGAGCGAACGAGCGAGCGAATGGGTCAGGCTGTCATAATAACCACATAATAACCACAAAACCGGAACCTTTGGGTACCCAATGGACGAGCTGTTCAGACGGCTGCCGACGGTGAGAGATCCTTACCCCCCGCACCACGGGCGCCGCAAAATGGAAAGCGGGCAACGCTAGCAGACAGCGCACGGTTAGGTCCAGGCTGGCACGTCAGCAGGAGGTGCCCACCGGGTTTCTGCGCTCGTTAACCGTTGCCGCGGGACAACATAGGCACGGAAATTGCTTGTGCAATTTTATCAGGATTAAGGCGCGGGTGAATTACTGAACCACAGAAAGCCCAGGGAAATCGACACGTTTTCCGTTACGTTTATTTTACATTTTGTTTTGTGGTCCATTTTGTTTTCGGCGGTTAGAGCGCTCGCCATGCCAGCGAGGGAGGGAGGGATGGAGGGGGGAGGGAGGGAGGGAGGGAGGGAGGGAGGGAGGGAGGGAGGGAGGGAGGGAGGGAGGGAGGGAGGGAGGGAGGGAGGGAGGGAGGGAGGGAGGGAGGGAGGGAGGGAGGGAGGGAGGGAGGGAGGGAGGGAGGGAGGGACCCGGGTTCCATTCCAGGCTGGGTGAAACCTCGGGCAAGTTTCCTCACTCCGCACGCCTGACAATAGACCCTCCAACAACACAAAAAAGGAACGAAATCGGTCGTTTTTATTCCACGGCCGTACAGGGGTGGGGGCCCACAAACACACAGTCACTTCACTTAGCAGTATAACCGCTGTGAGAAGCCACTGCCCCACTGTCTGACTGTTTAGATGTTACGTCTTGGCGCAGTGACACACACGCACACACACACACGCACACACACACACACAGTGACACATACCCAGACACAGTGACACACACACACACTGTGACACGACACACACGCCGTGATACACACAGTCACAGACACACTGAGACGCAGTGTGCAACACACACAGACACACACACACACACACAGATACAATGCGACACACAGTGACACACAGACACAGTGACACACACTCACACAGTGACACACACTCACACAGTGACACACACACACAGTAACACACCCAGACACAGTGACACACACACACACACACAGTGACACACACACACAGTGACACATACCCAGACACAGTGACACACACACACACACAGTGACACACTCACACAGTGACACATACCCAGACACAGTGACACACACCCAGACACAGTGACACACACCCAGACACAGTGACACACACACACAGTGACACATACCCAGACACAGTGACACACACAGTGACACAGTGACACACACACACACACAGTGACACACACACACACAGACACACACACAGTCACACACATAGACACACTCACACACACACAGTGACACACACACACACACACACAGTGACACACACATACACATAGTGACACACATACACATAGTGACACACACACACATACACATAGTGACACACATACACATAGTGACACACACACACATACACATAGTGACACACATACACATAGTGACACACACACACATACACATAGTGACACACATACACATAGTGACACACACACACACAGTGACACACACAGACACACCCAGACACAGTGACACACACCTAGACACAAAAACACACACACACACAGACACACAGACCCAGACAGTGACACAGACTCCTCCCCCCTCCCCCCCCCCCCCCCCCCGCAGGAGCACGGACGTGTGATGACGTGATGACGTGTGTTACGTGCCGAGCGGGAGGCGCGGGGGGAAGATGGCGGCGCGCGGGCGGGCGGCGAGGCTGCTGCGCCGGTACCGGGGGCCAGCCCTGGCCGCCATAGCCATCCTGGCCCTGCAGGCCCTCGCCGTCTGGCGCTTCAGCAGCCTGGAGCAGGCCCAGGTAGGCCTCACACTCACTCACACACACACACACAGTGACACTGACACACTCACTCACACACTCACTGACACACACACAGTGACACTGACACACTCACTGACACACACACACACACAGTGACACTGACACACTCACTGACTGACACACACACACAGTGACACTGACACACTCACTGACTGACACACTCACACACACACACACAGTGACACTGACACACTCACTCACTGACACACTCACTGACACTCACTCACACACACACACACAGTGACACTGACACACTCACTCACACACTCACTGACACACACACAGTGACACTGACACACTCACTCACTGACACACTCAGTCACACACACACACAGTGACACTGACACACTCACTGACACACTCACTCACACACACACAGTGACACTGACTCACTCACTGACACACACACACACACTGACACACACACACACACAGTGACACTGACACACTCACTCACTGACACACTCACTGACACACTCACACACACAGTGACACTGACACACTCACTCACTGACACACTCACTGACACACACACACACACTGACACACACACACACACAGTGACACTGACACACACACTCACTGACACACTCACACTCACACACACACACAGTGACACTGACACACTCACTCACTGACACACTCACTGACACACTCACACACACACACACAGTGACACTGACACACTCACTCACACACTCACTGACACACACACACACTGACACACACACACACACAGTGACACTGACACACACACTCACTGACACACTCACACACACACACAGTGACACTGACACACTCACACACACTGACACACTCACACACACACTGACACACTCACTGACACACTCACACACTCACTCACACACTGACACACTCACACACACACTGACACACACACACACACACTGACACACTCACTCACACAGTGACACTGACACACTCACTGACACACTCACTCACAGACACTGACACACTCACTCACACAGTGACACAGACACACACACTCACACACACACTGACTCACTGACACACACACTGACACACTCACTCACACACACACTGACACACTCACACACACACACTGACACACTCACTCACACACACACTGACACACACACTGACACACACACTGACACACTCACACACACACTGACACACTCACACACACACACTGACACACACACTGACACACACACTGACACACTCACTCACACACACACACTGACACACTCACTCACAGACACTGACACGCACACTGACACTGACACACTCACTGACACTGACTCACACACTCACACACACACATTCACTGATACATTCACTGATACACTCACACACACACTGACACACACACTGACACACTCACACATACTGACACACACACTCACTGACACTCACACACACTCACTCACACTGTCACACACCAACTGTCACACTCACTCACACTGGCACTCACACACAAACACTCACCCCGCACTCACACTAACACACACACATATAGTATAGGTAATTATTTACTGACACATACACACACACACAAAAACACACACTAATCCAATACACATTCACATACACTCACAGAGGGGAGGTAACATTGTTTCCCGAGAGTTTTCGTAAGATGTGGGATTTGTGTTTTGAGATGTAAAGAACCGTGCTTTAATCAATGTACATTTTGCCCACAAAACGTACAGCCAATTCTCTTTACTGTATATTCTGTGAAGCTCTTTGAGACGTCTCGAAGACATGATATGGCGCTGTACCAAATGCAAGGATTATTATTATTAGTCGTATTATTAGTATTATTGTGAGAGTTAGGATTCCGGAGCAGAGCAGACACCGTGACACAGTGGATACGAGAATCGATTGCACCATAATCTGGATAGTGTTTGTCTCTGTCGTGGGTTCAACCTTCACTGTCGCAATTTGCCTTACACAACTTATGTGGCAACCTGGCGAGAGTTTACTGTCCTTGTTAATTTCACAATTGCTCACACGTAACTCTTATTGTGACGGTTCAGACTCATGATCTTCTCGGTAGTTTCTCACACCTTCTGTGTTTAAGTAAAGATACTGTATGATATGCTGCTAAACAATGCACTATGGCGTAGTTGTGAGTGGGTCGGTGATATAGTTACATTTTTGACAGTGTGAATTAAATGTTCTGTGTGTTTCACATTTACTCAGGCAGATCAATTGAATACCATGTGAAAGAATCTGTATAATATGTGTAGGCTTAATATTAATCCTTGTATTTGATATACCACCGTACCATGTCTTCGGGACGTCTCAAAGAGCTTCACAGAATATACTGTAAAAGTGAATGGACTACATATTTTGTGGGCAATATGTGCATTGATTAAAGCACGATTCTTTACATCTTAAAACACAAATCCCACATCATACGAAAACCATCAGGAACAAACACTACCTCCCCTTGCGTGAGTGTATCTTGGATAGTGTGTGTGAGAGTGTGTCATTGTGTCAGTGAATAGATGACCTGTGCTGTATGTGTGCGTTATTGTGGAGTCAGTGTCAGTGTGAGTGTGACCGGGAGCTGCCAGCCAAGTGTACTGATAAAGTGTACTGTACGAGCACACGATAGATAGGCAGACAGTGCTAACTTAGGTGCGCTGTAACTCGTTGGCCTGTAGCAGCACAGACTCTGGGTGAGAGTTCATCATAGCAAGAGGGATTCCAGTTGAAGAGAGTTACTGGATCCATCACTGTGAGGGAGCTGGATTAATATCTAATAGATAGATATTAGATAATAGGTAGAGTAGATGTACTCTACTAGTACTAGTAAATAGTAGAGTAGTGACACACAGCACTGACTGGGAGAAATGTCTGAATAGAATTAACATTACCACAGATGCAGGCTTCGTGTCATTGTAACTCACTCAAACTGTTGGGCCTTAGGAATTGTTGATGCCTGATCCACAATATATATATTCGTAAACAAAGACTGCAGTGAGGATAATAATAATCCTTGCATTTGATACAGCGCTTTTCACATCTTATCAACGTCTCAAAGCGCTTCACAGAGTATACTGTAAAGTGAATTGACTGTACATTTGTGGGGTTACGCGTAATGCAAGAAGTATTTCAACAAACGCACTGTAAATATTTACCAAAGAAACGTTTGATAAGGTAAACGTTAATGATTTGACGGGCTAGCCAAAAGCACAGGACTGCAAAATATAGTCAGTACACTTTACAGTAAATCAAGTGAAGCGTTTTTGAGAAGATCTCCTGATGTGAGAGGTGCTATAATAAATGCACAGATTGTTTATTTATTAAGTGGGGAATTATAGGGGAAGCAAAGGGAAGCCTGGATCATGAAGTCATTCGCCTGCTGAGGGAAAGGAACTGGAGGCTCCAAATTGATTCACACAGAGCCGTGAGAGTGGAGAGCTGCAGTGCATTGGCTCAGCGGTGGATCGTGGACAAGTGCCAAGGTTCTCCTTCCTGCCAGGCTGGGAATGTCAGATTCAAGCCTCCCTCAGAAAGTAATAGTCCTTTGGCTCTTGTGGGTTACTTCAATGTTGAACGTTTAAAAAAAAACGTCTGAGATAACATTGAGCCTTCCATGATGGATACGTGGCATCCTGGATCCTCCCCTTTCTGCCAGAACCATTTACCGGACTTGGTTTTACTGCCTTGGCCCAATCCAGATAAAACATCAAAGCATTTCCTGTGTTCATTCAACCAGCTGGTCAGGGCTGGCCTCTAGCAGTGCAAAGCCTGATTAACAGTTAAGTTGTGAAAGGTTTCAGGCTGCTCAGCTCAGCAACTGCACCGTTACCCTGTTTTTCCATCAACCTTACATGTATGTAGTACCCACACCCCACCCTCCACATCCCCACCACCCCTATCATGCAGAGTAATATCTTGGGAGCGCTTTACAGAGAGTTGCCGAGCCTCAATAAGGCAGAGATTGGGATTCGCTTACGTGACATAGAGAGGATCAGTAAAGTGGAGCATTGGTACCGAGGTTCGGCAATGAGGATCAGTCCTGAGTCATAGTAACAGAGTATTAGCACTGAGGTTCAGTTTAAGAAAAATACAGGTACAGGTATCCCCCGATTTACGACATGGCTGCGTTCCTGAAAAACGTCACGCAAATCAAAACGTCGTAAATCGAAACGCGGTTTCCCATGCGGTCACAAAATACACCACGTACTGCGCATGCGCAAAACAGATCGCGCCACTTTCTTTTGTCGTTAAAACGAAACCAAACGTCGAATATCGATAAAAAGGTGTTAAAAAAAATGATGTTTGTTAAATCAAAACCATGTAAATCGAAACGTCGTAAATCGGGGGATACAAGTACTGTGGCCAGATTATGAAGGATGATATTTAGCCCATCTTTAATTCGCAGAACGGGAGGCCTAAAAGAACCAAGTTGCCAGACAGCAATGATGTCGACAGTTCCGACAGCCGGCACCTGGGGACCGTTCGGCAGCAGAACAGGTGGAAGTTGGCCACTCGGAGGACGGGCAGCACGGCCAGCGTACTGAGGACCAGCCTAGTGAGGCGCAAACCCGCGTCCCAGCGCCCGGACCCTCCGCGGGGCCGAGCGGGTGACCCTGCCCAGCACGAGCCATCCAGCAGCAAAAACATCAGCGACCCCAAGGGGGACTCGAAGAACAGTGACACGGGGAGCGTGGGCGGAGCGCCACAGTCAACCAGCCCTAATTTCACCCCACAGTGCGAGGTTGTGGGGAAGGATGCCCTGTCTGCACTGGCCAGAGCCAGCACCCAGCGCTGCCAGCAGGAGATCTCCAACGTGGTGTGTTTACACCAGGCGGGGAAACTGATGCCACAGTCAGTGCCTCGGCTCTGCCACCTGTCAGGTAACACCCCCCACACCCCCCCAGGCCTCGCTTCTGACGGGGAAAGGCGCGGCACAAATGTGACTGAACAGTACAATGTGTGGTGACTGTGGAATCCCTGATCTGCAATAACGTTCTTGTTATTAAGTTGATCTGATGAACCCTCAAGTAAAATGGGTTCAACTGTTCTCGGGACACATTTTATTTTAATTTGCACACTGCGACATTGCAAGAGGCAGCACGAGGGAGATGGGGAAATTGAGGGTGTGGGTGGGAGTAAGAAGTAGATGAAGATTTGTGTGTAGGATAACCACTGGCATTGACTGTTTGGGCCGAATGGCTTGTTTCCCTGCTGGATATCCTTTTTAACCAAGAGTCTTTGTAATATTAAGTAGTGTGCTCACTTAACTACCTATTTTCCAAGCTGCCTGGCTTCCCTGCTTACTTTATTGGATTGAGACTAGCAAATTCACAAATCTGTTCTTTCGTTAAAACAATAATAAGGACATGCTATTTATTTAGAATTTCTTTTAGTTTCACAGCAAGTTAGCTCACCAGCTCAGATTGCCACTGAAATCCACATTAATTCAGTATTCAACTGAGGAGACTGGGCATATTGATAATGGGAAATGTCATTAAAGCATTTGTGTTCCGAGTCTTGAAATAATTGAGAAAGGTAGTTTTATCCCTTGAGGACATAATGGAAATGATACGTTCAGGTTAAATCCAAGCTGTAACCAGATACGACTGATAGAATTTTACGGAAGCCTTGAACAATTGTCTTCTTCCCTCAACTGGAGCTAATTACTGCTGTAATGACCTATTTTATGCTGTGGGATTTTGACCTTGAACTGTACAGTGTGGCTGGAAGTTACCGTGCTATATCGCCCCAGTGAGAACACGGTCCAGCTTGTTTCTTCCTGATCAACAACACCAGCAAATTACACTTGTATGGTGTCCTTCACGTCAGAAAGATGTCCCAGGGTCCTGGACAATTGGGGGTTTTGATTTAGGCTCAAGTGAGTTAGATACATGTCAGAGGCTAACCGAACCATCACCATAAGAGTCCGTGAAATCAATGAAATTCCTCAATAGTTCTGATCTCACTCGATTCACCATTGTGGTGGATAGATATCACATTGACGGAGTCTGTGCCGCAGACAGAATCCTAGGAAGGGCAGCTCCGAGGAGAGTTGACAGTTCTTGGTATTAATCTATAAGGTATTCTATATCACCTCCAAAACCTGTTTTTTGGGTATCACTTGACTCTTTCACGGTCTTGTAATAGCCAATAGATTACCGAATAGCAAACCTGGACATCTGTCCCTCGGTGAGAGCAATTAATCACTGTCATGACATTGCACCGCACCAATGCAATTGTCGTTGTGGCTTGTTGTGTGGTGTCAGGACATATTCTGCTGTTTAATTGATTGAAATGCTTGTGGAGGCTGCTTTCAAAGGCCTTCATTTGTATGGGAGTTTTAACAGCAGCGTGACAGAGATGCTGGTTCTGGGCACCAAGAGAAAGTGCTTTGATAGTTCCGTTGTCGTGCTGGTGTAGCTGGAACCTTTAGCAATTAGACGGAACAGTAACCACCCCCACCCCATGTGGCTGTTGGACTATACGCAACCCGTCCTTTTGCTTGCAGGGTTAACAGGAGGTGAGTTGAAAAGTTTCCATGCACCAGTAACCAGTCTACTCCAAGTTCATGCCCGGACTCCATGCTGTGTGCCAGGAGAACAGTGGGTGAATGTTAGCTCATCAGTAGAAAATTCCCCCTAATGAACCTCCTACACATTATTGACCTACACACCTATCACGGTTCCCGGTCACTCAGTCCCTTCCTGGAAGAAGCAGAATTTAATGTCATGTTTCTGTGGCACAGAATGTTGTGGCGAGCGGTTAGGTACTGAGCCTCTCTCCTTTGTTTTGCAGGCAAGACCAATGCCAATATTCAATGGGAAGACAGTGTTGTGGATCTCGCGATGATCCAAAAGCCGGTTAAAATCGTTTACGTCCTCGTCATTCACGGCAGAGCGGTCAGGCAGCTGAAGAGACTGATCAAAGCCATCTATCACCGGGATCATTTCTACTATATCCACGTGGACAAGGTATAGGTATTGTCGTAATAATAATAATAATAATATTCCATTGCCTCTTTGTGGGAGGATGAGAGTTCCACATTTCCACTACTCTTTGGGTGAAAAACTATCGCCTGATTTCATTCTTAAATGGCCTAGCTTTAATTTCAAGATTGTGCCCTCTTATTCTGGATTCCCTCACAGCTTGAAAATTAAGGCCGAACATTTTAAATTTTAAAAAAAAGCCTGACTAATTATCATTTTGTAATGTACTTACAGTGTACAGCTGCTCTGAGGGTATCCTGCCCATTACACACTCAATGCAGCAATAAAAAGATGTGCAATATTCATTCAGAGGGAATTTGAAAACACTTAAGCAGAGCTGGAGCGCAGTCAGGCTGCTCGCCTCGTTGGGAAAATCTTCCTCAAGCTAATGATGAGAGTAATTTTCACCTAACTCAGAGGAGGCATTAATAGACCAGCTGGAGATTCATTCACCAGCTGTGTATCGAGGGCAGGATATTGAGTGCAGTCAGCGTGTAATCATCATGTTTTTCCCACTGCGGCAGTGTTCCTCCACCCGTTTAGAATCCTTCACCCTTATTGCTTCCAGTATTCCAAATGTATTTGTCTACAGAAACATTCTTTGTTGTACAGATATCGTTTAATTTCCAGATCACCCTACGCACACATACGCATGTACCTTCTTATTATAATCCTGTATAATAGGTCTGTCAATAGCGTGAGTACACATGAACCTGCAGTATACGTGACAGAGCAAGTTACATTTATGCAGCTGTTACAATATCTAGCTCAGTTATTACTGTGTTTACAGAACTCCTTTATTGGGTCAATATCAATCAATCAATCAAAACTTTCATTTATATAGCGCCTTTCACATTGAGAGGACGTCCCAAGGCGCTGTACAGTCAGGTAGGGACAAGAGCAGGAGGGGGAGGGATCGGGGCAGGATGAAGAAGAGTAGGAGAATTGACTGTATATTTGTGGGCGAAACTGCGGCAGCCAAATTGAGCACAGCAGTGTCCCACAAACAGTCATGGAAGTGGGATTAATAAATGGGAATAAATAAATCATCAGCCGTGTTTCAAATTCCTATAATCTCACCAGGGTTTACTCTAATGCACTATATATAAATGTTCATTTGGTTTCACCCCCACTAGGTATCCCATCTTGTACCAGGTGTAAATATATTGCCCTACCCCCCCTCCAACAAAACTATGGATTATCCTTCCTTTGTTGCCGTGGGTGACATGTTTGCTGGTTATTGCGTGATAAAATCTTTATTAAACATAGCCTGTGTGCAATTGTGTTCTTGCAGCGCTCCAATTACCTGCACAGAGAGACCCTACAGCTGGCTCAGCACTACACAAACATCCGCGTGACGCCCTGGCGGATGGTGACAATCTGGGGAGGTGCAAGTCTGCTGAAGATGTATCTGCACTGCATGAAAGATCTGCTGGAAATGACAGACTGGCAATGGGACTATTTCATCAACTTGAGCGCGACCGACTACCCCACCAGGTTAGTGCCCGAGCAACGGAGAGATTCTGTAGCGAAACTGGCGTGAGCCGGAGCCTGATACGGCGCAGACTGATAGGAATCGGTGGTTATTGACTGGAATCCGGTGGGAAATGGTGAAATATTGTTTTTACTTTAAAATTTCAGAAACTCAGTTAGAAACAGAACCTTTTCGAATTTAATGGCGCAAAGGCGAGTAAATGGGGTAAGAGGGGCAGATCGGCTACGATCTAGTAAAGTTCCCGATGGATTTCCAGCGATAATATTACAGATTCCTGAGTAACATTTACAATTGTTACGGTGGCTATAGATTTAATGCAAAAAGGTCTTCACAGATCAATCGTTTTGCAAAAAAAAATTAATGAGCAATTTTCTTGACCCACAGAACAAATGCTGAGCTGGTGGGATTCCTGTCCAAATACAGAGAGAAGAACTATCTGAAATCTCACGGGCGGGACAATGCCAGGTACGTAGGGTGGTGGGGGTGGTTCTGCCAGCATCACTCCAAACATAAACCCACAACTATACAGGATGGACAGGGGCTATTCATCCACAAAATACACAGTCAATTCACTTTACTGTTCATTGTGTGAAGCGCTTTGAGACGTATTAATGGCATGATAAGGCACTATATCAAATGCAAGGATTATTATTAGGAGGGTGGGGGGGGCAGGGAGCGCGGTGTGGTGCTGGGCTTGAAAGCACACCTCAGAGACTGGAGTCCTACCACCCGAGCGAAGCTGACACCTGTAGGAGTGTGTGTGGCCTGCAATCTGCTGCTCCCTACATTGAGTTTACACATTGAACCGTCGACGGTTTTCTCCAGATTGCTCGTTACGTTTAGGCTCAGCCAGGATGTGAAGCGAAGCTGGGAAGAAGGTTCCCATTGGGCAGTGCTGTGGACAGTCCCATTTGCTGCTGAAGATCTCTACCTGATCAGTGCTTGTTTCTCTGTCCTGTCCAGGTTCATCAAGAAACAGGGCTTGGACCGACTGTTCCATGAATGTGACGACCACATGTGGCGGCTGGGAGACCGGCAGATCCCGGAAGGCATTGTGGTGGACGGCGGCTCTGACTGGTTTGCTTTGACCTACAAACTCGTCGAGTACGTGGTGAACACGCAGGACGAACTAGTCATTAAACTCAAACAGTTCTACTGGTACACGCTGCTTCCGGCCGAGGTAAGGTCTTAAACCAGTCAAAGTTGCTGCGACTCTTGTCAGGTTCGGGTATGAGATCCCGCTTGCGTATAAGGTCAAATGTTTTGCCTCGAGAGCCGAAAGAGAGGAAACAATGGCAGGAACTGGGGAGAATTTGCTCTCCGCGATTAAGTAAGCAGGGTCCGTACCTCCAGGGAGAGAGAGTGCCTTCTATTTTCCTCACACAGGAATATTCCCACGTGTAGGTAACGTGCAGATCTGGATGCCTTGAGTCTGGTTTGAATTCTAATCAAGGTTTTGCACGTGTCATACACCAGGTACGTCTCTATCAGACATTTGGAGTCTTGCCTGGGCCAATGATAGGAAATTATTTTCCCTACTGGAAAGTGTTTGGAGTTCATTGGTTAACGTCCAGCTCTCAAGCTTTAGTTTGCTGAGTTTCACAGTGTGTGAGTAACCAATATGTATCAGTGGGGACTTGTGGTTGAGAGTTGGTGACTTTTGTTCTCTTTCTCCCCCTCCCCGCCCCCCCCCCGCCCCCAACAGTCCTTCTTCCACACAGTGTTGGAGAACAGCCACATGTGTGAAACGTTGGTAGACAACAATCTACGAGTCACGAACTGGAACAGAAAGCTGGGTTGCAAGTGCCAGTACAAGCACATTGTGGATTGGTGCGGCTGTTCGCCCAATGACTTCAAGCCTCAGGACTTCATCAGACTGCAGGTAAGTGGAGCTACGGCTCCCGTCTCTGCCTCGTGCTCTTAATTAAATAGGCCACTGGGCAATCCCACCCACCCCCCACATCCTCCAGAAACGGGCTGAAATTTCGAGAGTCAAATCATTGAAAAAACTACCATCGGTTTCCGGCTATTTCTCCGATTATGGTTCGCGGCAATATTCAAAGGAGGAACAGACATCTTCCCTGCAAACTGCCAGCGAGTGGGAAGAGTTCACAGTCTCATGTGACTCAACTATTGTACAGAGAATATGGTGGATTGGACAAACCAGGACAAACTCCCCCCTCCCCCCACCCCCCCCACCGACCCCTTCTCTTGATGTTTGCATTCATTTGGTTATCTCGATTTAACTTACAGCAAATGACCAGACCTACTTTTTTTGCGAGGAAATTTGAACCGACCGTCAACCAGGAAGTGATCGATATCCTGGACTCTCACCTGTACGGCAGTTTTCCCCCGGGCACCAGCGCCCTGAAAGCGTACTGGGAGAACGTCTTTGATAGCGTGGACGGGCTGAGTGGCCTCACAGACATTGCCCTGACCCTCTTCACATCCTTCTTCAGGCTCGGTCTAAAGAAGATCCAATCGTCGCGGCAGTCAGGGGTGGAGGGGCACTGCAGGTGAGGGTGAATGAAGTCCTTTGCCCAATTGGAACCTTCCCAGATTCACTTCATATCGAGTCCTGAGTCTAAATGTAATGAGCAATCCTTCTTTGTACGCTCTCCACTGCCAAGATATCTTTACTGTCTGACGTGCGGAATTTCAAGGTGTCTTGTCATCGTGTACGTGTGGAAGTTAAACCCGTGTGTGTGGATGACCCATCACTGAGAGCGAGCACGTAGACGATAAAACATAATTACACTTAAAATCTAGCAATGATTCACTGCAAACTCGCATCTGCTACGGACTAGAATAATAGACTCCAGACAAGCATCAAAATCTGGGCAACAACATCCTAGACTGCAATTTATCCAAATAAATACCAGCAAAGTAAACTGCATAGCAAACCAGCCGGAGTGATATTATAATCGAGTACAAACTGTGTGTAGATTGGCTACACATTGCAGCGAGTTCTGTGTGAATGTCTGTATCATATACAGGAATTGAACTGTACTCTTATTTGCAAACCAGTCTAATAAACTACACCAGGGGAGGGAGAAGAGAATCGGGAATAAAGCAGAGAGCCGCGGGGATGGGAGCGGAATGTGGGAATTGTGTGGGATGAGTTCCAAAGTGCAAATCTAGAATCAGTCCCAGTCTCAGAAATATTTCCGTTGTGATTCCCAGGTACAAGCCCGTGGGATATCCTCTCTCCGTCCACCTCTATTTCTACGACGACCGGTTCCAAGGCTATTTGGTGATGGAGCAGGCCGAGAGCCTGGCCTCGGGCCGGACAGAGACGCTGGAGACCTGGGTGGTGCCTCGATCGCTGATGCACTTGTCAAACCCCGGCACGGAGCCTGACCGGCTGCAGGCTCTGGAGGTGAGCGTCCCTGTCCCGCCGGCAATCTGCGGCACTAAGTGTTCCAGTGTTTTCTGCCCTCAACCCAGGCTTGAGTCACAATAGTGAGGACAAGAGGAGAGGCTGGACTGGACAGCTGGCTGGTCAGCCTCAAACAGGAGAGTTAGGGTGAGATTGGCTCGAGTGAAAAACAGCCGTAGCATACACTCGATGGGGCTGATGCCGTCTTTAACTTGATTTGACGAGACGAGGGTTAGGGTCCCATCGTCAGAGTACACAGTGAGCTGCAGCCTGTGTACCTCTCTCTGTTTGGCTTTGGATTGACACTTTACCCCGTGACACAAGACTGGACGTTGTTTATTTTTTGCCTCTAGGTGGGGACTGAGTGGGACCCGAAGGAGCGTTTGTTCCGTAACTTTGGGGGCCTGATCGGTCCGTTGGATGACCCCGTCGCTATGCAGCGCTGGGCCAAGGGCCCGAACATGACAGCCACCGTGGTGTGGATCGACCCCGCGCGCATCATAGCAACGTCGTACGACATTGTGGTCGACGCGGAGACGGAGTACACCCATTACAAACCGCCCCTCAACCACCCGCTCCGCCCGGGAACCTGGACCGTCAGAGTGTTACATCTCTGGGAGCCTCTGGCGGAAACCAAATTCCTCGTGGCACCCCTGGCTTTCAGTCGGAAGGAGCCATTCAAAAAAGGTATTCAATAATAATCCTGGCAATTGACCCAGAGTGTTGTTACAGGTGGAAACAGATTCGAGCGATGCTCTGAGACTCTACCCCGACGTGGAGAGCGTTGTGTAAGTGCAAGTTGTCGTTGATAGTAGTTTACGAAAGGGAATTGAGTAAGTATTTGAAAAATTAATCGCCGTGTTTTAAGTATCCAAACCAGATTGAGTTCCTCACATCATGCCTACATTAACAATGTCTGGAATGGAACACTCCCTAGAGGAACACATCCTGGTAACTTAGTTCTGCAGCGTATATGGCACTGGTTAATAAGAGCTAAGACTCCTGATTATGAGTTGGGGGTTACTGCTGGAGTAACCGGCTAAAACCACGTTAATATCACTGCCTGTCCGGCAAGCTTTCCCACTGCTTGTCCAGCTAGGACCACCCTACCCATTAGAGATTTGCCTTTCCGGATTGACGGCAATGGAGTGGGATGATTTCCTGCTCCCAGTCACTGGTCTGGGAGCAGGTGGGATTCCCAAATCCCGCCTGTGAGCCAGACTGGACTGTCATCAGCTGTGCCCTGGGATACCGCGGTCCATTGTGGAACTGTGGGTCAACATAGATTAATAATGATACTTGCATTTGATACGGCGCCTTATCACGTCGCTGAGACGTCTCAAAGCACTTCAAAGAATATACTGTGCTATCTATCCCACCAGCAGTTGTGGATTGAATAGTGCAACCGTAGCTCAGCGCGAGTGTGTGTTTCCCAGAGAGGCTGTTTGATTTGATCGATTCTCCAGCTCACGTTTGGGCTGGTTTTAAACTCACGCTTGTTCGATGTTTTATCTCTTAACGCAGAGGAGGACCAGTGGCTGCACGCAGGGCCCCCGGGAAACCAGTACATGGATCAGAGCTTCCAGCGACTCCGAGGAATCCTCAAGCTGCCGGAGGCGAGCACGGCTGAGAAGGCACTCCAGGCACTGCAGCTGGTGGGCGAAGAGCTGGAGGCTTGGCTGGATGAGAGCGTTGGCAGGTTTTGGTCGGTGTCGGACTCGTGCTCAGTGCAGCCCTCACTCTGTCAGTCGCTGCCCAGCTGCCAAAAGACTACCTGGGGCTCGCTGTCCCCTGACCCCAAATCCGAGCTGGGACCAGTCAAAGCGGACGGACGGCTGAGGTAGCACACGAGACGCTGCAGGGAATCCAGCACAAAGAACCTGAACGTGGAGTGGAGATCCGTCAGAGCTGCGTACAGATTTGCACAAGGATCACAAAGGAGAGAGAGAGAGAGCCTGCGAGGTGTTCATCACTACATTTCCAAGAACCCAAGGCTGTAAGTGTGTGTGTGTGTTTGTGTGTGTGTGTTGGGTCTCTGAGCTGTCACAGAGCAGGGCTGGTGTCTGGGCTATCGCAGTCCCAAGGACAGTGGATTCCCGAGGAGTTGTTGATTTTGCCTGCGGATCGGATCTGCTTGCGATTCCTGTTCTCGAGGTGGTGGCTCCCAGGAGAGCAGCGGCCAGGGACTGTCGTGGAGTCGTGGGAAGGGAAGCTGGGAGCCAACAGCTGTTCCCAATCAGCAGGGGAGTTGCTCGAGTTTGGCTTCTCAGCATTTTGCTGACATCCATTTGTAATTGAGCTCACGGGAAAGTATCGGCTTTGGTAGAATAAATGTATGAAATACATTGGGGGTATGGAAATCCATCATTTTATGTGAAGAGTTCATTTTAACGTTGAAAATTAAACAGGGAAGTGCTGCCTGCCCTGACCCCCCCCCCCAGTCCCCACCCTCACCAACCCATGTTGTTTCCTCACCCTGCTCAAAACATAATGCAATGACCCCCCAAAAAACCCACCTAGTTATTGTTGGTTGATGGACACTTTTCTGAAATAGGGAAAAATTCAGAGACAGATCTTTCAAAAGTCATTTTGCCATCCGATAAACATCCTGTGAAGATTTGTAACGTATTTATCTTCCTGGGAGAGGCAACGATAACTCTCCCACAGTCCTGACGATGGACAAATCGGTCTACTTGCTATTTATTCTGTCTGTTTTAGCGTTTAGTGTCTTCAGGGGTCCTGTTCCACTGCAGTAAAGTGCAGATAGCGAGAAACAACAACCACAGTGATATTGAGCATTTACCACAGTAACCCAGAACAAACCTTAGTTACATTATGTAAGAGTGTGTATGTGTACAGGACACTGCAGTCTTATATAGTGTACAGATTATTTCCCTATGTTGCTATGAAACTGACCATTGTGGTACCAAATACCTTTCAGTCCATTCACGTGCGTTGTGTTGTCTCAGCCTCATAAATGCGGACAAAAGTGGATAATGGACATTTATTTTTTTAAATAAAAGTATACATGATGTAAAATGAATAATCACCATGTGCTTGGCTTGTGGTTCAGTCTCTGGGATGTGCTGGGAAGGGTTGGTGAAGGACTGGCACATTCAGGAGAAACACAGAACATTTATACAACACACACACACATACACAACAGAGACATACACACTTCTGAAAATACAGACATAATCTTTTTAAAAATAGCTTTATTAAAAACACCACCTGTCCCAACAATTTAAAACAATCGCTTAATTGGTTATCGTAAACTTAGAAACAAAGGGTTTGAAAGTTTTAAATTACCACATTAAGTTCTCTCTTCTATAAAGGCATTAAAGTCTTTGTGCCTACATCATGCGGCAGGCCTGTACACATGTTAACATGATTAAGCGCTTTGAGATGTCGATAAGACATGGAAAGCGCTATATAAATGTAAGGATTATTATTATTATCAGAGGATTTATAATATTCCATCAATCCCACTGTCAAAGACTCCCATTCATAATCAATTAAACACAGTCAAGACTGAATGGGTTACACAATAAAATCCTGTATCAGAAAACTAACATGAACATTCCTATAGGATACCAGAGTTAATTTCAGTTGTTGAAGCCGTTATTTTTTTTAAATCAAGCTCCTAAGTGATGTCCAGTGAAGGCTGGAATGGTTACCTGGCTTCTCTGCTGATTGGTTCTAATGTATTAACTGTAGCGGGGAAAACACGTGGACCAAAGTAACATGACAAAAAAAACCTCTCAGCTTTTTACCCTGGGGTTGGAAGCGCAGAAAGATTTCGGAAAATCTGGAGAATTTCCTGTCTATCGCGTGCTTCAGCAATCGTTCAACAAGTGAGGGGTTAAAACTCTTGTTTCTCCAAATAAGGGGAAAACAGTACAGTACTCACAGGGACATGTTGCGTTGGGTGTCAAGCTACAACTGTAATTAAGATGACCATCTCTTTCCTCTGAGCCTGCAGAGGGTTGATTCTACATTGAGCAAACTGGACATATGCCAGGCCCTCTTCCTGACGTGATAGGCGCTGTACAAATGTAACTTGTCGTTGTTGATCTGCGTTGACACGAAGAGAAAGACGGGTTTTCTTGAGCAACTTGAAACTGCGTCGCGATGGCACAGCGTCGCTCAGGAGAGATGCAGCCTTTGGTATGCACTGAAGTTACTGACTTTCAGCAATTAGGACAAAGCTCTCGTGGTCTCCCATTTCCCCACTGGCTTTTTTCCGTTCATCTCTGCCCCGAACAGATCAGATTTGGAAGGGATCTTGGTCTTTCTAAGCGCTATCTGCACTGTAGTGACTGTTGAGGCACTGTGTTTTTAACCTGCAGTCATCAACGGCATTTTGGAAAAGGAGATTGTTAACATTGTGCGGGCTATGGATATCGATATGGAAATTTTCCGATTTAGGTATATCGATGGGCTCATATCGAGATATACCCAAATATCGATATTTTGGGGTTTTTCGTACTGCGCATGCGCGCGCTGCGCTCGCATTCGGGGTGCGAGTGCATTTCAGGTGCGCGCGCATTTGGGGCCTATCTCCTCTCCCCCTCCTCCCCAGCCGTCTCTCTCCCCCTCCCCACCCCAGCCGTCTCTCTCCCCACTCACCCACCCCCACCCCCAGCCGTCTCTCCCCACCTCACCCCTTGCATACTGTATATTGTATTCGAGGACTATGAATACAATATGGCGGCTTTGCACCTCGGTCTGTGCATTGTGTATAGAGATGAGCATTCTGGGTCTTGTAGTTCAGTGTGCGCGCATTCCGATTTTTACCTCGATATATCGACTTTTCGATATATTTTTGAAATGCCTATATCGGCGTATTGATATGAAAATTTTATCGGGTTTTACCGATATATCGCCGGACCCTAGTGCGGGCTCACACATTTGGAATCAGCCTTCCTTCGTTTGCGGAGAATGGGCTGAGCATCTCTGAGCGGAGGTGACGATAGGAGACTCTGGGATTCAGAATCCTGACAACTTGATGACGGACGCTCCAGGGGAAGGTTTGGTGATGTAGAATGCCGCAGTCCCACTGTACCTGTCCTGGAGGAAACAGCAAAACAGCAATTTTACAGAACCTTGCGTTTATGTTTCAAAAGGGACACGTTAAAACCCTGACACCTGCAAATCAGTTTATCAACAGCAAACTATGTGGGTTGGACTCCAGCAGTTACCTAAATGCAGTTTACCTCTGGGCCAACCCGCCCCCAAGCATTGGCTCTCGAGCCAACCTGCGCCTAATACTCTCCTGAATTAGGTAAACAGAGAGAGCACATTTCATTCCCATAAACATCTCTGGAATTTCCATGTATAGGGTGGGACACATGGAACTCAGTTTGGTTCAGATACTCCTAAGCACATTGATGGGGTTCCGCATGTTATCAGACGCTCAGCCGACCCCCCAAAATACCTTAATCCTCTGTATAGTTTTCTCCACGGCCGTGATTTCGACTAAAGTAACAGTACAGCCTCCAAAACCGCCGCCAGTCATTCTGCTGCCAAAGACACCTTCACCATCCATGGCCGCGGCCACCAGCTCATCCAATTCCTGGCAGCTCACGTCATAATCATCTCTGCAAAAGGTACAGGCATTAGAAGCTAACATTCGGATTGATATGCTACTGATCAGCCAAGGAATCTTAGTCAAGATTGCTTTCTGCTGCTGAACAGCAACAATTCCACACACATTGGTAGACAATGGGACAGTCAGGCAGATTTGGTTTGATTTCTGCGCTATTGGCTACCTGTACTCTCTTGCAACCTTGTTAGAATTCACATCTTCTCAATCTATTCATTCTGATACTGATCAGAATTTGAAACGACCTCAATCTCATTTCTCTTGATAAAGGTCACTGACCTGAAACATTAACCCACTTTCCTCTCTCCATAGATGCTGCCTGACCCGCTAACTATTCCCGGCCACTTCTGTTTTTATTTCAGATTTCCAGCACCTGCAGTAGTTTGGTCTTGTTGTCCATTTGTGATGTTAGTTCACAGTAATAGCTTCACAAGGCTCTCTCCCGCCCGGCCCGAAACACCATCAGGACCATCAAAATACTTAAGTACCTCAGTGAGTTGTGACTCTCCACCATCAACTTCCCAAATTGCCCATAATTTCCTGCTTTGAGGGCTTCTGCTGCCTCACTGGTTCTCTTGATCTCAGTGATCACATGCCGTGCCCTGCGATACACCTCCCCTTCCACAGAGGCCTTCAGAGCTGGGAAAGAGAATGAGATAACAAGTCGAACACAGTATCATCATAGAATTATACAGGACAGAAGGAGGCCATTCGGACCATCGTACCTGTGCCGGCTCTTTGTAAAGGGCTTTTCCAAATCAATCCTACTGCTCCTGTGCTCTCCTCATAGCCCTATAAACCTGTCCTCCCCACAAAATTATCTGTGCCAAGTAATCAAATCACAGTCCTGAGCTACTGCAGTACAGAGTGTCGGCCGATAGAGGCCCTCAGTCGCTGGACACCTCAGCAGTTTAATAAAGTTGGTCAGGACACTGGGAGAGGAACTCCCTTTACACAAACAGGCCGGTCCTTTCTGGTAATCCCACAATTGAATATCTGCACACAGCCCATCACAGACGTACCTTCTAAATCAGCCATGGTGGCGCATCTCAAACTTTCCTTGCCAAGGGCCTTGGCTGCTGCTTCACACTGGTCACGCCTGGTCGCGTACTCGCTTCCCATCAGAGTGTGGCGCACGTTGGAGTTTGTGATGAGGATGATGAGGTTGGGGTCAGTGAGGGGAACAGGAGTAACTTCGAGTGACCTGAGGTTCAAACAAAAAAGGGGTAACAGGCTGCCACGTTCCACCCAGCAAATACGCAGTCAAGTCACAGTCTATTCTGTAACACTCGGATAAGGCTCTATGTCAAATACAAGGATTATTATTAAACACTGACGTGTGTCCATCTGCCTTGATTCAAGAGCAGCGTGAAGACTTCAAAATTTCAATAAGGAACTTTGTAAAACTTCTCTACTTTATTATCATTACTGTTCTCAGATGCACGTTTGCCTCTGCTCACCTGCAGTCAATAAGTAGAGCGTGACCCTTTCTCCCCATCACTGAAATGAACTGATCCATTATTCCGCACGGCACGGAGGCAAAGGTATGTTCGGCTTTTTGGCAGGTCTGAGCCTTTGCCACTAAATCACCATCATCTGACAGGTAAAACATACCGCATCAGCATCAGATGGTGATTCATCCTGAATAGAATCCATACAGCCCCTGTACCACATCCATCAGAAACCAGTGGAGAATTTCAAAAGCCCACTGGAGTCAGTCATTTGCTGTTGCACCTCACCTGGACAGATTTGTTGCAGGAATGTGTACATGGCTACTTCCAGAGATGCAGAACTGGACAGTCCTCCTCCCAAAGGAACGTTGCTCGCGATCACAGCCTTAAATCCGGGCAGAGGCCTTGCTGCGAAGATACAGAATGAAATCAGAATGAAATCAGAACGGCACAAAACAGGCATCCCCAAAAAGCAAACAGGTTTTTTCTCTCCAAACTTTGGAATAATCATTTCCAGACTGCACTACGTTGCCTATTGCTTAAAAAAAATAACCGACTAAAGCTACTTGTGCTGTGGTCGGAAAGGAACAGTTTCCCGCTTCTTACGCAAAGGGAGTTTCGGACGTTAGAGAAGAAGGAAATGGCTCGTACTTGAATTCTTGTGGTTCTTCCATCCTACCTCTGTAGTGCTGAATGATTCCTTTCACATAATTGGCCCAACGTGGCACGCCGGGATTCAAAGGGTTGACTTTAGATGGCAGTGGGAACTCCAGAAACCTTGGTTCATCTGCTTGCATTGCAGTTGTCAGCAACGATACCATCCCATCCTCAGTCTGGCATCCAACCACCACAGTGACCATTGGAAGAGCCTGGACAAGAGCGACAGGAGATCACATCTGCCACACATTCAAGCCAGTCAACAACGACTTGCATTTATTTACACAGCTCCCCCTCACTCGGGTAGTGGCGGAGTTACACCGCCGAGCCTGGGGTGGTGTGGGGGCGGTCAGTTGGTGGGGGGAGTGACCATAGGCGCGAGTAGAATAGAACGGATGAGGGTCAAACAGGAAGGTCTTCGGGCGCGATCTGAAGATGAGGAAGGAAGGCGGCAAAGCGGAGGGTTAGAGGAAGTGTTCCAGAGTTACGGGGCGGAGGGGAATAGAAGCGGGAGGAGGCTGGATGGAGCCAGTCGAGCAGAGGCAACAGGGGGAGGGGGGGGGTTGGGGGTTGGAGGGAGGGTGGTATTGGTGGGGGGGGGTAAGCAGGTCAGAGAGGCGCCAGGGCAGGAAGGGATTTGAAAACGTGAGAGGACTAACAAGCTTGATCCCAGGGACACCCACAGACACCAATGCCTCCCTCACCCCCACTCCCCGTCTCTGATCAACACTAGCTCAGGTTCCTGCTCCCACTGCCATCAACACTCACCGACCCCCACCCAACTCCCACTACCCTCTCCCATCCCCCAGCCCGCCAGTCACCCCTGTCCCTCAGGCCCCTCCCCCCCCAACCCGCCAGTCACCCCCGTCCCTCAGGCCCCTCCCCCCCCAACCCGCCAGTCACCCCTGTCCCTCAGGCCCCTCCCCCCGTCACCCCTGTCCCTCAGGCCCCTCCCCCCCAGTCCCTCAGGCCCCTCCTCCCCAACCCGCCAGTCACCCCTGTGCCTCAGGCCCCTCCCCCCGTCACCCCTGTCCCTCAGGCCCCTCCCCCCCCAGTCCCTCAGGCCCCTCCCCCCCCAACCCGCCAGTCACCCCTGTCCCTCAGGCCCCTCCCCCGTCACCCCTGTCCCTCAGGCCCCTCCCCCCCCCACCCCGCCAGTCACCCCTGTCCCTCAGGCCCCTCCCCCCCCCAGTCACCCCTGTCCCTCAGGCCCCTCCCCCCCCCAGTCACCCCTGTCCCTCAGGCCCCGCGGTTCCTCACCATGGGCAGCACTAGGCCCTGGTTGTAGTCCGTGTGCTCCCCGATCAGGTTCACTCTCCCCGGGGCGAACACGGACACACTCGGCTCCAGGCCCGGGAAAGTCAGCAGGAAAAGCCGCCGCGCTTCGAGAGCCAGGACCTCGGCACCGGCTGTCACTTGTCCATCCGGGAGCCGAGAGCCGCCGTCTCCTCCCTGCTCCGCCATCGCCACGTGACGGTGGATGGAGGGGGGCGGGGCGGGGGTGACGCGCTTTGTGGGCGGGGTCTGTTGTCCTGTGGGCGGGGTCTGGTGTCTTGTGGGCTGGGCCTGGTGTCTTGTGGGCGGGGCCCAGTGTCATATGGGTGGGGCCTTGTGTGTGTGGGCGAGGGTTGTGAGCGGGGTCTGAGTGATTTTGGGCGGGGGCCTCTTGAGATGTGGGCGGGGCCTTGTCGGTGACGCGGCAGCCGGTGATGGCGGGGAAGGAGCCGCTGTTGGGAGCTGTGAAAGGTGAGTGTGGGCAGAGGCCAGAGCAGCGCCTCTCCCCCCCCTCCCAAACACCACCCCCCGCAAACACCACCCCCCGCAAACACCACCCCCCAAACACCCCCCCCCCAAACACCCCCCCCCCCAAACACCCCCCCCCCCACGCAAACACCCCCCCCCACCCCGCAAACACCACCCCCCCAAACACCACCCCCCCGCAAACACCCCCCCCCAAACACCACCCCCCCCGCAAACCCCCCCCCCCAAACACCACCACCCCCGCAAACACCCCCCCCCCCAAACACCCCCCCCCCAAACACCCCCCCCCCCGCAAACCCCCCCCCCCCAAACACCCCCCCCCCCCCGCAAACACCCCCCCCCCGCAAACCCCCCCCACCCCGCAAACACCACCCCCCCAAACACCACCCCCCAAACACCCCCCCCCCAACCCCCACCCCTCCAACCCCCACCCCTCCCCAAACCCCCCCCCCCCAACCCCCACCCCTCCCAAACACCACCCCCCCAAACACTACCCCTCCGGGGAGGGGGGAGGCTTCCCCCAGCGACAACCTCGGGAGATGCTCCACACTTGGCAATGGGCTGTGGGTGGGGGGCAGTGATTAGGTGACAGGGGGCAGTGGGTGGGCGGCTGCAGGTGGGGGGCAGAGGGCTGGGGAGGGGGCTGGGGGCTGTGGGTGGGGGCAATGGGGAGGGGGCAGTTGGCTGGGGGAAGAGGGCTGGGGGCAGTGGGTGGGGGGCAGAGGGTGGGGTGAGGGGGCTGGGGGGCAGTGGGTGGGGGCAATGGGGAGGGGGCAGTTGGCTGGGGGAAGAGGGCTGGGGGCAGAGGGTGGGGGGCAGAGGGCTGTGGGTAGGGGGCAGTGGGTGGGGGGCAGAGGGTGGGGTGAGGGGGCTGGGGGGCAGTGGGTGGGGGCAATGGGGAGGGGGCAGTTGGCTGGGGGAAGAGGGCTGGGGGCAGAGGGTGGGGGGCAGTGGGTGGGGGGCAGTGGGTGGGGGGCAGAGGGTGGGGTGAGGGGGCTGGGGGGCAGTGGGTGGGGGCAATGGGGAGGGGGCAGTTGGCTGGGGGAAGAGGGCTGGGGGCAGAGGGTGGGGGGCAGTGGGTGGGGGGCAGTGGGTGGGGGGAGGGGGCTGGGGGGCAGTGGGTGGGGGCAATGGGGAGGGGGCAGTTGGCTGGGGGAAGAGGGCTGGGGGCAGAGGGTGGGGGGCAGTGGGTGGGGGGCAGAGGGCTGGGGGGCAGAGGGTGGGGGGCAGAGGGCTGGGGGGGCAGTGGGTGGGGGGAGTGAGTCACAATGTAGTATGTGTTAAAGCGCTCCCCAGTGCTGGGGGAGAGAGGATGATGACTGAACGAGCAGCTGTACAGTCAGCAGCCCTGACTGAGTGTGAGTCAGATGGAGACATGAAGCATCTCTGCCTGGTTTGGATATTCTTATATATTATAAGAATGGCAATGGCATTCTGTAGTGAGTCAGACATCCGGTTGACCGTACAAATTGATGAATGCTATTCCTCGCTCAAAGAGGTAATAATGTTCACACTGAGTACTTTCTGCCACCAATGTAATGATTAACTTCACAGGTCAACATGCCTCTATCCCAAGCTGTGTTGGCAGCAGGACTCAAGCCATTGTAATGTGAGTCAAAGTTGACTTGATCGTGTAGATATCCCGATCTCCAGAAAGAACTCACCGATTTAAGTTTGAAGGGCACGAACCTTTCTGTGATACTGTACTCAGAACTGTTACCCAGTTAATTGTGCAGTTAATTGTGCTGGTGACACAGGGTCATTCCAGGTATTTAGTGGCACAATTGAAGGCTGACCGTTGGATAGAGAGGGAGTTTGTCTCACCCAGCTTGTGCTGGCCAACCATCCCCCCCAAATAAAATTGGTCACTCACTCCATGGCTATTTACGTGCCATTGCTGTGCGCAAACCGGCTGCCGTGTTTTGCCCACAAAATACACAGTCACTCCACTTTACGGTGTATCTGTGAAGCGTTTTGAAACCGCAATGGCATGATCAGGCACTATATTGATTATTATCTGGCCGTGCGCGTTTAGCCTGACTTCACTAACAATGTACGATTGCAAACAACTCGATCCCTTTGCTTTACAGCTTGCATAATGAAACTCCAGGCAGACAGTAGCCCTATCATGGACTGTAACCCCAACCTCCACTCCTTTTGTGACATCCTGGAGCTCATCTTCAGGAAGGGAATCCGGCGTGAGTAGTGTTCTATATAATTTTGTTTGGTCAGGTGGTTGATTGTCTGATTCCACGTGGAAACCGGTGGTATTTCCGTTTTCCATACCAGCCGTCCTGTTGGTTGCTAATGTAGTACTAATTGGTACTAATTATGGTTAGTTTAGTTAGGTTGAGACTGTTCCCAATTCACACTACTGTATATTGCATTTATACAGTGTCTTTCACCGCAACAGGTTGTCCCGAGGCCCTGGACAAATAATTGACACAAGAGGGGGTGGTGGGACCCAGGGGGGATTGGAAGGTGACCAAAGGCTGGTCTTGAGAAAGGAGAAAGGTCTTGAGACCTTAAAGGGAAGCGACGAGACAAAGGAACATAAGAGCGGTTTCAAAAACAAATTTATCAAATACATATCGGGCCAAAGAGAGGATGCTTCCATCGCGTGAGTTGGTTGGATTTCGGGTGCTGCCAAGTTTGCGGAAATGTAGACTGTGTTAAGATGGTGCTGTCGGTCCTCTTGTTGCAGAACCAGTTCTTGGTCTAAAGAGGAGAGATTACTGGCACTTATTAGAGCAGCTGCCACACCAGCATTCCTGTGGCAAGTACGTATACCTGAAGCATTCTGCGCTTAAAACAATCCACCCATCAGAACAACAACAACTTGCATTTATATATCTGCAGTGCCCGTCATCACCCAGAGCGCTTCAGGGGCAGCCGCGACAATTTAATGGGAAGAGGAGTCTTCTTAACCTACTTTACTTTGCTATATTTCTCTGCGAGCGCTCGGAAACGCTAACCTGGGTGAGGAAGAAACACGGCATTGCAGCAATGAGATGTCATGGGTGTCTGTGCTGGATGAATGATCTGTTTCAGGTGAAGGAGAAGGTAATACAGCAACAATTTTGATTTATACAGCGCCCTCCATGTCGGACAGCGTCTCAGAGCGCTTCAAATGAGAATTTCAAGAGCTCTGAGTAGCTACCCTGTGTGAAGGACGCTACATAAATATATATATATATATGCACACAATATATAGATGCAAGTTGTTGTTGTAGTAACGAGAGGCTTCAGTTCATCGTTGGGATTTGAATCGCTTTCCTGCTATTTTCCCAGACTGATCCAGCTGACTTTGGCAGTGGAGAAAACCATTGCAAACAAGAAGACGCTGACACCACAAGGCCAAGGGCGGTACTTCATCCGACTGACTCTGAATCGGAAGAGTTTGGCAGCTGGAGTCCGACATCTACTGGACGCACCGAAGCTCTCAGAGGTATTTTGTACATCAGCACATCCACTCCTGCACAGGTTTTCGAGTCCTTACAGGTGTGAGACCTTGTGTTTTCGAATCCAGGCAGGTCAGGGCGAAACCTTGGGCAAGTTTCCTTGCTCCACACAAGCACACACACACACACGCACACATACACACACACACACACACACACACACACACACACACACACACGCACACACGCGCCTAATAATAATCCCTCCAAAAAAAAATCAATGACAAAAATTGGTCATTTCAATTGGATTCCCGGGCAGGCCGAAACGTTGAGTCCTTACTCCTTTACCGAGCAGTAAATAGGAATCCAGTTGTTGGTCGATTGGTGGATGCTTTTCCACAGGTAATTCCTTAAAAATGACAACCCTATGCCATATAATCAACTGGTGACTACTCTCCTTGGGGTGGACAAGCCTCGGAGGGGTCCTCGGAGCTGAGTTGGCCCCAAGGTGATATGCAGAGGAGCTATACGTTTGCTGGATGTTGGGAATAGGTATCGTATTGTCCATCCTGGTAAAGAAACAAAGCAGGTGGTGAGCAAGCTGGGGACTGTTGATTCTTGGGGGGTACATGTCTAAAGAGAACCTCGCAGAGGTTGTAAACGGGATTGAGAAGGTCAATTCAGGATAATACCATCGGGTGGGGGGGGGGGGGGGGGGGTGGAACAAAAAAGGATTTGACGGCGCAATTTCTGGACAGAGACCTGAAAGTAATCCTGTCCATTTTCATGTTGCAGTGGTATGATCCCGAGAGCTCCATCCTGAGTAACGAGTGTCTTTCAGGTAAATGTCGGCAACCGTTATTTCTGTGCTGGTCTCCAGGGTTATGTTGGCGAATCAGTTGATTCAATTAGTAAATTGTATTATCGTCTAGTTACCCTAGAGCTATGCCAAAGCGCCTCCGTCGATTGTCAATTGTGTTTGATAGTCGGTGTCAGTTTTCGCACGTCCAACTTTCTTTGTTCACAGAACCTTTTCTCTCACTGTTGCTGGTTGTGTCACAGATGAACTTTGCCCTTGATTTAGAGGTACGTGTCTGTGCATACTGTGTCTCACATTTAATTAGAAAGCACGCCCCTGCTTGGTCCCGGTAGTTTTAGTTTTAAATCAAATCAAATCAAATCAAATGGGTCATTTGCAAATTGTCTAGAATATTTGCCTACGGATTATACAGCAGCTTCACAGTGAGGGAGTGCTGTGCGACGTGCTGCCGGTGAGGCTGTGATGGCTAGTGAATTCCTTTCGAAGTATATAATAGGTTAGAAATGTAACGCAAAGTATTCCTTGAGAGGAGGTGAGGAAATGGGGAAAGGAAGAGATGACGGCTTGGGTATGTTTCTCTGTAGAGTTGAGACGGTTGAGAAGGAAGGGGTTTAAGATTAACAAAAGGATTGGATAAGCTGGATGTTGTTGGGCTATTTTGATAATGAATCCAATCTGTGTTGATTTTTTTTTTTTTACTTTGCAGAACAGCAGTTTTTTGGATGAGTCCTGGCTGCTCCCGGTAGGCACTGATACCACCTGCTCTGTACCTTGGCCGCAGAAAAGACAACCTGCCATTACCCTTAGTCTTCCCTGTCACTTCTCCGATGGCTCGATGTCTGACTTTAGTGAAACAAAATGATTGTCCTGGTCACTGATACATATGAAGTACTTAAAATAAGGGCTTTAGGTGGAGCCAAAGTCTACAATTCTGTACTGGGTGTTAGAAGGAGATATACAGATAGCAATATCTCCATTAAGTAGTTTGATACGGTGTCCGTGACTTTACTTCTCCTGTATTCAGAGTTACAGGGCAGACAGAGAACTTTATCTCTTGGAGTCGGCCAGTGAATTCATGGGAACAAAAGCTGTGTGTCCATCCAATTCGAGCCAACAAAAAGTAGGACAGTTCAGTTCCCGCAAGGGAATAGTTGCTGTTGCCTTTCTGTGATGAAGGCCCATCCACAGGCCATTGTTCCTCCTGAATACAGTTGAGAACTTGTCTTGTCTGCTCAGCAGCTGATGTTACTGTAGGAGTAGCTACTCTGCGCGTTAGGTATTGAAATCTTCTATATATTTTTGGTTTCCATCCAGGAGCGCAAACAATCAAAGCGATTTCCCTGCCTCCGCCCATCCCCACCCCCACCCCCTCCCCACCCCCTCCCCACCCCTCCCCACCCCCTCCCCTCCCCACCCCAACTGTATTACCTCAATTGTATGATATTATTCTGATCCTTTGCTGTGATAAGGTGGGGACTGTGTTGAGAGGTGATCTTACAGTACAAGGGTTGACACATGGCTGTTTTTGTGCAGATGTGTGAGCTGTATGAGACTGTCCCCTGCCGGGATCTGGGAATGGCACTCAGGTACAACAACCACCACCACCACCACCACATGACATTTATAGACGGCCTTTCACGTCGGGAGGACGTCCCAAGGCGCAAAACAACAACAGCGACTACCACAAAATGACACTTTATAGAGCCGCAAAAGCTGCAACAACAACAACAACAAAATGACACTTGTATAGCGCCTTTCGCGTCAGGAGGACATCACAAGGTGCTGAACACTAAACGCAGGAACCAGTCAATTGCTAGGAATTGTCCATTGCGCAGCAGTTGAAAGCAATCCATGTTGAGTTTGTCTCAACTGTAGTTGCTACTGAGCAGAAAAAGTGTTGACGTCCGGGAATCTAAACCCCGACCGATTTCACAACGTCTCCCAGCGTCCTGTATTTAACATTTTTTGATCAATTTGAAAGGAAAAGGCTGTGATCTGTGGGCGGGTCAGGCTGTAGTGACGAGTCATTCTAAGAGCTTTTGGTGGCTTCCCCTGGTGAGATATTTAAGAGCCTCGCGCGTAAATGATGGCCTTTTCTTTCAGATATATGGAGGGGCGTATTTTTGTTTCGGAGGTGATAGCAGGGAGCCAAGCCGAGGCAGACGGGTGTGTCCTGGCGGGAGACATTATCGATGAAATCAATGGTATTTCCACCAGAAATGCTCAGAAAGGCCAGGTACGTTGCACGGGCATTTAATGACAGGGACAACAACAACTTTGCGTTTACCTTGACAACAAAGGGAAGCGTCTCGGAGCACTTCTCTCTGTTGGTTTCTGGGCTAAACCTTTCAGTGGGAATGTGTCCGGCCATGTTTATGGCAATGCCGTCCAGGTTTAGGATGTGAATGACCAATGCAGACACGCTTTGAGGTCAGGCGTGGGCCATTCAGGGAGCACAAGACTTTGATGCAATTGCATTTGACGTGAAAAAGTTTCTAAACCTCGGACACTACAGTGATCGTTCACATCAGTGATCGGTCCTGGAGCTCGGCGGTCAGAGCGCTGGCCTCGCAAGTGAGAGACCCGGGTTCCATTCCCGGCAGGTCAGGGCAAAACCTTGGGCGAGTTTCTTACTCCACACGCCTGATAATAATCCCTAAAAAAAAAATCTATATATATTTTTTGAATTGGTCATTTGAATCCACAACTGTTTGTAGGGGACGCTGCTGTGCGCCATTGGCTGCCACATTTTGCCCACAAAATATACAGTCAATTCACTTTACAGTGTGTTCTGTGAATCGCTTTGCGACGTCTAGATGTGAAAAGCGCCATATCAAATGCAAGGATTATTATTATTATTATTATTATTACTACTACCTGTGAATGGCAGAGCAAACAGATAAGGAAGATTGCTTGGTCTTTACTGAGTTAACTATTTGGAAAAGCTCTGGCTCATGACAATTGAGTACGTGTTCCAAGGCTAGGGTAGGAGACATAGCCAGGATAGCCATTACTGATTGCAATACAGTCGTCTAAACCCTGCTGGGAAATTGTGTTGCATAGTGGTGATGAGCTGGATATTGGTGACAGTGTTCAAACTCAGATAGAGACGAGAGCTCCAGGACAGTTTCTCATCAGCAAAGGGAAGGGGGGGAAAACGGGGAAAGGAATGTTATTTCGCCGCGGGCTTTCCGGAGGTGCCGTTTACTTGTCACCTTTTTTGCCGTGAATATCTCTCGCAGGCTCAGTCGGTTCTGCAGAAACTGCGAGGAAAGCCTTTGTGTTTCCGCATGATCCGCTGGAAATGGCACGATGGATCCATCTACAGGCCACTGGTGCCTCACCTCCAAGTGCTGCAACAGGACATCCCCAACTTTAAACTCAAATACGACAACGCATCAAGCGAAGAAAAGCCTGAGGATTTTGTCCAGGACGGGAGGTGAGGGGCCGGGGGAGATGGGTGAAAGATGGTTGCTTCAATAATAATATTCCTTGCATTCGATATAACGCCTTCTCGTGTCTTCAAAACGTCACCGAGCGCTTCGCAAAATATACTGTAAAGTGAATTGACTGTATATTTTTGGGGGTGAATCGGCAGCAGCCGATTGCGCACAGCAACGTCCCCGCAAACAGTCGTGGCTCGAGTAACCAATAGTTTTTTTTTCTGCGAAGCACTTTGAGACTTCTAGAGGACATGAAATGAAAAGCACGATATCAAAATGCAAGGATTATTATTATTATAATAAAATGAATGATTTGACGGCAGATTTTAAATTTCATCCTGTTTATTAACCTTTATGGAAGCTAGTTTCTATATTATATTTTGCTTTTGGGGGTAATAAAAGGTGTGTGGGGTGGGACTGTTGTGGCAATTTCGCCCTCACTGCAAGGGTGCGGACTTCGAATGCTGTATTGCTACTATATTTAGGAGTGATTGATTGATTGATTGATCTATTGATTGATGGTCAGAATGAGAATCACAGAGAGTCAGAGAGAGAGGATCAGAGAGTGACACTCCTTTCCTTGCTGTTTTCCGACAGGTTCCTGTACTCATTACGTTACCTGGGCCAGGTGAATATTGGAATGGTAAACAGTTTTCGATTGATGACTTTAGACCCAAACACAAGATCACTGTGACGCAGCGCTGTGGTTCCCTGTAGTCCTGTGACGTGTGAGTTTAATTTGCTGCTTTATTAAGAAGCAGGAGATGAAGACATTTCTCTCTCAGCTGTCAGTCACTGAAACATGATGTTCCTTTGGTTCTGTTGCTCATTTGCTACCAGCTGTTGTCAGCAATGACTTTTAGCCAAATCTGCCGTGATGATAAACCTTGCATTAGATATAGCGCTTATCACTTCTTCCGGACGTCTCAAAACGCTTCACAGAATATACTGCAAAGTGAATTGACTGTATATTTTGAGGGCAAAATATACAGGAGATTCAATATTCACAATAGGTAGTTTCCGCAAGACACTTTGATTTTTTTAAAATTGTTTAATTAAAATCCACCTCGATATTTATGTGATTTATTGATAGAATCAAAGCTGCGGGCTATTTTAACATAAACCTCATGTACCCCATGTACTGTCCACATCAGAACATTACTGTATACACTTAAGCTGAATTCAGAATCATTTCATGGCTATATTACTATAAACTGGCACAAGATGCAGAATCCACTGAATGATCTCTCACTTTTTTTTCTTGCAGTACGGTGGGAAGGAAGTATTGGATGCAGGAATCACAAAGGTCCTTGCGCAAAATCAGGTACCACAGGTGAGAATCAGTATAATTACTTTGGGAGCTCAATCAATACTAAATTTAAAAATAATAATAATAATTTGGTCACTCAATCTACCACAGTTTGTGTGGGACGCTGCTGTGCACAATTGGCTGCCGCATATCTCCCACAAATATACAGTCAATTCACTTTACAGTATATTCTGTGAAGCGCTTATCGAGGTTTAGCACGTGTGTGCTCTGCTGGTTTAAATTAATATGATGAGAACCATGTGTAGCATTTCCCAGACGTGTCACCGACAAGTTGTTTCTTTGTTTGCAAAACACATTTTTATAAAGAAAGTTTAAACAGATAATACAAGTTTCTGAAGAAGGACAACAACAGAATTACACTTGTATAGCGTCTTTCACATCAGGAGGAAGCTTCTGAAGAAGGCTAACAGTGCGGAAAGAAGATTAATTGTGTCCTGTTGCATCTGTTTTGTGTATCAGGAGGTTTTATTCGATGTAAAGGAAACAGAAGTGATAAGCCTGAAGAAAGATTTCTCCCAGGTAACCATTCATTTCTCTCAATAGAACAACAACTCCTATTTTAGGTGGGATTTAAACATGGGTAACGAGGGGGCACGATCGAGGCTAGGAATGTCAGAGGTTAGGGTCTTGAACCACAGCCACATGATGGTGGTGTGGAGGGGTCAGAGTAAGCCTGTGTTAGCTGAGCAAAAGTGTCAGGGACAGGAGCGGAGAACAAACAGCTCAGAGATAGGGAGATGCTGGGGAAGAGGATCTTGAAATCAGTGCCTTAGGAGACAAGGAGCCAGTGGAGCCAGGCGAGGATGTGGGCTGATCGGGGAGTGGAGTTTCCAATGAACTGGACGTCGTGGATGGTTGGAAGAATTGTTATTTTATGATGTAGAATGCTGAAATCGGCTGTTTGTCGCATTCATGGCATTTAAAAGGGAATTAGATCAACAAGTAATAATCTCTCCCAAACAAAAAGCTCATAATAAATTGGTCGTGTTGAATCCATGGCTGTTTGTGGGTCACTGCCGTGCGCAATGGCTGCCGAGTTTCGCCCATGTTTATTTGAAACGTATATTTTGAAATATACAGTCAATTCACTTTACCGTACATTCTGTGAAACTCTTTGAGACGTCTAGAAGACGTGAAAAGCGCTATATCAAATGCAAGGATTATTATTATATTACAGGCTCCATCCTGCCTCGGTCAACACCAATCTCGCACAGCGTAGCTTCCGAATCAGAATGACTTTTTTTCCTGAAAATCTTATGAAACATACTGCAGTGGTCACCTCAACCTGCTCTTTTATTTCAGGTCCTGTTCCATCACCACTACCCTGAGATCTCCTCTGTGGGACATCGAGTGAATAAAAGGACTGTCTTTGCTTACTGCGTGGCGTAAGTAAGGAACTTTAATGAAACCTTTAGCCCAGGCAGATAATAATTACCTTTACAATTGATATACAACTTTGTAAAGCAATCGAAGAGGGAGGTGGTTGGACAGGATTTAAAGACAGAGAAAGCAAGGCATAGGAAGTGGAGGTAACAGGGGTGAGACATGTCGTAGTTGATGTCTCAGCCACTTACGGTATTTACCAGATAGAATTATTCACAATAATCCTTGATCGAAAACATCGCCTCATTGTCAAGATGTCTCCTGAAGTGCTTCACGAGATATACCGTAATGTGTACTTTCTGGCCGAATGCCACTTATATCAGGATGTTGCTGTATTTCAGCGACAGCCCAGAAACACCTCACACGTGTTCCTTTATCTGCTTGGTGTTCGAGACAAAGTCAGAAAAGGATGCGGATGAAATCATCATGAGAATAGGTGAGTGTATTAGGGCTGCTCAGGAGAAGTCGGATTTACCTCATTCTCTTCTCCACACTCACAGTTGGACCATTGGGACATCCTCCCGACGTAAAAGGTGCTGTACAAGTGTAATTTTGTTGCATGCAAGTCGTACATATGTTATACAACAGAGGTGGAAATGGGAGAGGAAACAGATCCTACTGGGAGCTACAGCCCTGCGCAATCCTGCATTGGCAAGTGTTGCTGATGCCTTTGAGGTAGTCACTGTGCAATGTATTGAAGCCTTGTTCTCTTCATATTTCAGCTGCAGGGTTCAGAAACACAGAATGGTTTGTGTGACAGTATTAGTGTTGCCGACTCACATCTTGGGATTAATTAACCTGATCGCAGATGTGATCCGATTCACTGTAGCGTGGACACTGCCGACATGAACTATTGGATGTTGAATTGAATCTGTGTTTGGGAATTTTATGGTTTTCGGTGTATATATATTTTTGTACATTTCCAGTGTTCATTTAAAATCTAGTTTTATTGTACCTAGTTGTTTTATTTCACTGACAAGTAAAAAATACCTTATCCTACAATGATAAACTGGCTAGTTGAAACTATAATCATCATGATGTCTGGATTTGTGGAACTACGGTTGGCAGCACTCTCTCAAACCCCACATTCAAACCGGGAACTTGGGGAGTTGAGCTGATTCTGAGATGCGGTGCTGGGGGTTGTTATATTGCCAGTTATCTTTTTGTTAACTATTTGTGGGACACTGACTGCAATTGGCAGGCGTGTTTCACCCACAAATAGTCAATTCACTTTACAATATATTCTGTTAAATGCTTTGAGACGTCTCGAAGATGTGAAAAGCACGATATCAAAATGCAGATTATTTTCATCCTCCTTTGAATGAATTCCTCGATAGAGCCTTCTGGCTCACACTTGGACATCTCTCCATCATATACATGGTGATCTCCAAGCCCTCCATCTTATTCTGCTCTTGAGGAAAACATAGTAAGGGGAAAATGTAGAGTTTCTCCAAACCCATCAAAACCTGACTTATCTTAAATTATTTATATATAAATACAGCTGTGCACTAAACTGTCACTGTAACTGGGCTTCAATCTGTATTTTGCCATCAATGTGTAGCAGATTGAGAAGTGGTTTTCAAACACTTTATTGCAACTTTCTGTACAGTTTTCATATTACAATTTTGCTCAACATAACATACACAGTAATTTAAACTGGGGGCATTTCCTCATTTGCATTTCACTTTAGTTGACGCGATTCACAAAGTCTTACAGGATGGAGAAACTTTGTGCTGATTGAACACGCTCCGGGGAATGGAGCCATATTTGAAGGCAGAACGCTGAATATTAATCACAGCTTGCCAATTTTCACTCTTAAGTACATGCGACTAGAATTTAAATTTCCATCAGGTTGTAATACACAAATGTAGGTAGGCCACATCTTGCCCGGGACCATCTGCAACATCGCACTCACTCTGGTGAACATCCTCGCAGGACGCAGCGCTGAGTGGAAATAACAACCGTTATTGCAGTCTGTTAGGAAGCCAGTTTCTTAACAACCGCATGTGTCCTTAGCAAATCAGTCCTGCCAGAGGGATTGAGAGATGGGGAACAGTGAGCAGGAGATTCTCCCTCCTCTCTCCCACAAACTATCCCCCTTCTCACTCACAGGTTACTGACTGTAGGGGCAGGAGCCAGTGCAGGTGGTAAGAGACACACAAGTTTGACTTCCCGACAGACCAGCAATAGCCGCTATTATTTCCGTTCTCTGCGCTGCATCCCCCAACCGCAGGCTCCTGCCGATGAAAGATGTTCACTGGTGAGGGAGTGCGCCGAAGTTGATAATGGTCATGGGCCACTCTGCCACTCGTTGACCACGCTAATTTAACATATATAGTCAAACCTGTCTTTATGCCTGGGGGAACATGGAGAATTCAGAAACTAATACATATTAAGTTTGATCTTATCCAGCCAATGTCTAGTACTTCTATGAGGACAGTTATTTTAAATGCCACACACAACAAGTCCTACACAATCTACTCAATCTAGGATCAAACCAATTCCTATATAGACTACCCCATTATGAAGTTACTGTACTCATTTACAGATGAACATAACATAAAACATTTGTAAGTTCAACAATTTATAGGTGAAATACCCCAAAAAGATCAACTTGAAAAATAATTATGCATAAATAGATATGTAGCTGCCAAGCTGCACACTTCAGCTAGATGTACAAAATATCAATGCAATTTACTCAATGTAAGACTGCATCAATTCCTCCTGAGTTACCAATGGAATGACACGATATTAGGAAGCGTTTTTCCAGTACTCTTAAAAAGTTGACATGGTACAAAATGTTCTAAGAAATACTTCAATAGAAAACCCATATACAATAAAAAAAATTACTCAGATGCTTTTAGTAGTGATGGGCAACACTTCCATTGCAGCTCATGTTGAAGATCACAGGACAGTTCTTTTCAATTCATGTGCATTGTTTAATAAAAATCCAATAAGGGCTCCCCCCCCCCACCCACCACCCTAATAAGCTTTAGAAAACTGAATAAAAACTGAATACCAGATACACAAGTGCATATTCTCACTTGTAACAAGTCCATATCCTGACAATCCCATCAGTAAATTTTTGCAGTTTTAAGTAAAACTTTGCAATGCTTTAAAGATCCCATTGTCCATTGCTGACGTTTGTTCTATTAAGCTCTTTCACCACGTATCCTGCGAGCAAGCTGAATATCCTTTGGCATAATGGTTACTCGCTTGGCATGGATTGCACACAGGTTTGTATCTTCAAAGAGACCGACCAGGTAAGCCTCACTAGCCTCCTGTCAAAACATAAAAGTCGACACAATTCAAATCAATAGCACATTCAAAATGACACTTGCACTGCACCACCCATCATTCCACCCTTTACTTCACTGCCCATTATTGCATAATTGCCACAGTACCTGCAATGCGCCAATGGCAGCACTCTGGAACCTTAGATCAGTCTTGAAATCCTGAGCAATCTCGCGCACCAGACGCTGGAAGGGCAACTTCCGAATCAGCAACTCGGTGGATTTCTGATACCGTCTTATCTCCCTCAGGGCAACAGTGCCTGGCCTGTAAGATTAGCAAGTGATAAAGCATTAGTGAACTAATTTGCCATCTCATTCAGAAAACAGATTAAGAGAAGACGCGGGGGTGGGGGGAGGCTGTGTAGGCTGAGTGCCAGAAACAGAAAACACAAGCCCAGATGAGTCGTAAATACATAAAAGAAATGGTAACAACACCACAAAAAAGACCAAAGTCCACCTTGCGCTCCTTACACCTCTTCCTGGTGGTCACGGTCACACACAAACCAACCGTGTACTATAAGCTCCTAGAAGGAAAACAATCTAATCTTAATACTTGAAAGAATGAACGCTTGGCAGGGGAGTGGGGGGGGCGGTAACCCGCTTATAACTCACTAAACCCAAATAGGCGTTTCCGTTCTGAATTCCCCCTCCCCCTCCTCCTCCCCCCCCCCCCCCCCCACCCACCTCTCTCTCTGTCTCTCAATCCCAGGCCATGTTCTCTGGTCAGCCCGCCTGGCGTCACACCCAGCTCCTCCCTCCTTTCCCTCCCCCCTCCCCCACCCCCCCCCCCCCCCACGCCATACCTGTAGCGATGCGGTTTCTTGACTCCGCCAGTAGACGGGGCGCTCTTCCTCGCCGCTTTTGTTGCCAGCTGTTTCCGCGGCGCTTTGCCTCCGGTGGACTTGCGGGCGGTTTGTTTTGTGCGAGCCATGTCTGCCTCAGGTCTGAAGGTGGGGGGGGGGGGGGGGGAAGACGACCGGAAAACGGGTGTTGAGAACGAGGCGGGGCCGTGGACACTCACAACACCGACCGACAACCGGCACCCCCCCCCCCCCCACCCCCCTCGTTACCCGCCTCTCGCCTCGTTTACCTCTCTCTTAACACCCCCCCCCCCCCCCCCCACTCCCACCTCGGGCCGGTCCCACCTCCTCAAGCCGCTCCGTCATCCCCAGCCCAACATTTTCACCGATTCTTTCCCTTCCCCGCCACCCCCCCCCCCCCCCCAACAAACGCCGGCCCCCAAAAAATACGCCGCCCCAACGGGCGACGCGATCGATGTTCGATCGGAGTCGAAAGCAACACTTTTGAATGGCCACGGTAAACGCCGCGTAAAGGAACCAAAACGGTTGATAATATTTTTTAAAAAATTGAGAATCTATCGCTCGGTAACGGATCCCACGAGCGGCGCGACTCCGCGGCCTCTTCAACAACAGCGCCCACACCTACCTCACACACGCTGACTCGTTGTTCTGGTGACGATAGCCGCTGAGCTCCGCTTTTATAGACGCTGCGCGTAGCGACGGGATGGCGTCATCCGCCCGCAGAACCCCCGGGGACCCACTGCTCACCCATTGGTCAGAATCTCGGCCTTTCATTGGTCTTTAACGCCGCCCTCCGATAGGTCCATTTTTATGAAACAAACCAATCGGAGGTTAGTCAAAGGACGCCTTCCGATTGGTTCATTTGTGACAACTTTCGATCCAGCTGCTGACTCCAAGCTCAGAGACTAGGGCTGAGCACAGTGCAGGCGGGTCTCTGTGTGTCTGTGTTGCCCAGGGCAGCCGAAGGGAATAGAAACGGAGTTGAGAGGGGAAGAGGCTTGTTTGACGTCTAAACACCACCAGAGAGTAATTGGGAGGAATGGCCTGTTTCTGTGCTGTAAAAAAAACCAATCAGTGTCATTGGTGAAAGCCTTGCCTCAGTTGGTAACTGGCTGGTCTCCAGTCAGAAAGTTACAGCTTCAAGTCTCACATTGGGTCTCTGAGCTGAGGCTGATTCTCTAGCGCAGTGTTGGGGTGTGTTGTATTGTCAGATTGTGTCGTCCTTTGGATGAGATGCTCAACCTCTTGCCTGTTCAGGTGTGGGCGTTAAAGATCCTGTTCTAAGGTCTTTTCTGGTGTCTTAACCAACGATACCCCGAATAAAACTCGGTTCAATTTGGGCATCACTTTATCGAAAGCCTTCCTGAAATCCAAAAAAATCCAAGTTCCCCAACTCCCAACTATAAACAGTGCTGGATATCCTTGTTTAGTTCCATCTACATCTCTAGATCCATCTATCTACTGTTTACAGTACTTATAGCACCTTATAGTACAACAAGGCTCTTTAGATGAAGGTTGTTATATTTTAAATCAATCAACAATCTGGTTACCACCAAAATAAATATAGTTTCATGCTGTCACCGATCTACTGCAGCAAGTGGAAAACAATATCAAAAGAACACACATGCCAGGCAAAATTAATAATATTTATTTGATAGATTAAATAAGGATGTAAATCTAACACTAAATAAGCACCAAGCGCAAAACTTACACGCTTTAGAAGTTACAAGGAAAAGGTTTAATTTATTTTTATTTTAAAAAATAATAACTTGGTCTTTCATATAAACAAAACCTCGACCTACAAAATAAACAGATCAGAAATGAGAGTGGGGTTGTGGAAGCAGATGCATAAATGTAGAGCTCCTGTAGCTCAGTGGTTAGAGCACTCGCCTTACAAGCGTGAGACCTGTGTTCGAACCCAGGCAGATCGGGGCGAAACCTTGGGCAAGTTTCCTTACTCCACACACCTAATAATAATCCATCCCCCCAAAAAAGCACAATACTGTAATAAAATTGGTCATTTCAATCCACGACTGTTTGTGGGGGACGCAGCTGTGCGCAATTGGCTGCCGTGTTTCGCCCACAAATATACAGTCAATTCGCTTTACAGTATATTCTGTGAAGCGCTTTGAGACGTCAAGAAGACGTGAAAAGTGCTATATCAAATGCAAGGATTATTATTATTATAAACAACAATTAGTAACCAATGGATTTTCAATTTGACGGCAAAGTTGTTGGGAGAATCAATGTTAGTTAAACTGGGAGAAAGACATCTCCTTGTATGATTGTTAGTGGGACACTGCGATGGGCAATTGGCGATAGCATTGCGCCCACAAAATATACAGTTAGTTCACTTCTAGACAGCTAGAAGACGTGAAAAGCGCTATATCAAATGCAAGGCATATTGTTATTATAGTAAGGTTAACTTAACCTATGGTTTGACTGAGAAAAAGTCCATGTGCTCATACATAATACATAGTCTGATCACATATACAGAACTGTGTACAGCATTGGAGCGCACCTACTCACACAAACACAAACACACAGACACAGGGGAGCACTGACTCTGATAGCTATTCAGTGGTTGGTTACGGGAGGTCACATTACCCGAAAGACAAGTGCCTGGAAAGATGCACATTTTGATGCGAGTTGACGGGCTCAGTGAATTGACCTAAATACAAGGGGTTTTACATCAACACAATGATATAACTGCGCCAATGCAGCTGGCGCAGACATTTCTAACCCTCGTTGTCATTGGCTTTCTGCATCAATTATTTGCAGTACAAAATACTGTTACGTACGGTATGTTATGTATATTAAGACTGTTTGTCGGACACTGCTGTGCGCAATTGGCTGCTGCGTTTCACCCACAAAACAGTCACAATTGACAGTATATTCTGTGAAGCGTTTTGTGGCGTCTTGATGTGATAAGGAGCTACATCAAATGCGAGGATTATTAAGATTATTATGTATTCTTTAATAAGTCATAATGCCAGCGCATACCTGCTCTAAACAATGTATTTCGTCCACAACATACGCAGAGTCACAACAGTTCACAGTAAATTTTATGAAGCGCTTTGAGACGCATCGACCAAATGCGAAGGCGTAAGAATTACTCTAAGGAGAGTTTGTGAACAACTGCAGGAAGGCATGGACAGACCGGTGAATTGGGCAGAAAGATAGATTCAATTTGATGCTGGAATCTCTGAGGCTGTATATGTTGGTCGGGAATAATGAAAGCAAGTTTACATTGCACAGTAAACATTTAAAGGGAATACAACAGCAGAGAGACCTAGGGATTAATATACAAAAATATTTCCCTCCTTGGGGGGAAGTAAATCGATTCTCCTTTGAGCTAGGCCAGCTCCAAAATGACGTTCCTGACCATAGAATGTCGGAATTGAGTCAATTATCGAGATGATTTTACACAGAGATGTTGGGATGTAGAATACTTGAATCTCAGAACCTATTAGCTTTCAAGGAAGATATCTAAAAGAAAATGAGTTTGCCAGTGTGTGGGGGAAGGGAGGGGGAAGGGCAGAGTGGGAGAGGATGGGAGGGTTGGGGATGAGGCTGAGGGGAGATTGAAAGGCAGTGGGGCTGAATGGATTGCTCTTTCAAAGATGCAGCCAGACAATAGACTAATGGCTTCTTCTGTGCTTGTAAATGTTCATGCTTTTGGAAGGGAGAGGAGGAGGAGGAGGAGGAAGGGGGAAGGGTGGAAACCTGCCCATTTCTGTGTCTATACACACACACTTGTAAAACATTGACATGTCTCATTCGTACCCGTCACGTCACAAGGTGGAACAAGGCAGGCTGTGGGTGTGTAACACTGACACAACAGCAGCAGCAACAACAACAACTCGCGTAGTGCCTCTCACGCAGGGCAGCGTCCCACAGAGCTTGTGCGGATCTCACGCCAGGCAAAACGTTTCACAGGAAACAACGCTGACACAAGAAAGTTAGGCTTAACGATTTTCATACTGATAAAGTGAGGCAAAGACACAGTGTAATTGAAGGCTCCTCGGGCCAGTTCTCTAACAATGAGGACCTCGGCGTCCTGCGGTGGGACTGTGGTGAGATTGTGGTGAGAGCTGATCAGGTGCTGAGAGGCTCGAGCCACCCCCGGTTTACGGAGCAAGGTTAAGTCCGTTCCACTGACTTTTTTTCACGTTGTCTTCGCGTCTTGACCAGCGCCTGAGCGTCTTTGTCTCTTTTGCGTACCTCTAATAGCTTGAGTATAGTGTCCCCTGTAACACAGAACAGTTATCATGTACGTAAGTTACAGTTCTGCGCACCTTCCATATCAGGAGGACGTCTCTCAGACATTCACGCTGCTGGTTGGGCACCCGAGCTGGAGCTGAGTGACCATCTTCCCCTCTTTATTTTAACCACATCTCCTTTAACTCCATTCTCCTCCTCCCTCCTCTTCTCCCCTCCACCCCCCAAATACTATCTCCTTCCACGTCGCCCTCCGCCCCCACCATTCCCGTATTTATATTTTATCATATTCTCTTAATTATTATGATGTTATAACATCTAAACATTTTTTCCAGTGTTTTCAGTGCAATAGAGCTTCTCTCAGTGGGCGCTGAAAACACATTGTGATGTCGACAAGTGTTGATGAGTTTGTGCATTTTATTGATTTCATGAACTTCCCCCAAAAAATACACACTTCCTATCATCTTCTACGGAGAATAACGGTGTGACGCGAAGTGCCTACATCTTACCATATGGCTTTGGGTGGCTGAGAGCCAACCGGCTTTGAAGAACGTTGCCGATGTTGAGTGTTCCCTCACCGCTGCCCCGTCCAGGGACGTCGTGAAGGGGGAAAAATGCCTCACCTTCCAGATCGTCTGTGACCAGCGTATCATAGTCGAAAACTGTGAGGAGGAGACAGGCTCCTTCCGCCTCACACTGCTCCGGAGTCACTTGACTGAATACAAATGCGACATCCGTTAGTGCGTAGCACACACAGCACCCAAGGTACAGCCACCAATTCAAATAAAAACCCTTCATCAGATTCTAGCTCTGACCTTTTGATTTGTAAAATCCTCCACGTCTGCATCGCATTAGTATTGCACAGCCCTGTTAACATTCCTATTGATTATCTTATTATTATTAGATTACTAATAATATTAACGCGAAACACAATTCAGTACCTGAACTCAAAAACCTCATCAAACAGTGGGTTGAGTTCGTTATTCTTCCGTTGAGTTGTTTTACTCTCTATCGCTGGGAAGATGTGTTTCGGTTCCAGAGTGAGCTGCACAAAGGGGTCACTGGTGCCTGCACAGGAAAAAGCTACCGTTACCACCGGGGGTTAATGGGGAGATTCAGTCAATCGAACGACAGCCCACAGCTGCCCAACAACAATTTGTATTTATATAGCGCCCCTCACATGCGGTAGCGTTTCCCCTTCACACTGGCAGAGTCTGACAATGCTCAACAAATCTAAACACAGGCTGACATTGACTGAGCAGTTGGCCAGATACTGTGAAGCATAGAACGGAGGATATGCAATGGGGTCTGTCACGATTTCATTCATTAGGAGAGAAGAGCTTGATAGGGTTCAATATCTCTCTTACCATTGGAGTCCAGGGGAATAAGGTTCACCGCATTGAGAATTTCAACGTGGAGCGTTTGATCCTGATTGTTGTAGAAAACCTTTATGGTCACCGCACCATACTTTGAACAGTCATCAAAGACCTGCAGGAAAGAGGGAAAGAGAGGGATTACCCGGCCGTGACTCCCTCATTCTTTACGTATAGGATAGACATCCTCCACATAAAACGACAATCTGCATTTATACAGCACCTTCACGTGGATGAACACTGAGTGAATCTCCGAAGTTAGGCATTGTCGAGAGCAGCTTAGGGTTAGAGAAACTGGGAGAAGGGAATGGATGGCCCACAGCTTGTGTAAGGAAGAGTTAACGAGTTCAGTGAGCAATGTTAAGTCTAGTCTGCCTCGTCAAAAGGACCTTTAATCGTTCCCCTCCCCCCCCCTCCCCCACACCCCACGGCTCGGGGGCAAGGCCAGCTGTGAAAGCCGCTGTGACATTGTAATTGTATGGATTGAGTTGGAGATTCGTTGCCCAATTTTCTGCCCGGTTCTATTATCTGGCTGGGGTTCAGCTAAACTGTGTCCCACAAACCTGCTCTTGCGATTTCTTCACAAAGAACTTCTGGATCAGCTCTTGAGTGCTCGCTGCGTTTAATTTTAAATTGGTTTCCAGAGCCTGGAATAGGAGAAGAGTTTGATTTCAAAGATGTGGCGACGCCTGAATGAATAATAATAATAATACTCCTTGCATTGGGATGCAGCGTCTTTCATGTCATCAAAATATTAATAACAATCATTATCCTTGCATTTGATATAAAGTCGGATCACCTCTTTCACTCCCCCCACCCCCCCACCCACCCACACACACACACACACACACTTTTTCTCTCTCTCTCACTGTCACTGGTGACCTGGGATCTGAACCAAACACTCACCTTAAAGTTGGCATCCTGGAGTTGATCCATTGGCAGCCCATTTCCCTCAGCGTGGAAGCATTGCACGAGTTGCTGAAATAACACAAACCAAATGGAGTCAACGATGGAGTCAGCGTCTCAGAGTCAGGTTACTGCTCTTTGTTCGATTAAGTCAACAAGCAACCAACACACACACACACACACACACACACACACAACCATTGACGTGCTTAAGAGTATCCAAATCAGAATGAGAGTGAACCTGCCACCTAAACATGGACAATCCTCTGTTTGAAATAGAGCTCGAGACACACTCACAGTGGAATGTGGCTGTTCTAAGGCACATTGAGATTCATACAAATCAGGAGAGAACAAATATATACATGGTTACAATACTCCAGAGCAGTGCAGCAAACACCTGAATACACACGGGGAGAGAAATGCCCACTCAGCTTGCCTGCTCTTTCCAACCCTGTTTGCGTCCAGCAGCCTGTGCCTGATGTACAGCTCTGGTCACACACACACTGTACAGCAACTCGTACCATTTCTCCAATAATAGGCCAATCATAGGAACATAGAAAGGTAGGAACAGGAGTAGGTCTCCAGCCTGTTCCGCCAATCTATAAGATCACGGCTGATCTGAATTTCAACTCCGCTTTAGTCGTGCATGAAACTCTCACCTGCAGAGTGTACAGGAGCTTGGAATAAATGTCCCGACAGACGTCACCGTGGGGGGAAGTTGCTGATAAGATATTGATTATGTGCAGCCAAAGGAAACCTAAGAGACTGAGGAGAGAGGGTTAGAGTATTGGGGCTCGGCGTTGGGAGGCTGAGTCAATCCGCGACAAATGAATGGAATGAAGGTTGTCTCTGTCTGACTGACACAAGGTCATCTGTAATGTGAGTGTGGGTAGAGAGTATGACATACATTTACACAAACTGGACAGCAGGGAAACAGACCACACGACCAAACCAGTCAATGGTGTTTGTACTGCCACTCCCTCCCTTCCATTGCAGTTAGCTGGCTAGTGGTGTGAAGAATATCTACAGACTTTATGTACTGATGTCCGCATGCTGTCTGGCTCTCTGTGTGTTTGCACCTGAAGCAGGGACAATATATATATATAGATATATTTATATATATATAGATAGACAGATATATATACATATTTTTTTAAAATTACGCTCCATAGAGAGAAGGAGAAATATAGACGGACTAATGGATACCGAGTGTACGTCCCACCTCTGAAAGTTCTCTTGAACAAGGTTCATGTCCATGTATTCAAACTCCTTGACCAGGAAGCTCATCAGAGGGTGAATCATCTGAAATCAAAGCAACCCATTTTTTTTTTTGAGCTATTTTCTCAGGCAGTTCTGAGATCCAAACAAATTCCTTTGAATTCCACTTAATGCGCTCAATCGCTTCCATCCTCATCAGTTCAGATTTTTTCAGGGGGAATCGGTATCCAAACAACATATATACTCACATTGTCCAGGGGTACAGAGAGACTGCAGGCTACCAGGTGCTGGATGTGTATCTTTATATCAGTGTGCAGCTGGTAGACAAAGGTTAGAAAACTCTTTTAGATTTTCACGGATAATTCCACCATCGACGGAATGAATCACAGCTTTTTACAGAGATCGGACTCAATCAGTTCCACGCTTTGTAATGTAACGGACCAACCTAGTGACTGTCACTAGGAGATGAGGGCAAAGTGGGTGGGTGGGTGGGTGCACGGGCGAGCCATTGCCTGGGATGGGGTGTGGGGTCGTGGGCAGCCCTGCCTGGTACCCTGATCCACTCGCAAACACAATGGGTCAGGAAGCATTAGAAAACATGGTGGGTGGTACACGCCTGATAATAATCCCTCAAAAGCAAAATTGGATCATTTGAATCCACGACTGTTTGAGGGACACTGCTGAGCGCAATCGGCTGCCGCGTTTCACCCACAAATATACAGTCAATTCACTTTACAGTACATTGTGTGAAGCGCTTTGAGACGTCTGCAAGATGCGAAAGGCGCTACATCAAATGCAAGGATTATTCTTGTTATTCCTATTATAACCAGGACAGAGCGGAGCACAGAGGAGGGAGGAGAGAGATCAATCAATCGATCGATCAAGGAGGAGGAGAAAATGCAACAGCTACAGATGAGTTGTTTCACCGTGGCCTCTGGGATGATTTTCCAGCGTGACCCATACCTTTTGTGCCAAGGTTTGCAGGACACTTCTGATCTCTTTGTTGACGGAGTTTTTGGTTGTCTCAAGCTGAGTGTGCAGAGTGTTGTGGATCTGATTCACTTCAATCCTGTCTGACATGTCTTCCTTCAGACCTTCCCAGTCCAGCTGTTCTGGCAATTTGGAAATGATCACCCTGAGCTGCTCCATGTTGTTCAGGACCACGCAGAGTTTCAGTGAGATCACGCTGTTGATGTTTGACTGAGGACAAAAGGTTTTGTGGGAAGCTTTACATGGCTTCCCAACTTTCACTGACTCTACAGCTCGTGTCTGCAGAAGGCAATGGTGCCCTCTGACCTTAGTCTAGCCTCACAGAATGTGTTGTACAACGATTGGCGCAGACAGAACCTGCAGATTGGAGTCACCACCAAATACAGCTTCACAATAACATGCCTCCCTGTGACCTGGTTTGCTTAGAATGCGAATGGGATGTACATGTTGCCAATTTCCTTACAACAACAACAAAATTGTATTTGTATAGGTCTTTTCACATCATGGGGGTGGGGGTGGGGGAGCGGGGGTGCCCAAGGCACTGGACAGATAGTATTGTGGACCTGAGCTGGGGTCAGTGATCGAGGAGGGTGGAGGGCAGTAGAAGGTGGGGGGGACGGAGGTTGATCAAAAGTATAGTCAAAGAGAAGGGCCTTGAGGTGGGTCTTGAAGGAGGCAAGGGACGGGACGAGGCAGAGGGATTGCGGGATGGAGTTCCAGAGAGTGGGGGTGGGTTGGAGTGGCTGAAGGTCCACCTGCCAATGGTGGGGTGGGGTGGGGTGGGGTGGGTGAGGCGAGGTGACGTGAAGCAGACCTGAAAATCCAAATTGCGCGGCCCCGTAATCCTATCGTTACCAAAATGAGATTAAGGTGAATTAGTGCGTTCCGTCCCTGGCAATTCTTCCATGAAACGAGAAGAGGGATAAACTCTTTAAATGGGTTCGTTCAACTCACGTTTTCCGATGAAGTTGCTTTACATCCTTTGACTGACAGTTCCTCTGCCCTGGCCTTGAGGAGCCGGCAGTACATCAACGCGATGTTACACATGTCCTGTCACCCACGTTGCGCACAGGGAAGAGAAGCAAGATGATGTTACCACAGTAATAGTCCAAGCTGATGAAAATCACACAAGATCTCAGACTGTTTCAAAGGGTTGTGGGCTGGCTGTGAGATCCCGCAAAAGCTCAAAGGATCCCTTCTTATCCCCCACACCCCAATCTCGTGTCCTTCCTTTACACACTGATTTCCAATAAAACTCCCATGATTGATAAAAAGTATAAAAGGACAGTCACTAGAGAACCAGATGTCCATCAATCACATCACTGAAAGTAGGCAATCACACAGCTAGGCCCTGCCTGGTGGGTGGGGGGGTTAGGGGGCAGGACTCCTAATCCACTGTGTGACAACCTGGCTCAGTTGGTATCACCCTCGACAATCCACTCGGACAACTGTGCGCAAATCGGCGCCAACACATTACAGCGAATCCCTGTGAGTCACTTTGAAACCTTTCAACGTGACACGGCACTGGATCAAAATGACCAAACGATTGTCACAAATTACTGTATCTCTTGAGGACTTCAGCTGCCAGCGCCCGCGGAGCCTCACACTCACCTCTGTTAGTTTGACCATGATGACAAAAGCTTCCTCAGGGTCCGGCCAACTGAGCTGAACCCAAGTGGTTTGGATCTTGGTGAAGCAGGTCGCGATGTCCACTGCCGAGGTGCTGTGTTTGGTTTTCTCGGCAATCGCCTTGAGCTGGAGGAGAGATTCCAACAGAAATGACTGAGATCCAGAACCTCGTTTACACATGCAGCGTTCTGGGGCCCAACCTTGCTTGAGGTTTGCTGTATAAATGCAAGTTGTTGGGGGTGGGGGGGCGGGGGGGGTGGGGGTGGGGGGGGGTAGGGGTAGTGGGGGCTGGTACATTACCTGGTCTTTCTGCACAGCACGCTGGACCATCTGTACTGTCTTGTTGTACACGGCCTGCAGCCACTTGGGTAAAGATTCACTGAACCACGTGTGGAAAGTGTCCAGCGGCAGAGACAAGTCACTGACAAAACACAGGATAAGAGTAGATAATAACAATCATTCTGGCGTTTGACACAGTGTGCTACCCACTGAGCCAGGCTGACTGACACTCCTACCTACTGGAGCTCCTTAGCTCAGTGATTAGAAGCACTCTCATTACAAGCATTCGAATCCAGGCAAATCAGGGCTAAACCTTGGGCAAGTTTCCTTAATCCACACGCCTAATAATAATCTCTCCAGAAAAAAAAACACAATAATAAAATTGGTCGTTTTCAATCCACGACTGTTTGTGGGGGATGCTGCTGTGCGCAATTGGCTGCCAAGTTTCGCCCACAAATACACAGTCAATTCACTTTACAGTCTATTCTGTGAAGCGCTTTGAGACGTCTAGAAGACGTGATAAGATGAGGTGCTATATCATATGTAAGTATTATTATTGTGACTATTATTATTTATGTTCCACAAAACATGCCAGTTGAACATTGCGAACTGAATCGTCCACTTGAAGGAGGGACGATTCTCGGTGTGAGAATGATTGTGACTGAGGTAGGACAGGAATAGCCGTACCTTTTTGAGAGGAAAATGCGTTGATGCTTTAATTGTGCGAGCTGTTGGTAGAGGTGAAGTAAGGCCTCGACAGTTCCTTCAGTCTTGCCCCCACCAGTACTGACCACATCTTCTCGGATATCTTCAACAATCTGGAAGAGAAGCAGATGGTCAGCATATTAAAGATCCGATCAGGTGAGCGGTCACTTTATTTCGGCCTCATTTCCCAAGGACCATCGATCGGGCAAGGGTTTCGGAAAGTTGAGATCAGATGAGATCAACCAAACCAATCTTATGATGGTGTGATAAGAGAGCCCATAGTAGTAGTTGGAAAAAAGGACATATATATATATACTGCATATATATATATATACCGAATAAATGAAGAAGGGGTAAAGACAGAATCCATTTGGAGAGAGATTATTATATTATATTAATAATAATAATAATCCTTGTAGGTGGTATAGCGCCTTTCACTTTGGGAGGACATCCCAAAGTGCTTCATGGGCTTTAACTGTGCTGTGCAGTGACTGTGTATTTGTGGGAGCACATGGCAGCCAATATGCGCACAACAATGTCCATCAAACACCAGGAGGTGGGGGGGGAGGGGGGTGAGTGACCATTTTTATCTGGGGGATTAGTGGCCAGGACACCAGGAGAGATATTGTACCTCATCACATCAAAGCGCATCACAGAGAAGTGATTTAATGTTGTGGGAATCGGGAGCTGCAGATGGTGACGTTCCGGGACTTTTCCTTACCAGCTCCTGAAGCTGCAGGTAGGTGATGTCAAACAGATTAACTTTGGCAGTGCTGCAGAGAGAGGAAATGAGCAGTGAGAAAAGTACCTCATGCGAACAGAGGCATTAACCCACAACCTTCTGACTCGGAGGCAAGAATTATACACCCGACCCCAGCTCGGGACTGAAACAATGACTGTCCAGCGCCTTGGGATGTCCTCCTGATGTGAAAGGCGCTGTACAAGTGTCATTTTGTTGTTTGTTGTTGTTGTTGTATGATGGAAGGTCACAGTTCTGATGATAGGTCATCGACCTGAAATATTAACTGATTTTCCTCTCTTCATAGATGCTGCCTGACCTGCTGAGTGCTCCCAGCGACTTCTCTTTTCAGTTCCATACTATGAGTTTATTAACACTATTCATACAACAAGCCCCAACAATGTTCACTTGTATAAACACCTTTCACTTGGGGAGAATTCCTCGAAGGGACTTTATAGAGACCGAGCGGGAGCAGGAAGGGAGAGGAGAGACGGGAGTCCTCGTGGAGGGTAGAGTGGGTGAGGAGGAGACGTGGGGGAGGTGAGGTCAAAGGTGTGCAAGGCAGGGCAGGGTGAGGGGCGAGGAGCTTTCGGGAGAGGAGGGAAGAGGGAATGGAGGCAACTGAATGGATGTGTTAATTATGGACAGGAGGAGTCTTTGCAACAGTAGCCAGGCCTGGAACGGGGAATGTTAATGAACTGCGCAGCTTACGCCATCAAACTCTTATGCCAGATTTTCCTGTTGTTTTGCAGGTCAGTGTTCAGCTGCTCCACCAGCAACACCAGAGATTGCACAGACTCTTCCTCACTCTGTGCAGAGAAACATTGTTATAGAGACCGAGAGAGTCACACGTCGTGGTCAGCCGAACAGTCACTACACCGGGTTTAGTTAGTTTTTTGGGGGGAGGGTCGGTCGGGTGTCTGACACATGTGGAAACGCATCACCGTGCCTAAGAGTATCCGAACCCAGCTGAGATTTCCATGCATCGCACCTACACACATGAAAATAATAATCCCTCAAAAAGACAATAATAATTTGGCCATTTCAATGCACGACTGTTTGTGGGGGGGACGCTGCTGTGCTCAATCGGCTGCCGCATTTTGCCCACGTATACACAGTCAATTCACTTTACACTACATTCTGTGCAGCGCTTGGAGACGTCCAGATGACGTGAAAAGCGCTACGTCGAATGCAAGGATTATTATTAATATTATTAATTCCCAGAGATGGATTGCCATTGATATCGCCGTCCGGCCAGCCTTCCCGCTGCTTGTCCAGCTAGGACCATCCTAACCATTAGGACGTTGGCTCGTGGGGTTGAAAGGAGTTGAGGGGGTGGATTCCCTGCCCCCAGGGACTTGCCTGCCCTTCCAATAGCTGTTGGCGATGGGAGGACCTTTACTGGACAGCTTTACAGACGATCCCTTGTAGCAAACAAAGTAGGGGATGGAGGTGGATTATGCCAGCGAAATGCAAGGAATCACATAGCTATTTGGCAGATAGACCCATCGAGGTTGTGAGAAATAGATGATTGTGGGAGTGTTGACATATTTTAGCAGCCCGCAATGGTTACTTCCTGCTCCTGTGTATTCCAGTGCTGTTATGAGGCTTTACTACATTGTCAAGATTACGCTTCATTAAGAAAATAAGAGTTTGAGTCCCAGGTTAGATTGATAAATTGATTGATGAGATTGATAGATTTCTTGTGGATCAAGAGATCAAGGGATATGGGGATAAGGCAGCTGGGTGGAGTTACATTAGAAGATCAGCCATGATCTTATTGAATGGCGGGGCAGGCTCGAGGGGCTGAATGACCTACTCCTGCTCCTAATTCTTATGTTCTTATGTTCTTAGGCCACGTAATCTCATAGCTCAATTTCCTGACCGGAGTTGACGAGTAGCTCATGGTGACATTGACGTGAGGATTGGATTAAGGCCAAGGTGCCTTTACCTTCATACTTGACTGCAAATCCTGCTTCTGGATACGATAGTTGTCGATGACCCCAGACTGTAACGGAAAAGATCATTCACCTCTAATCAGTGAAGACCGAACGCGCTAATTCTGACATGTTTTGTACTTGTTGCGTCGGTTCAGCTCTGGGGAACTCAATTCAGAGACCTCCACAGAGGGATTGACTCAATTCCATCCTTTTGTTGTTAAGTACATCACCTGGGAGCCAACCCAGATGTTCACCACTCACACCCCATCACCCCCCACTCCTCCCCCACCCACTCTCCCCCCCACCACCAACGATAAGTCCAGAAGAAATCTATGCTGTTGTTACTAAACTACGTGTTAGATCCATGTTGGTATCACAAGCAAAATGGCGAAAGATTGACTTCATGAGGTTAACGTACCTTGATGGCGTCCTCAAGCCTTGACCGAAGGTCGGAAACCGGGGAGCAAAGCTCATGAAATGCCGTCATCTTCCAGATCTGAACCAGTACCCTGCAACACACACCAACATCCGCCAGGGGGCAATAGCAACAGGACAGTAGTCATAATAAAACTGGCAGGTTTTCCAGCATCTGTAATAGTTTGTGTTTCGACAATATTTCTTGCATTTGGTACAGCGCCTTCTCGTGTCTTCGAGATTCGAGACGTCGCAAAGGCCTCACAGAACACTCTCTGTACAGCGAACTGACCGTATATTCTGTGCACGGTACACACACAGTTACATTCACAGAGCTTTCACTTCAGGAGGAAGTCACAACAAAGCACTGGACAGTCTAGGGTTTGCGCCTGAGCTGGTGTTGGGGAGGGAGGGAGGGGGGGAGCAGTGGGTGGGTGGATGGGTGGGGGATACATTCAGAACATTTGATCCACTTCAAATGCGCGCAAGTCAGGGAAGGTTGTGGGTTCTGAGACTGTGAATTGAGCACTGAGCTACTCAGAGTTAAAAGGGCATCACAGTACATGGCTGTGTAGGACATTCAGGGCAAAGGATGAAGGATGGTAACTAGGTGAGGGTCTAACCTGAGGAGAGACTGGAGATGATCTGTGGTTTTGGGGTCAGTGAGGGGAAAGACATCTCTATAGTTCCTCACAAGCAAGATCCCGTAATCCAGGAACGATCTGAATGACTTTGCCAATTCTTGTTTCTGTGAGAAAATACAGTCCAATGAGTTTCTGAGATTACAGTCCCTGTCCTCCCTCCCCACCCCGGATCCTGGAGTCTGTACAAACCTCCCAGTGCTCTACGGTGACTTGTGGCCATTGGTACTGGATGCTGGTGAGATACTGTAGCAGATTGAGGAAGTTCACTTGCACATGTTGGTAGAGTTTGCTGTAGACCAACCACTGGCTGTAACACAATCACACACACACATAGGAGTCAGTGCAAAGAGAACAATGTGAGGTAACTGAGGGCAACGTTAATTACACCACGACACCGCAAACTTCTGGAACACTCCTCCTCCACCCCTCCCCTGGCCCTTTCTTCCGCATCTTCAGGTCACGTCTGAAGACCTTCCTCGTTCGCATCTTATCGACATCTCAAAGAGCTTCACAGAATACACTGTAAAGTGAATTGACTGTAAGTTTGTGGGCGAAATGTTGGTTAAAGTTCCTCTGCCCACACCCCTCACACAGTGATTCCAGGTCTTCCAATCCCTGTCTTGTCACAGTGAAGCACTTCAACAATCTCTACTCACGCCAGGTCCTGATGGAAATGGGAGATGTCGTTCTGAGTTGCGTGAAGGGACAGGAGGGTGGTGGCTGCTGAGCTGAGCTCTGTTTCCCCCAGGCGATAGGTGTCCTGGAAACAAGTACAAAACAACAACAAGTTACATTTGCCTGACACCTTACACGTCAGGGGCAGCACGTCCCAAAGCCCCGGATACACAAACTGCCCACATTATAATCACAATTATCCTTGCATTCAATATAGCGCTTCACGGGATATACTGTAAAGTGAATTGACTGTATGTTTGTGGGTGAAACGCGGCAGCCAATTGCGCACAGCAGCGTCCCCCGCAAACAGTTGTGGATCGAAATGACCCATTTCTATTATTGTGATTTTTTTGGACGGATTATTATTAGGCGCGCGTGTGTGTTTGTGGAGTAAGGAAACTTGCCCAAGGTTTCGTCCTGATCCGACCTGCCTGGATTTGAACACAGGTCTCTCGCTTGTGAAACGAGTGCTCTAACCACTGAGCTACCAGACTCCAATTGTTTTTACCTGTTTCTGGGTCCCGTCGAACTGTATAAATTGCTGCAGGAGCCTGCGATAGATGTTGAACACCGTCTGCTCTTTGCTCAGAGCCGTGTCTCTCTGCAAGAAGAAGCACGACCCTGTTATTCCACCAATAAAATTGCCGTCCCCTCCGCACTCTTCACAAGAACACTATAGTTTACTGGAGGCTAGATCTTTAGCTGTGCGCGGATTGTGTACCTGTTGATGGGTGATCTTCAGCTGTAAATGACATTGCCCTCGATCAGGGTAGGTCTCCGTCCGAGGTTCCAGTGGGTACCATTCATCGGCGGGGCCGTAAGGCAGATCCTAGCAAAATACAAGCAATCGCTGGTGATGTTGGATGTGATTCTTCCGCAAGCCTGCGACACGCAGACACGCAGACACGCGACACGCAGACACGCGACACATAGGCAAAGGGACACATAGGCACGCGACACGGCTCAAACTCCCAGAGTGTGGCATTAAGCGCCTCTCACCTGCAGTTTAATGATCACATTTCCCAAAAAGTCATCTTGATCGTGCTTACGAGCAGCTTTCTTTACATCCTTGAAAATCCTGCCGCACGAACAGTACATGGGATCAGCAAATGGTACATTCCACACCAAGCCTTACATACGCCGGGGGTGGGGAACGTCCCAGAGTACACGCACTGGGATGGGTATCAGAGCTGGGGATGGAAGGGGGGTGAAGAGAGGGAGGGAGGGAGGGAGGGGAGGGGGTGGGGTGGGGAAGGGAGGGAGTCAGGTGCACTCGGGAGTTTGAGAGAGTGAGACCGAGTGGCTGAAAGCTCACTCAGATGATGAGGCCCATCGGCTGGAGACATGAGGCAGGTCAAGTGGTTGCAATTATACAGAGATTTCACGCGGGGAGGATGTCCTGCTACTATTCAAAATGATGGGTTTTATTGTGTTGAGGATCGAGGTGAATCTTGGGACTGGAGATACTCGGGGGAGGAAAGGTTCCATTGTATGTAACGCATAGTTACTCGTGTATGTTGTAGGCAAACGTGGCAGTCAATTTGTGCACAGTTGTGTCCCACAAAGAGCCGTGCACACGATCAGTTTAAAATTTCCACACGTATTATCTCTCAGAGCTCAGACACCAGTTTCTACTCTCCCCAGTACAAAAAAAAAGCAGAAATTACACAACCCCCCCACCCACCCCCCCACACACACACATCCCCCCCCCACATCTGCACACAAGGAGAATGTGGAAATCGCTTCAAGAAATGATGCAATACAAATTCACATTTATTTTATGTTGGAAAGACTTCCCGGAGTCCTCGACACCCGAGCTGGGGGGGGGGGGGGGGGGGGGGGAAGCCAAAGCTATTCTTTTGAATGCTGCCATGATGTCCTGACAATGTGAAGTGTCTCTATCAATGCAATTTGTTGTTGTTTTCGCTGCTGTGGTATCTTTATTCCACCTGAACAGGCAGACAGAGCCTCTCTAACATCTCACTGAAGGACGGCAATGTAATAATAATAGTGATAATAATAATAATAATAATAATACGCCTTGCATTTGATATAGCGCTTTGCACGTCTTCTAGACGTCTCAAAGCGCTTCACAGAATATACTGTAAAGTGAATTGTCTGTATGTATGTGGGCGAAACCTGGCAGCCAATTGCGCACAGCAGCGTCCCCCGCAAACAATCTTACAGATTGGAATGACCAATTTATGATTGTTTTTTTGAGGGATTATTAGCAGGTGTGTGTGTGTGTGTGTGTGGGTGGGTGGACTAAAGAAACTTGCCCAAGGTTTTGCCTTGGCCAGGAATCGAACCCAGGTCTCTCGCTTGTAAGGCGAGTGCTCTAACCACTGAGATACAGGACTCCACACAGCTCAACCCCCCTCCCCCTCCCCACCCACCCCACCCGGCACGGCATTGCCAGTAACAAATTGCGTTTTACCTTTTCAACCCGTGGATACCCTGGATGTCTCCCAGTTTGTACCGCACAGACTCATCATCATCCAGGTCCCTGACGATGAAGCAGACAAATCAAATCATCCTCCTGACGTCAATATTGGTTAAACACGAGCTAAGAATTCACGACGGGTCACGTATCTATTAGTGAGATCGTAATTCAATTCGCTAAACAACAGGGAGGGGGTAAAAAAAATACTCACCACATGTCCATGTGGAACTCTGTTTTATGGCAATTTGCTACATTCCTGGTAAGAAACACACACACACTGCAGTTAGTGGGAGACAAAGGCACAATGTAGTTTCTCCTCAAATCCAATGGAAGGAATTGTCTATTAGTAGGAGATTATACTGACCTCCATCTGGATAGTTCAAAGTGAACAAAAATCATTCACTGTAATTCCCATAACATCTGGGAAGGGTGAGGGGTGTTATAGCCAGGGACTGGTGGGGGGTGGGGGGGGGAGTGGGATGTGCTGGAGCTCAGTGGTTAGAGCCATCGTCTTAGAGCCATCGTCTTACAAGTGAGAGACCTGGGTTCGATTCGCGGCAGGTCAGGGCAACACCTTGGGCAAGTTTCCTCACTCCACACACCTGATAATAATCCCTCGAAAAAACCCAATAATAAATAAATCAGACATTTCAATCCACGAATGTCTGTGGGACGTTGTTGTGCGCAATTGGCTGCCGCGTTCCGCCCACAATTCGCCCGCAGTCAATTCACTTTTACAGAATATTCTGTGAAGCGCTTTGAGACGTCTAGAGGATGTGAAAAGCGCTGTATCAAATGCAAGGATTATTATTATTATTCTAACCGGCTGATGGAAAACTGCACCTGCCTTGGAAGGACAGACCAGTCACTGGAACAGGGAATCCCCCCACTCGGTTCCTGTTAACCCTGCAAGCCAAAGCCCTCGCAGGTGGGGTGGTCTGAGCTAGATAAGCAGCAGGAAGGCTTGCCAGACAACACACTCAATGGCAAGCTTTGCTGGTTTAGCTGGTTATACTTCAGCAGTTCTTTGGTCCCATTCTTTGGTCCCCAAGCCTCTCTCACGCTTATCTAACAAACATCTATCCTGTAAAGTAGTGCAATCTGAACTGTGTGCGATCCTTTTCAGCTTGTGTCTATGTCCTCTTGTGGTAGGGTTTATGATTTTGCTCAAGATATGACCACGTTGGTTCCTCTCCATCTCTCGGTGTCACTAGGATCTACCCCTGACCTGCCCTCCCCCACCCACCCCGTCTCTGACATACTCCGATCCTCCCCACTCACAGTTGGAAGGTTTCATTCCAAATGGGGTTCAGCGTTTGTATCTTCACATCTGTTCGTTGGATCTGATCCTTGGGGATGGAATCCTTCACCACGGCTTTCTGCCGTCTCCGAGGCAGGGGGCTGTCCCCTCTGTGCACATCTTCCTCCTGCTGTTCATCGACCACCGCAACACCCAACAGGCAGTAGGGGTCACTGAAGCCTGCGGAGAGGACACACTATGCAGTGACACACAGTATAACAATAATAAATATACTAATCCTTGCATTTTATATAGCGCTTTTCACATCTTATCGACGTCTGAAAGCGCTTCACAGAACACACTGTAAAGTGAATTGACTGTATATTTGTGGGCGAAACACGGCAGCCAATTGCACACAGCGGCGTCCCCCACAAACAGTTGTGGATTGAAATGACCGATTTTATTAATGCTTTTTTTTTGGGTGGGGGGGACGGATTATTATTAGGTATGCATGGAGTAAGGAAACTCACCCAAGGTTTCGCCCCGACCTGACCTACCTGGATTCGAACACAGGTCTCTCGCTTGCAAGGCGAGTGCTCTAACCACTGAGCTACAGGAGCTCTACAGCAACCCACTCAGCGACCCACATTTGACAGTAAATCCTGTGCGGATGTATCCAATGTAAAGATTATTATTCTATCACCCTTCAGCCTCCTCCGCTCTAGTAGGAATACTCCTACCCTCTCCGGCATCTGTTTATAGATATAATCTTTGGGATCATCCTTGTGAACCTACACTGCCCTCTCCCATCGCTCTAATCTCCTGCCTCGAGCGCGGCCCTGAAACTGCCCCCACAATGTCCCAGCTGCAGGAATAACACACTCATCGTCACTTTGCTTTTCGATTGTCCTGGATGTTAGGAGAACAGCTGGAAATGGAAACCACTCACCAGTCGCATCTTTGGCCAAAAGGCCCTTGGCTTGCTTCACCACAACATTCAGAAAGGTGGCTGGACACTGGAGGGAGAGAGAGAGAGAGAGAGAGTGTGAGAAACATACCTAACACACCTGTGATGTCAGCGCAGGAACCTCAGTGTGTGAAAGAGTGACTATGTCCCACACCCACTACAAAATATTCTCTCACTGAAACACTCGTATCAGCCTGGCTCACTGTGTAGAACATGATTGAAGTGGGGCGGGGGGGGGGGAAGAAGGGGAAGAGAGGAAGGTAAGGGATGGAGGGGGAAAGGGGGGGGGAAACGTAGGACTGGGGGGCATGGGAGGTGGGCCATTTGAGAGGGTTATATCAGTTTGAACAGCATCCATGAGGTCAGGATGAAGAGAACGTGTGGTAGACATTAACACAGCGACTCCAAAAGGTAGGATAATTTGAGTGCTTACCTTCAGCTGCTTGACCCTGTTGAAGATAAGTCTGTGCTCCTCTGTGTCCTTGTCAAACACCTGAGGACACACAAAACACAGTCACTACACTCTACGGTTCTTTATATCCTGCGAAGCACTTTGAGATGTTTTGATGACGTAATAAGCCGCAGTGATAATTACTAATCACTTTTAAAACCCTCTACCCTGCCTCTAGAACCAGTCAACACTACAGCAACCTGTCTACTCCCTCAGATAAGGTGGTACCGGCTTGTTCCATATACCCCCCCACACCCACCCCACCACCATCGGCAGTCAGACCTTCAACCTTTCTACCCCCCAACCCTCTGGAACTCCATCCCAGATACCCTGCTCCTTGTCCCCTCCTTCAAGGCCTCTCTCAGGACCATGCTCTTTGACTGTGCATTCAGTCTCACACTCCCACCGTCCCAGTCCTCTTGATTCCATGTCGCAGCTTGGGAGGCAAACCCTTGACTGTCCAGGGACACGGGACGTCCTCGCGATGTGAAGGGCGCTGTGTAAATGTAATTTATTGGTTCTTGTTGCTAATCAGGACCACACCATGGTGTAAGTTCAGTGTGGGCAGCGAAGCCACAGGTACTCACGTTCTGAAGGTACTGGAGGAGTTGGCTGTCCTCGCAGCTCCGACCCCCCGGAGGCTTTCCCACCCGATGGACAAACGTGTAGAGAACTTCTTCGTACAACAAGTCCAACTGTAGAGAAGGAAGGAAAGTCTAGAACCAGTCACCCAGCAGAGAGACAGAGCAAAAACATCCAGCCTGACCTCTCCACAACATCACATTCACACAAACCACACACACAACAGCCGGCATTGATCTACATAACTGGCAGGTAAATAAAAATGCTTCCAAGCACTTTATAAAATGGAACGGATTAGAAGTGAAGTCAATGTTATCAGCAATCGGGGAAAACAGATGTAATACACACACACACACACACACACACACACACACACACACACAGTCTCTCAGTGACTGAAAGAAAGTTTAATAAAACTCAGTGTTATGAATGTGTATGTCCCAGAAGTGGGATATTGTGCCAGCCTCTCCTCCCAGAGCCAGGTCCTCAGTCTTGCGTGCAATGTTATTAGTAGGGGAAGGAGAGTGAGAGTGTGAGAGAAAGAGGTGTGAAGCAGAGGGAGCCCGAGAAGCCATCTGCAATGAAGGGTGCCATATAAATGAGAGTTGTTGTGATGCCTCCAATCTTTACCTCCTCTTTGCTGAACTGGGACATGCTGCTGTGACCTCTCACAGGGACGTCAGGCACTGGTTCCACCTGTACGGGAGTTTTACGCTCATCGGTTACTCAAGTAAAGCAAAGTGAGTGATCGGCACACAATTAATACAATCGCCTTTTGGGGAAGGTGGAAGAGGATCTGAATCCCAGTTTCCCTTAGAGCCACAGCACACGCTTTTGGACAGCCGGGTGTCTGAGATTATGCGGAAACCCATCACCGTGCTTAAAAGTATCCAAACCAAACAGAGTTGAATGTCTCGCACCTACGCACAGAATTTCACAATATTAGAATGCTGCTTCTTACCTAATTCTGGAAAGTATTAGATGCAGGTTGGCAATGCCCCGAGGCTTGGGGGGCAACCCTAGAGTATGTGTTGGGGTGACTGATGGAGTCTAATCCACTAAATCAGCAAAACTTTCCATTGATATCGCTGTCTGGTAAACCTTCGCGTCTATTGTCCAAATGCATCAGGAAAGTGAAGGGAGACCCCCCCGAGGAGAGTGTTGAAAGTCTAGGTGCTGCGTAACACCATTACTATAAATTACTATATATTACTGTACTATAAATTACTATAATCCTGAGATATTCTGTGGTCTCTGTGAGTGAGATTACTCACTTTGTGACGAATTAAGGACAGGTTATTTTAAGTAACGAATTAACACCAACTAAGAGTTTACCAACTCTATGTTCAAATGGATTTACATTTAGTCTTTCTTCAAGTTTGACAAATTCTTAATTCTCTATTCTACTGTATTATTAATCATATGTAATTAAATGAAGGTGATAATTAATATTACAGTATGTGAGTGGATAACACTGTCAAGCATAAACACATTATTTACAGCTTTATCACCACTATGAAAGCCTGAAAGAACCTTTCATCTCTTCATTAGGCAGCCATGTAAATGTACACTGGCCTTGTTTTGCTAATCATCTTTTTAAACACGGAGGAAATTCAGATCGGTTGAGATCAAGAAAGTCTTTTCCACTCATTTATTTAATCCTCCAGAGCCCCCACCCTAACACACCTCTCCCTCCCCAAACCCCCCTCATTACACTATCAAGCTGTTGGTATATTAGTCCTGGCCTCAATCACCTTTCCTGGTTGCCGTGTTCCAACCGTAGAGATTAGTTTAAAATTAGTTCCATCAGATGTGAAGCTTCCTGCCACCCCCACCACCCGCCAACCCTGACCCAAGGCCCAGACACTCACTTTGCTCAGTGTGCACCTGCCTGGTTCATGTCCCCCGCCATCGGCAGCCGGGCGTTCAGCCATTCTGCCTCTCTCTGCTCTCAAGAACTGCCTCCTCTCCCCACCGCACCCTCTTAGTCCCGTTAGTGGCTGCTAGAAAGTGGTAACTAATCGACCTCCGCATTTCAAAGTGTTGCTAGCCCAACCTGCAGCTGCTTATGGAGCAGCAAAGCATCGATTTCCCCCTCGCCGCTGCAGTGACTGCACTTTCCGCAGCAACTCCTCAAGTAAAAGGCCAAAAAGTAGAGTACTGCAACAATCGCACAGCGTAGTACCAACCGATCTATTAAAGCCACTGATTGGTTAGAATGTAAGAATTTGCTTGGCAAAAGAAGACCAAAGTCCATCTACTTCGCCTTCCGCCATCCTGGCAGTCGCTTGACACGTCGTGTCCCAAACTATACACTGTATATCCCGACATAATACTATAGGTTAGAGATAAATTCTATTATTTGGTGACTTACTGAAGAGCTGTGCTGCTTGTTTCTTCCCTGTGGCTCACAGCATCACACTCAAACAAACACAGCTGCGTGGGTGGTCGCTTGATTATCAGCCGTTTCCTTCTACTCAGTTCTCACAACCTACTGATTATCCAAACCGTCAAAGCGATACATACGTTGATGTCTGTTCATCTACCAATGAGGAAAGCGTGATTCACGGCAGTAAATGGCGAGTCGAGGGGCTGAGCGTCACGGCAGCTCAGCAAGTGTTTCTTTCTGACTTGTGGTATTTCTCGAACAACAGAGGAAACCGCAAGTTTATCTTTGCTTAATCGTTGAACAGCAAAGGAAGTCTCGTGCCTCTGCAGGCCCCAGCCTTAGCAACAAGCCGTCGGCACGTCGCTTTACAGTGGCTTTACGGAACCGAGTGACATTCAGACACAGAAATGCTGGGAATCCACAGCAGGAGAATGAGCATCTGGAAGAGAAAAATCGTTTCGCAAGATCCGGGTGAAGAAGATCCTTCAGCCCATTTGATCTCATTCCTCCAGAACATCCAGCCTACTGACCTTCCTGCTATACTCTCCCAAAGCCTTGGGACGTCCTGTGGCGTGAAAAGAGCTATACAGATATAATTTTGTTGTTGCTGTTGTTCGTAACCTATTCCAGTCGTCAATGCCACTCTGTGTAACAACAACTTGCAGTTACATAGTGCCCTTCGCGCAGGAGAGGGCTTGACAGTGGCGGAGCCCAGAGGGACTTCAGGCCATGTACAGCAATTATACAATTTATAAAGAGACAACTTGTGCGAGTTTTACTGTTTCAGCGTTGGTGAGCACAACAGCCTCAGTATTACAGTGTTACACACTCAGTGATTGAAGCACATCAAACTGGAGACTGGAGATTGCTCAATTCTTATTTCCTGCTCCCTTTAGCTCAACTATTGCTTTTCACATGACATATTGCGGATATATGTATATATACATATATATATATAGTAAAAGCCCGTTTATCCGGCACCCTCGGGACCTGGCCGATGCTGGTTAAAGCGTGTGCCGGATATTCGGCCGAAAACAGAAAAAAATTAAATTAAATTAATGCATTTTTCCGGATAAATTCCGGTTAATCGAATGCAGACCTTTTTTTTTGCGATGCCAGTTATACAGAAGTTACGGGTAATCGGGTGCCGGCTAAACGTGTTTTTACTCTATTTATTTAGGGACTCTGCCATATCTTTATCCTCCATTATAATTCCTCCTGTCTCTGCCTGTAATGGACCCAGACTGACTGGACTGACTGACTGACTGACTGACTCCCGACCCGGAGGCCAGCCTGGTATGGAAGTGAGCCGGGCTTGGATTAAACTCTATACCAAGTAAACCGTGGTTTAAGTGGCAGACGCTGAAAAAAGATTTGGATGCAGACAATGTTGATGAATTTGTGCACTTTCTGGATTTCATATCACAGATATTAAATGTGAGACAAACTTCACGAGAAATAGGAGAAATGTTGCGGAATGAATTCTTCACATCAATGGGAGGCCTCGGTTGCATGTAGGGGGAAAACGTCAAATCTGCGACATCGCACGTCATATTAGTCAATACATTCTCAAAATGTGTACAAAAATACCACAAATGGTTTGAAGCAACTCAATGCCATTCCAGCCAATTTTATTTCAATCAGCAATACATTATCGTACATTAGTTAATAAATAATTCTATGCAATTGATTATAACGCGGTTTTTGCTTCAACTCGCATGTGTATCCCTTCTCTTTTCGAATATTGCCTTGGGATCTTTAACATTCACCTGAACGGGTAGATGGGACCTCAGCCTAACGTCTCATCCAAAGGACCTCACCTCTGATAATGCAACACCCCCAGCGCTGCATTGGATTGTGAACTTAAGACTGCGATTCCAAGTTTGAACCCACAACCTTCTGACTCAAGAGACGAGAGCGCAACCACTGAGCCAGACTGAAGCATGAGATGTCATCATCAAGCAACAAAGTTGTTTAAATGAAGAGGGCTGGGTACCATTACAATAGACGTGGACGGTAACATCACAAACGTGCTTTCTCACCAAAGCATCCCTGGTTATTCAACTCTGAACATAACATCACATCATTGGTCCTCCTCTACCCAAAATAAATTAGTCACAGTTCAGCGCTCCTCTTCACTCTGTACAGCCTTGCCATTCTCTTATCGACGTGCACAGAAAGAGCGAGTACATTCCTCACTGTTTCGCAGTGTGTGGGGTCCAGATTTCGTGAGCCAATGTTCATGTCCTCTGAGGAACTCGCACATCCAATTCCAAAAGCTCAACAGAGAATAGGGAAGCATGGAAAGCCAATGAGGGGTAATGCTTGTACACTCATTGATTCTGCTGGGTAATGTGAGGGGCAACACAGAGCCTCCCACTGCTGTGTAGACGGGTATAGATGGGGCAATGCAGAGTGGGCATCTCGCTGTGCGTTCACTGATTCTGGTTGGGATTACTTGGAGGCCAGGCACTGCCTGGGTATTCACTGTGCGGTCGTTGATATTGGTCCGTAGGCGAGTATGGAGGCGGCTGTTCCTGTTCAGAAAGAGAACACTCGGCAATCAAGCTACAATACTAAACAGAAATGTTCCAACCTCTGTGAGTGGGGGATGGGGGGGGGGGGGGGGAGGAGAAATTCTATCTAAATCAAGTTTTATTCTGCTCGAGACGCATTTTAGAGCCCCATGGAATTCGGCAAATTGCTGAATTCAGTCTTGACCCTGAACACTCTCGGAACTACAGAAAACCAGCTGCTGGAATTGAAATGTGTCAAATTCTGGCCATTTTGAAATGCTACAGAAATAGAGTAAATCCAAACCCAGCTGCCATCTCTCCCCACAGTTTTCAAAAATTAATCTGTTCACGCGTCAGGGCACTTTGGGTCAATCGTGCACAAAGGTAGATGATAGATTGTTTCTGCATTTGTCTTCACAACATTTGCGACCCACAGAGAGAAAGGTATGTACTGGTCTGGTCTGCTCCATGTCTTACCCTGGGAACTGGAGGATGGCTGGAATTGTAGTCACTCATTGTTGCTTCTGCAGCGTTCGCCTCTGCCAGAAACAAACCAAAGTTAACAGCACATTCCAGCACCGCAAACGTTCAACCAGCGGCAGGCCACGGCTTCTTACTGCAATATCTACCAGGACCATCCTGATTTCATCACAGTCACACCTCACTGGCTAACTTGCTGATGTTCTAGGCGTGCCAAGGCTAATTATAGTGGCTAAACTCAGCATTCTAGGGCACCTCTGATGGCAGCCCATCCAGCCGTGGTCATCGGCAGAACTTGGAAGGCCAGACTAGTCACTGGAAGCAGAGATGTTTCCCATTGAGCTCCTGTTAAGGACCATCCATGTAAGGCCGGATGGTCCTAGCTGGACAAGCCGTGGGAAAAACTGCCAGACAGTGCTTTTACTGGCAAGCTATGCAATTTTAGCTAATTAGACCCCGACTCTGAAGTCTCAATACACACTCTGAAGCCCTCAAGCGTTGGCTCTAGATTTCCGGAATTAGGCAAACAGTACACAGGGAGAAAGCGTGTCTTAGGTTCCAATAAATACCTCTGGAATTTCCATGTATTAGTGGGACGCATAGAACTCTCAAAGTTTGTTTTGGATACTCTTAATCACGATGATGGTTTTCGGCAGGCATTGACTTGTTTGACTAAATAGAATCCTCACATTTGTCCACCTTTAAGTGTCGGTGTGGCCCACTGGCCGACAACCAATGGAGTCATTACTTACCTGCTGGAGCGCTTGGCATCTGTGTACTTGAAAAAGCCATTGGTCCTGGATAAGGAGGAGGAGGAGGCATATAGTTTATGGCATCATCCATTAAAGGTGGCCCTGGGTAATATCCCACTGTGAAAGCATAAATTTGAGATTATAAAACAATAAACACACTCCAAGTGTTTTCATTTACACAGTCTGCACACCATAGGTATATATAATAATAACGCTAGCATCATATCACGTCTTCTAGACTTATCAAAGTGCATCACATATAGGCAAGTTTCCTTATTCCATACGTCTCTGTTTACCTAGCAGTAAGTAGGATCCCACTAGTCAGTCGATTGGTGGATAGATCGCTTTTCCAGGGATAATAATCTCTCCCACCACTAAAAAAATAATAATGTTGTCACTGTTTGTAGGACAACTGTGTGCAATTGGCTGCCACGTTTCGTCCACAGAATATTCGAGTCACAACACTTTACAGTGTATTCCGTGAAATGCTTTGAGACATCACGAAGATGTGATGAGGTGCTATATCAAATCCAAGGATTATTATTATTATTATATAGAGTCCGCAGTGAGATACTTGTGACTACAATTCCATCCATGACCTGGTTGGAAGATAAATCGCAATGTTCAAAGTGGTAAGGCGTTTGTGAGATTTATTACGTCTTTCTAAGAGACAGTTGTGAACTCACTTGGAGGCGGAGGATAGTTTGTGGCGAGTGGCATGGGATATATTCCAGAATCCATAGGTGGCATATATCTGTAAGCAGCAGCAGCAACTGCCGTAAAACCGTGTGTGTTTGCTGGATTTTCACCTCTGGAGGCTGTAAAAAAAAACAAGTCCTTATTCAGAGTGGACGATTAGGGTAGAATAATTTGAGCGGATAAAAACTCTCTGCTCCCAATGCGCATTCATAGCACTCCAAGGCACCAGTCAGGCCCAGCAGTTAATCTGCCACCAAAGCCAAACTCTGCCTTGGAGTACAGTACAGTACTGCAGATCCCCTGGACTAACAAGGCTAGATTCTGACATTGTGTTGCCAGCCACATATAGCTGAAGGAGAGCGAGGTGGAGAAGTCAGGACACAAGAAGAAACTCTCTTTTCGAATACGCTATAGAATTGTTAACATCCACCTAATCAGGCTTAACACCCCGTTTGAAATCCGGCACCTCTGATAGTGCAGCATCTCCCCAGCACTGCAGATCCTAACATGGGGTTTGAACACACAACTTTCCGACTCCAGAGGTGAGAGTGTCATCATCCAGAGGTGAGAGTGTCAGAGGTGAGCCAGGCTGATAATAACAACAACTTGCATTTATCTAGCACCCTTCAGACAGGGTAGCTTTTCGCAACACTTCAAAATGACAACATACCCTGCGATGCTACATGCAACATCTTCTGTCCAAATTCAATTGCTCCACCACTGGTAAATGTAAGTTTAAATGTTGTTGATCCTTCCCAGCCTCCTGCGGGAGAAGAGAGGGTTAAGATGGAACAAATCACAACATTCTTAAATGTCTTGTCAGAAAGAGGAGGTAGAGGAAAGAAGGCTGAACTCGACTCACAAAGGAGCTTCGAATGGGAAATTTCTATCCTGGAAAGATATAATAGTGACCTCCCCCACCCAAACCTGTCTTGTGGATCTTGTGAACATGCAATATTTTACCATTAATTGCTGTTATTGCTGTGTACATAACTGCATTCATGACTGTAAAATTCACTGGTGTGATTCACTCCCAAACACTAATTCCCGCTGTAGGGTTACGGAATGCAAATTGGAGGGTGCCAATGGTGCCAAACGTTCCCTCTTACCCTGCACGTACCTCCTGATTCAGCACTAATTATCCCTTTGATGTAGTTGGCACCCAGCATTGGCTGCTTGACCTCACAATCCTTCATCCGGTAAAATGGCATTGTGAACGACTTCAACGCCTCCCTCATATCTTTTGTCACAAAGATCACCTGCAAGGAACAGATCCAGTGAGGAGTCACTATGCTGAACTAGGGGTGGGCTAGGGATGTAACATGCAGGTCCAAGAGATTGCTCACACTATCCAAGTGATTTTAAAACTAGATCTGGCAGGTTATTATAGCTAGTATTCTAACCAACTATTCCCCAAATAAAATTGGTCACTCATTTCATGGCTGTTTGTGAGGCACAAACCAGCTGTTGAGTTTCACTCACAAAATATACTTTACAGTGTATCCTGTGAAGCGCTTTGAGACTTCTCAACGGTGTGATAAGGTGCCATATCAAATGCAAGGATTCTTATTTTTATCGTAAAGGCATGTATTACACAGGTACACACTGACTGTGTTGTGTGTATGACTTGTTGAAATGTATATGGGTAGAAACTACCATTCCTTCATGCTTATGTCTGCTCAGTTTTCATCATGACATGGCCAAAATGGTTCCACATATTCCCTAAAGCTCCTGCCGACCGTTTCTTGACAGTAATCACATGCTCGATGAACTTCCGTGCCTCCAACTCCCTCGGCAAATTTCCATTGAAATTTGTACATTGGAGGAAATCCATAGGTTCTTTCAGAAAGGAAAACTTTGGGGATTGACAAAGAAGTCTTTTGTCTCCACCACTTACTTGATAAAACATCAGGTAAACGCTTCCTTTCTTTGAGTCTTTGAAGACATCTGGCATATTGTCCATGTCACTGAATGAGAGTTCCACATGATCATAACACATCAGCACACTGTGAATACAAGAGAAAGCAGATTTCACCCAGCCCAACCGTATCTGCCACTCCAGCAGAAATGGTCAAACGATCGTTACGCTGGCAAGGCTAGGGTTGCCGTGAAGAATGGGGTTTCTCCAAGTATTCTGGCCAACAATCCCTCAAATAAAATTGATCGTTCGTTTCACAGCTGTTTGTGGGACAGTGCTGTGCGCAAATTGGCTGCCGCATTCGCCCACAAAACACACTCGCTCCGCATTACAGTTAATCCCGTGAAGCGCTCCGAGACATCCTCCCGGCATACAATAAATAATACCACATACCAGGGTCAGTGTTAATATAGGAGACTAGTTCCAAAAAATTAAAGCTTACGATGTTAATGGAAAACTACCAACCACAACAGCAAAATGGCATTTGTACAGCGGCTTTCACGTTGGGAGGATGTCCCAAGGCTCTGATTGCTGTGTTTTCTTCCCTGATTTTGCTCAACATTCTCAGCTGCTGCCATCAAGACCCCCGTGACGTGCCCCCTTTCGCTCCATTTATTTCTTTAACCCCCTCCCTTCCTTCCTCACCCCCACCATCCTCCTCCCCTTTCTCCTCAACCCTAACGCCCTCTCCTCTCTCCTCCCCCCCCCAATCCCCTCCTCCCAATCCCACTCCTCCTCCCTCCCTTCACACCTTCCTCACCTCCCAACCCCCTCCCCTCACCCCTCACCCCTCCTCCTCCTCTCTCCCCTCATCCCCTTCAACTCACCCCCCCATCACCAACCTCCACCCAACCCCCTCCCCTCACCCCTCCTCCTCCCTCCCCTCACACCTTCCTCACCCCACCAACCCCCTCCCCTCACCCCTCCTCCTCCCTCCCCTCACACCTTCCTCACCCCACCAACCCCCTCCCCTCACCCCTCCTCCTCCCTCCCCTCGCACCTTCCTCACCCCCCCAACCCCCTCCCCTCACCCCTCCTCCTCCCTCCCCTCACACCTTCCTCACCTCCCAACCCCCTCCCCTCACCCCTCCTCCTCCTCTCTCCCCTCACCCCCTTCAACTCACCCCCCCATCACCAACCTCCACCCAACCCCCTCCCCTCACCCCTCCTCCTCCCTCCCCTCGCACCTTCCTCACCCCCCCAACCCCCTCCCCTCACCCCTCCTCCTCCTCTCTCCCCTCACCCCCTTCAACTCACCCCCCCATCACCAACCTCCACCCAACCCCCTCCCCTCACACCCTCCTCACCCCTCCTCCTCCCTCCCCTCACACCTTCCTCACCTCCCAACCCCCTCCTCCTCCCTCCCCTCGCACCTTCCTCACCTCCCAACCCCCTCCTCTCACCCCCTCCTCACCCCCCCAACACCAACCTCCCCTCACCCCTCCTCCGCCCTCCCCTCACACCCTCCTCACCCCACCCCCTCCCCCCTCCTCCTCTCTCCCCTCAGCCCCAACTGACTCCCCCCCCACTAACCCCCCAAAACCCCCCCCTCCCCTCACCCCCCCCCCTCCCCCCCCCTCCTCCTGACCCTCCCAGTACCCCTCTTCTCCCCAACCCTCACCCCCTCCTCTCTCCTCTCTCCCCTCAGCCCCCCTCCTCCCCTCTCACCCCACCATACCCTCTCTCCCCCCTCACCCCACCCCTAACAACGAGAGAGTGTGTGTGTGTGCGTGTGCGTGGCACTGACGCTGAGGGAGGGAGGCCGGGCCTTGTGGCGGGGAAGCCTCGGGCTCGGGTACCTGGAGCTGCCGAGCTGCGGGGACCAGTTGATCGCCATCGCCGCCGCCGCCCGAGCCCAGGAAGGTTCTGGAGAATTGGAAAACTTTAAAGGGATGGCGCCACGCACCCGCCTTAAAGGGGCAGCGACCAAATGACTGATCGGTAGAACCCTCAGCAGCCTTATCATCACATCTTCTCAGACGTCTCAGAACGCTTCACAGCGCATAGCCTTAAAGTGAATCGGCCGTATGTTTTTTTTGTGTGGGCGAAACAGACCAATTTATTAGTTGTTTTTTTTGGGTGGGATTATTATTATTATTATTATTATTCGTGAGCTCCTGTGGCTCAGTGGTTAGAGCACTTGTCTTGCAAGCTGGGGAGACCAAGCTGGGGAGACCTGTGTTCGAATCCAGGCAGGTCAGGGCGAAACCTTGGGCAAGTTTCCTTACTCCACACGCCTAATAATAATCCCCTCCAAAAAAACCACAATAAAATTGATCATTTCAATCCACGACTGTGTGTGGGACGCTGCTGTGCGCAATTGGCTGCCGCGATTCGCCCACAAATATATACAGTCAATTCACTTTACGGTATATTCTGTGAAGCGCTTTGCGACGTTGATAAGATGTGGAAAGCGCTATATCAAATGCAAGGATTATTATTATTATTATTATTCTCAGGCGTGTGGAGTAAGGAAACTTGCCCTGACTAGAATCGTACACAAGGTCTTACCCTTGTGAGGCTAGAGCTCTAACCGCTGAGCTACAGGGCTCCAAAGCACCGGGTAACAAAACAACCGTCTCACCCAACCGACTGAGAACGACAACCGAACCACCAGCGAAGCTCAAGCCACCTTTGAGGGAGGAGTGGGTGGGTGGGGGGGGGATCTCCTTGGAGCTGAACTGGCTCCGAGTTGACGTGTTTGGTGGCGGAATGTCGGAATCGAGCCAGCCATCATGCGGCGCCATCGTCAGTCCAGTTCCTGAGCCAGGAAGGTCCACAGGACTCCAGGGCTCAGCCAGGCCTGACTCATCGGCAAGATCTAAAAGGGCAGATCAGTCACTGGGGCCAGGGAGTCATCCCACTCAGCTTCTGCTGAGCTTCTCCTGACGTGAAAGGCGCAATACGGGTGTAATTTTGTTGTTGTAGTTCACCCTACAAGCCAAAGCTGTAACAGGTAGGTTGGTCCAGGCTGGACAAGCAGTGGGAAAGCTTGCCAGGCCAGACCATGATCTCAATGGCAAGCTATGCAGATTTAGTTAGTTAGACCCCAGCAGTTAACCCAACGCACACACTGGGGTTCCCCGAGCCTTAGCTGTCGCCAACCCGCACCTAATACTCTCTGGAAATGTGTAAGCCGGGTAGGTCCCTCCAGGGTTTGGTTGTCGAGATACGCGTTGTCATGGAATTTGGTTGTGGCAGGAAGCTGAACCCCCAACCTTCTGACTCGAGAGGTGAGAGTGCTACTAATTATGCCAAGGTTTAGAATTTTAACTTACAGCGAGGAAGTATTTCATCTTCTGTATAACTCGTTTTTGGTAATGTTACGTAAAATTCATTCATTTGTCCGTTAGTTCATATATGTCAATTTTGTGGCTCACAAGCCCCGTATCAGATTCGCAAAAATGTCATTTGCATTTTACGCTCAGTTAGTTAATTTAATTTATATACCACAACAACATACTCAGCATTGAAGAATAGCTTTATTTTAAAACAGATGAAGTTACATCCATAGAGGGTGCGATCGATATCAGGAGGACTATTACAGGTCACTGATAGTTTTGTGTGGCCAGAAGGGATATTTCTCTTTGTCCAGTTTGGTTTCAGGGAATGCCTCATTCAGATCCTCAATAGTCATTTGATCAAACGGAATTCATGTTGCTTAATTTTTCCAGCTGAAATTGAAGAAAAGAATATTGAGATGGCACGGCATGCGTATTGGTGGATTAAATTGCCAAGAACAACAAGCACCAACATTTGCATAAAACTCTAATAGCGAGTTCAGGAATGTGTTTCTGCGACCAGACAGACAGACAAACTATAAAGCTTTTAAGGTCTTGTACACATGTCTACCCTGACTCAGTGGTAGCACTCTTGCCTCTGAGTCAGAAGGTTGTGGGTTCAAGCCCCATGTAAGGACCTTGGAACTCACATACATCTAGGCTGACACCTCAATTGTAGTTCTGGGTTTGTGCGACTTGAAAAGAGAAGGGAGTTTTCTCCCTCCCAGTGTCCTGGCCGACGATCCCAGATACAATCACTCTGTTACTTCACAGCTGTTGTGGGACATCATAGTGTGCAAATCGCTTTGCAGTGTATCTGAGGTGTTCCCCGACCCCCAACACGAAAGGCACTCTACCAATTTGTAAGGATTATTCCGACCCTCCATCAACACGGAGAGTGAGAGAGAATAAAGAATCTCTCTGTACTGTACTTTTAGCCCTTTGCTAAAACTACTGTTTGGGGAGCATCAGCTATGTCTCTTACCTCCTTCTCATACCCGACAATCCGCTCCTTGGAGGCCTGGATATAGGTTTGAGCACTCTTGTTCTGTTGATAGAAGGATCGCAGTTGAATCGCACTGAGCTCCAGTTAAGTGGAAGAATTTTTTTAAACAAAGAAATCAAGTAGTCACAAAAATTTATTACTCACTGCGTCTTGTTCCTGAACATTAATCTGTTCAGTGTATTTGTCAACCGGCATTGGAATCTTCAAAGCATTGAACTGTTGGAAGTGGAAACAAAACCAAAATAAAATCATCTGAGTCACAATGAGTCAGGTCTGTCAAACCTCTAATTTTGAACAATTACCTTGTGAGGTATTATATCAATGTTGAACAGCGACGTCTGACTAAGGAATCGGCACAATGAGGTTTATGAATGAAAATTCACCAAATAAATACAATCCACTCCACTTCATTGCATATCATATAATTGCATATTTCATTTAATTGCAAAGCAATTTCTACACAGATTGGCCTTCCTGCTTGAGAATTTCCTGTCAGAAAATTCACTATTTGTTTGAATGGTATTACCCTCGCACACAAATACACTTTGGATAATTGCACAATTCACTTAATTGCATGAAACACGGCCTTCATTCTCAATGTATAATTAGTTTGGTTAGAGAAAGACAGAAGAGAACTGGAGTTGGAGGTATAAAGACAGCAGAATTGGGGCAGACAAAGGCTGTAAACAAAGGTGGTGCCACGAATGCACTTTGGATAATTTGCAGACTCTGTAGTCGCTTGGCAACTGTGGTCCCAATTCTATGCAATTATATGTAGTGCACCTGTACACACACACTCCTTCCAAAATACTGAAAATGTGTTAAAATTGACATAAACATTCTAACAAGATGTCCCTGAGCTGCATGTGTCTTGGCAGCAACAGCAAAGCCTTTCCCCAGCGCTATGAGCTGACGTGGATAGAGAAAAGCGGAAACTGCCCGACTGTAAAGCTGTGCAGCAGTCAGGATCCATTACCTTCTTTTCAAACTCGTCCACCAAGCTCGGCTTAGCAATATTATTCCTGTAATAGCTCCAGTCAATGGTGGGTGGCTTCTCGGGCAGGGAGGCCAATCTGTCAGGAAACAGCAACATGAAGAAACTAAGAGGGGCAACTCTTTTTCTCTGCTCCGCGAAACCAGAGAATTTCAAGGATGGAATTTATTGATAAAACATCTGAGGATTCATTTCTTTTTGTTATATTTAATGGGCCAATTTAATTATTTTAAAAAAATTGTGGAACACAGAATGGGATATTCATTGGCTGAACAGCAACTTCTCACCCACTAAGACACAAAACACACACAATCATATCACTTGACATTGTGAGCGCTTTGTGATATCTCGACGTGATAAGGCCGAGATCAAACACAAGGTGAAAATATAACATTCACCAACAAGATGCACCGCAGAGCAAACAATAAACTCATGTATTGATCTACTGTCAACACTTTCACAAAATGACCAGTCCTGGGTACAGCTGTCACCCAGTAATTAATGAAAGAATCCTCGGGACATCAGAAATTCCCTGGAGCTCTGCAGCAAAGTGTGTATATTAA
>CM068760.1:2131294-2289362 GCA_035084275.1 Hydrolagus colliei
ACCCCCCCCCCTCACGACACGACGATGTTCCCCAAAAATCTTAAAATTTGATCCTCTTTCAATCTCACCGACTCAACTGACCATTGGAAAATAATTTCTCCTCCTTGTCTCTCTATCGAACCCCCCTCATAATTGTTACCGACCTCTATCAGGTCGCACCCCAAACTTTGTTCTAGGGAGGAACGTTCCACCATTCTCCACTCATTGACCAAACCATCCCCGGTGCTATCCTAGTAAATCTCCTCATCGCCTCCTCTGTCACATTGACTTTCAAGATGTGTTTCATCTTTATTTGAAGGTGGCGTGTAGTTATGTGAGTGCCGCCTGTGGATTCATTCGCCTGTTGGTAATGATGCTCCCTCGTTTACTTCCCTCAGCCAGTGGAAGCCACCGATGACGCATTCTGGGATCAGTTCTGGGCAGATACGGCGACTTCCATCCAAGATGTTTTCACTCTCGTCCCGGCAGCTGAAATCCGAGCAGTGAGAGAGGAGTCACCGTCTAATTTAGCGACGTTGTGCTACAAGGTAGGGCTGAGTTTGTGGTTTGTTATCTGGTCTCGTGTGATGGCTTTCAACCGACCGTGTTAGTTATTGTCTATTCTATTCCGTGGTTTCATCCACGGGTATGTGGATCCTAACTGATCGCTGGTTCGAGAAAATCGCACCTGTGATTTTACAGACTTAATAATAATAATCCATTAATTTGATATCGCGTCAAGGAGACTTTAAAAAAAAAAAATGGGCTTATTACCCCCGAAGTGATCAGTCCACCCAGAAATCAAACCCAGAGCCTGCTCGCTGCAGCACTAAATGCTCTAACCACTAAGCGACGGAACTTCACGTATCGGTATAGCCAGGTGGAATGCTGAAAAAGAACAGCCAAACGTGTGAGCCGGCAGCAGCAAACAAATTATTTCCTTATTTCGTCCAGGCGGTGGGAGAAGTTGGTGCAAGGAGCAGAGGTCGGGCTGCGTCAGTGAGAAAGAGAAACAGATCGTCATAAACAGCACCCAGCTGTTAACTCGTATCCTGCCGTTACATTTTCGAGGACCCAGATTGGAGAGGCTTCTTCTGGTCGACCGTTCCCGAGCAGGACATAGTGGGGTAGGTCGGTTTTCGAGCCTTTACCGGGGACTTAATATGGAACGCTTGTTAAGGTCAGATAAGGATGATCGTTGCTGCCAGGGGTGGAAAGGGATGGTGAGGGGGAGCTGGTGAGGGTGGTTCGGGAGATAAAGAAGTAGTGGAGGTGGTTTGTCAGAGAAGGATGGGGGAGATAACACTTATTCATTAAGTCAATATTTTTCTGTGTAATTGTTTTCTTTCTTCCCCCCCACCCCCCACTGCTGAGCACCCCTGCCTTACCCTGCAGTGCTCGAGTACCCAGAAGTCATGCGATTGTGTCGGTTTGTTTGGTGGTGCACTTAGTAACTGTACTTTTTGCTTTGCTCTCGGTTTTTCAGGATGACGAAAGCAACGATGAGAATGCCCGGCCTCTGGCGGAGTCGCTGCTGTTGGCCATTGCAGACCTGCTCTTCTGCCCTGATTTCACTGTGCAGAGCCACAAGAAGGGAAGGCCTGTAAGTAGCAGTGTGTGAGATTGGTCAAGCACCACTCCGTGTGTGACTTTCATAACGAATGCACTCCGTGTGAAGGGTGCTATATAAATGCGAGCAGTCGTTGTATTCCTAAGCCCCCAAAACACAGCAAAGTCCCAGTTCATACATTTGTTTTCAATTATCTGAAGCAAGTGAATTGACCGCATATTTTGTGGGCGAAACGTGGCAGCCGATTGTGCACAGCAGCGTCCCACAAACAGCCGTGGATTGAAAATAAATAATAAATTATTATCATTGTGATAATCATTGGCTATTCTTGTTGTTTACCTCCTCCCAGGACACTGCTGAAGATATTCATTCTATCGACAGCTGTGAGTACATCTGGGAGGCCGGGGTGGGCTTTGCCCATTCTCCGTCACACCACTATTTGCACGACCTGAACAGGTAAGAGCTCAAAGTTGCTCAAACACCGGTACATTTTGCTGTAATAAAGCTCATCTCTCTTAACATCTGTGCAGCTGTTGCTAGTTACCCCCAACCGCAACAAGAACATTTCCATGCGTAGGTTTACATAGATCTAGATAGACTGTACAGCGCAGAAACATGTTTATACTTCACATCAGTCTCCATTCCCTCCTTACTCCCTCCCTTTACCCTTCTCATACCTTCTCCTTCCAGTGTTTATCGAGCTTTCTCTTAAGTGCAGCTATACTATCTGGTTGAACGTCTCAGTTCCAGTGAAAAAGGCCTCAATAGCAAACTGGTTTGGATTCTCTTAAGCGTGGTGATGGATTTCCATGTGTGTTGGACAGATTTAAAAACCTACACGTTTGGTAAATTTATCAACCAGTATTAAATTGCCACCGTGTTCTGGGCATTGAACTGAAGATGTATAAGAATTGTGAATTCCGATAGAGTGATACTGCTGAGAGTCTCGGGGTCTGTGCTGAACCCTCACTTGAGTTCTCTCTTTCTGTAATTACACAGGACTGAACTGCTGAAGCTCTTGTTGACCTGCTTCTCAGAAGCCATGTATCTCTCGCCAAACTCTGAGGGAAACATCCTCAATCCCTGGGTCCAGTTTTTCTGTTCAACCGAAAACAGGTGAGGAGCAGTAACTTATGGCTCCAGGACATCGACTCGAGCATTATTATTAGAAGAATGAGGATGAGAAGAATTTGTGGTTGGGTTTTGGGGAAGGTTTCGGCTGAGGTTATGTGGATATAGTTGTTGAGCAAGATGGGGAAGTGATCTCAAATGGCCGTCAAAGTTTAGAGACTCAAATAGGAGTTGAGAAGTGACAGAGAGAGAGAGAGAGCAGTGGTGAGCAACCAATTGAGAGTGTGAGTACCACACTGATATCCTCTCCGAGTTGCTCACGACGTTGACTGACTGACTGAATGTGGGGAAACCATTCCCTCACTGAGGGGCTGTCTCTGTGTTCCAGACATGCTCTGCCGCTGTTCACCTCGCTGCTGAATATCGTCTGTGCCTATGACCCCATCGGATATGGCTTCCCTTACAACCACCTGCTGTTCTCCGACTACCGAGAGCCTCTGGTGGAGGTGGCCGCCCAGGTGCTGATCGCCACCTTAGACCACGACGCCTCCACGTCTTTGAACCCATCGGTGGACGGAACGACCACAGGCACGGCCATGGATGACGCTGAGGTGAGGCCTCTTTCTCTCCCCATCAACCCTCTAACCGCTAAGTACTCCGAAGCTCTCTCCCTCGGTCCCTCCGCCTTGCATCCTCCCTCCCCATTTTAAGAGCCCGCCTATCGACCTTTTTCTTTATCATGCTTGCGGTCACCTCCCCTCTCCCTCTCCACGTAGCTTGCGATCAGACTCCGCCTCTGTCAAGCGCTCCGAGACACTAACATTGCTCTCAATAATTTCTATTAAGATTTAAGCCAAAATTTTCTTTTCCACCTGTTGGCTTTTTCACCCTTAAAATTGATTTAAAAATTTTGTTTTATCTTGTGGAGGATCACAGACGCTTTGAGACATCTCAAATGCAAGTGAGTTCTGATATAACCTATTTCTCCTTCACAGCCTCCGGGTCCAGAGAATCTGTTTGTGAATTATCTGTCCAGAATACACAGGGAAGAGGCAAGTATTCTTCAATATTTTCTAAGCACTGACTTGTTATTACTGAGAGGAATTGTTCTTTAATGTTTTGTTAGTTGGTTTATTCCCTTCTCCCAGTGTTCTCTCCTTAAAGATTTTTTAAATTAAATGACTCTTATTTTAATAGTTGTAATGACTGAAACCTGCACATGCAATGCTGTGTGTGTTGCAACTTTACAAGCCACGAACGTCTCTCCCTCTTGTTCGCTGCAGGATTTTCAGTTCATCTTAAAGGGTCTGGCCCGCCTGCTGAACAATCCATTGCTACAGACCTACCTGCCCAATTCCACCAAGAAGATTCAGTTCCATCAGGAGCTTCTTGTTCTCTTCTGGAAACTCTGTGACTTCAATAAGGTAGGAGAGTGACCAGAACTATGACAATGTATGGAATGAGAAACAATTGTTAACTCAACACTCAGCAGTTCATCCAGTTGTACAGTATTTAGCAACTACAGTACCTCTTTGTTAAAGTATGCCTTTAGATCCATAGAAATATTTTTGGGGTCAGCCAGGTGTCTGATTTCTCCCTCTTCGTTAACTGATTCCACCCATGTCTTGGTGAGTGTGTGCGTGTGTGTGTGTGTGCGCGTGGGGGCGGGCGGTTTCTGAATAGATTTCGGTGACTGTTGCATCCTTATTCCTTATTTTCTAGAAATTTCTTTTCTACGTACTGAAAAGCAGTGACGTCCTGGATATCCTTGTTCCCATTCTGTTTTACCTGAACGATGCCCGAGCTGATCAATGTGAGTACCTACTCGATACACGGGGTGCGAGAGTCTGAGAGTTGACAAAGGGAGAGAGAGACAAAGACTTGTGTAGTAGAGCCATATGGTGAAAGGGCAGAGCTTTGGGATTAACAGAGATACTATTCTCACTCTGTTTTCTGGTAGCTCGAGTTGGGTTGATGCACATTGGGGTCTTCATTCTGTTGCTTCTAAGCGGAGAACGTAACTTTGGTGTCCGCCTGAACAAGCCCTACTCTGTCCGTGTGCCTATGGACATCCCAGTTTTCACTGGAACCCACGCGGATCTTCTGATTATAGTGAGTATCCTGCTCTCTACAGAAACATTCTTACGATAATCTCGTGAGGTGCCTGTGGCCCATTTCTGACCTGAAACCAGGCTAACACGGCAATAACAGAGAGAGGGAACAAATGAGGCAAACACTCTCCCTCCATGCCTCCGCCTTGCCCCTTCCTTCCAACATCTTCAGATCGCGCCTGAAGACCTTCCGTTTTGACCGTGCCTCAGGGCATCTTCCCCCGGCCTGGCATGGTGCTCCGCCACTGTCGAGCTCTGGGACGCTACGCTGCGTGAGCGGGCGCTATGTAAACACAAGTTGTTGTTGGGGGGAGTGTGCCAAGCCTCCCAAGGGTTGTCTCTGTGTTGAGCAGTTCTGCAGTCTGACTCGCTTCTTGTGCCCCAGGTATTCCACAAGATTATTACGAGCGGCCACCAGCGCCTGCAGCCTCTGTTTGATTGCCTGCTCACGATCATTGTTAATGGTAAGTGCATTCAACGGGCCTGAAACCTCATCTAACAACCCGCTGCCTGAGACATGCACGGCTTCACACAGAGAGTTACAGTACAGAAACGGGTCGTACGTTACTGTGGTTCTGTGTTTTTCTCTGGTTTTCAGCACATTGGGTCGTCCTGACGTGAAAGGCGCGATACAATTGTTGTGGATGTTAATCTGTAGCGGATGGCTAGCAGGGTAACAACTAAAGTGGTTTAACAAATGCAGTAAATATTCCATGTAGCTGGTTTATTAGCATGGATTCAATGGTCTTATCCATTCTGTTACAGTTTCTCCCTATCTGAAGAGCCTATCCATGGTGACAGCTAACAAGTTGCTACATCTGCTGGAAGCCTTCTCTACAATGTGGTTCCTTTTCTCAGCATCTCAGAACCACCATTTGGTCTTCTTCCTCCTCGAGGTCTTCAATAACATCATCCAGTATCAGTTTGACGGTAGGTTGATGGCTCACAGGTTGGTGCAATTACTTCTGATGCTCTGAATTCCACCTGTTTTGGTTGAAGTTCACACATATAGTTTACAGCACACAGGCAGACGTTCGGTCTACCATGTCTTTGCTGATTACTTCAAGAGCAATCCTTTCACTTGCCAGGTCCATTTGCCGGCCGTTTCCCCATCCGTACCCTTCTAGTTGACAATATTTGTCCAGTTTGCTTTTGAAGGCTTATATGGATGGGTAGGAGGAGAAGCTGTTGGATGAGACAACAATAATAATAATAATAATAATCCTTGCATTTGATATATCACTTTGCACGTCTTCTAGACGTCTCAAAGCGCTTCACAGAATACACTGCAAAATGAATTGACTGTATATATGTGGGCGAAATGCGGCAGCCAACTGCGCACAGCAGTCCTGGATTGAGAGGACCAATTTGTTATTCTTTATTTGAGGGATTATTATTAGGCATTTGGAGTAAGGAAACTTACTTGAGGAAACAAAGTGAAGGCACTGGGGCCGATAGGAGTGAAGGCATGTGAGGAGAGAAGTGTGAAGATATCTTGGATCATCCTATCACCAACTCACTACCTCGTTCTTGTTGCAGGAAATTCCAGTCTGGTGTACGCCATCATTCGGAAGCGCAATGTTTTCCATCAGATGGCAAATCTCCCGATGGACACCGTTTCAATCCAAAAAGCTTTGCAGAAGAAGAAGAAGTCGACGGAGCCCATCTCTCGGACCAACTCCCAGGAAGGGATGTCCATGGAAGGCTCCAGGCCCGCCGCCCCTGCGGAACCGGGGACACTGAAAACCAGTCTCATTGCGACACCAGGTATGACCTCAACAAGGCTGCCTTTGGTACAGCACCTTCTCACATTGTCGAGACATTTCAAAGCGCTTCACGGGATGTGTATTTTGGAGGCTGGCGCGGCGACCAATTGGCGCATAGCAGTGTCGCACAAACAGGTGTACAGTGAACAAAACAATCTGTTTTATTTGGGAAATTGTCAGGCAGGACACGAGTAGCATCTCCCTTCTCTTTTCAGAGAGCACCAAAACATCTTTTAATATCTAACTGAGCAGTGAGACGGCGCCTTGATTTAGCATCTGATCCGAAGGACAGCACCCTCGGCAATGCAAAGATTTCCAGTGTGGAAACAGAGAGGGTCCTTCACCTCTTGTGGATCTTGTAGGACACCTATCAATTTTTCCTCCGTGCTGCTTTCTCTCCATTTCTAGTTGGGTGGTTAGAGCAGGTTTCCTTTCGGTGTGTAAACCGAGCGTTTTGTTCAGGCTTTGTTACTGTCTGTTAACCTGCACAGGCATCGATAAACTAACGGAGAAATCACAGGTCTCGGAAGATGGGACGTTGAGTCGGGTGGACCAAGATCAACCTGAGCCTCTCACCGCGGGCAGCCCAGTTGCAGTAGCCAGTGACACGGAGTCTTCAAGAGGGGTAAGAATGGGCGTCGGATACCGTCGTGTGATGCTCTGCGCTGGGGCGGTGAAGATGGCCGATATCATGCTGTTTCAATCGCAGAGCATTCTCACTCTTCATACGTTCAACCCTCTGCCCACCCCTTTACGCAGATAACTTGCTTTTGTTGCAAATCAGCCACCTCACCATTGATGGCTGAGCCTCCGTATCTTACGTCCCTGACCTCTGGAGTTTCCTCCCTCTACCCCATCTCACTCTCCCCTCTCCCTCTCTTTTCACTTTTAAGTCGCTTCTCAAAACCTACCTCTTTGAACAAGCCTATAGCCATCTCTCCCCCACTCCCTGTCTCTCTTGCTCAGCATCTGACCTTTGTAAATTACTCTGAGAGTTTCCCCCCCCCCCCCCACCCCCTTGTGTGAAAGGTTTATCTAACGTCCATGTTGTTGTAAAGATCGACTGAAATTTGAAATGAAAATTCTCAACGCTTAAAGTGACTTTAACAATGGGAACAATGGGAACTGTCTCTGTATTGATGCAATCAATCATCCAGTCAATCAAGCAAACAGTGTGAGTGAGGAAGGCCATTCATATCTCAGGGACAGGATTCTTTGTTTATCTCAGGGTTCCCCACCCAGCCTAAATTTAGATCTGAGTAGATTATTCATCATAAATCAAGAGTTTACAGCACAGAGGAGATCATTTAGTTCATCATAACTAAGCTAGTGCTAGCAGCCATCTACGCTGATCCCATTCCCTTTTCTGTCCTCAATATTGGTAAATTTCCTCGCATATTTGTCCCCTTAACATGCAGTTTTGGATCATTGTCTATCATTTGGCTTGAGCTCTCCAAACCTACTGGCACATTCCTAACTGACATCTCCTCCCTTTTATCTTCCCTCAGCTTTACCGCTGACCGCCTCTTTAACATTGGCCACTTTCACGAAAGCCTGCTCCTTCTCCCCCAGCTTCCCGCTTTCCTTCCCAGAACCTCTCCCTCCATGTTAACTGGCCCCTTTGTCGATGGCCCCACCTAGACTTATCACCCAGGGCGTCACCATCACCGATAAACCCATCGCCGATCACTCTCTCTAAACTCCTCCAACTCCCTCCCTCAATCAATCAAACTCCCTGCCATCAATCCTCTTAGTATTGTCTTCCACCCATGGAAGAAAATAACCCCCAACACGTACGCCCTCTCTACTCGCGTTCCTGTAAACTCCCGCCCTGAACTCCACTCATCTCGATCATAACTCCCTCGCCACACTCTAGCATCTTGCTCCCTCCCTCCTTCCTCCCCCACCCCTTTTTAAGATACGACTCTTTGACTCTCTTCCTCTCTTCACCTTCCTCAGCTTCCGCCCTCAACCGCGGTGCCCAGCCAGACTTATCAGCCGCTGTCCTTCGAACGGGAAAAGCGAAGCGTGAGTGTGAATTGCATTGTGCTGGGCGGGTATGCGTTAGTCGTGCCGTAATAACCTTGGCATTTGATGTATATCATATCGCATTCTCAAGATGAGTGAAAGCGCTTCACAGTCGAGACTTAAATTTGGGGGGAGATAATTAGTTCAGTTGCAGATGATGTGATCTGCTGTTGCTTCTGTCAGGAGATGATTTCCCTTAACCTGGAACGAAAAAGACTATCATCCAGCAGCCAGTGGAACCCGACTCCTGACTGGGTGAGTTATTCCCGGCGGGTCTTCAGGCCCAAATTTGGTGTGTGTGGGTGTGTGTGTGGGAGAGGAAGGCATATGGTACCAGTTGGCGGTGGGGGAAGTGGTGGGGAGGGGAGGGGGTGGTGGGGTGTTGGATAGACACCAGACGAAAGGCAGTGAGTTTACAAGTGCTGATTACATATAAAGGGGTGAGCCTGGGAAGTGGGGCGGGGGGGGGGGGGGGGGGGGGGGTTTAACGTGACAATTGCATGCAAAGGCATGAGCCCAACAGTAAGTTTACAGTGTCGATAATGTTTTGTGTTAATCTTTGACCCGTAGATCATGTCGTGGAAATCCAAGCTACCCCTCCAGACAATCATGCGCCTGCTCCAGGTCCTGGTACCTCAGGTGGAGAAGATCTGCATTGACAAGTAAGCCGTGTCACTGGCTCATCGACAGGGCCATGGCCCTGGAGTCCTGCAGTTTAGTGGTTATAGCACTCGCCTCGCATACGAGTGGACCTGGGTTCGATTCTCAGGCAGGGCAAAACGTTTGGCAAATTTCCTTGCTCCATACGCCTCTTGTTTACCTGGCAGTATGTAGGAACTTAGTTCGATTGAAGGGTTGCGTTTCCAGGGGTAATAATCCCTTCAAATTTAAAAAAAAGTAATAATCATAATTTGGTCACTCAATCAAATCCATGTGTTGTAGGCCTTATCACGTCTTGGAGACGTCTCAAAACGCTTCACAGAATATACTGTAAACTGAATTGACTGTATCAATTGTGAGCGAAACGCGGCCGCCAATTGCGCACAGCATGTTCCACAAAAAAGTCACGGACTGCTCATCAAACACAAGTGTTGCTTGCTGCTTTCCCAGTGCAAGGTTTGTGTGTAACTGCCTGTATGACCGCAAAGCCTGTACCTTTTTTTGCTTGAACGTAGAGGGTTGACGGATGAATCGGAGATCCTGAAATTCTTGCAGCATGGCACACTGGTTGGATTGCTGCCCGTGCCACATCCCATTCTCATTCGCAAGTACCAAGCCAACTCGGGCACTGCCATGTGGTTCCGCACATACATGTGGGGGGTTATTTACCTGAGGTAAGCAACTTTCGCGTAACCTTTTTTTCCTTCCCGGAGTTTTTATGTTGTCTTTATCACCGATTCTTTTTGTTCTCTGATCTTTACTCTGATCCCTTCTTTTTCTTATATTAAGGTTTCTGTTATTTCCACCCAAACCCTCCTTTCCTTCTCTTGCCCCCCTCCCCCCCGCCGCCTACTAATTTAATGTCCTGTTTACAGTCCTATTCATCCTTTCCCCGAGGACTTTTCAGTAAAGGTTTCAAGGTTGTGACTGATTGTGTGACTTCCGCTTGACTCTGCCTGTGACTGAGAGTTTGAACACACAGTGACTCCTATGCTTTTTCCCCCCTTCTCCCCCCCACCCCACCCACCCCGTAACAGGAATGTGGACCCTCCCATTTGGTATGACACTGACGTAAAGCTCTTCGAAATCCAGCGGGTATAGAGGTCAAGATTAATGCTGGGAGAACGGGCCAATCGTTTGTCCTTAAAGCCGGCACTGCAGCTTCTCCTCCATCTACATTGATTTCATACCATTGTCTGGATTAGTAAACCACACTACTGACCGCTCACCGCCTATGGATGTACACCACCTGACCAAAGACTTGCATAAAATCCCATCTGCTCCTCTGCCATTGTCCTTGCACTGCCAGCCAAACACTACATGTACCTTTCCTAAGAAAAAATACACTACGGACACATACATACACACAAAACACACTCGCACACACACACACACACCCCTAATGAATCATAGGCATTGGCGGCACAGAAGGAGGCCATTTCGCAGACGGATTCTGCACCGGCTCTCAAAGCAAGGTGTTCGTTAAATCCCACCGCTCTGCTCTATCCCCACACCCCTTCAAGCCTCTATTCTTCATATAGCTGTCGAATTCCCTCTTGAAAACTACACTGGACTCCGTCTCTACCACCTTACTTGGTAGGGCTTTCCACGTTCCAACAACTCTGGGTGGAGAGGGGGAAGCAAATCTGCTAAGCAATCCCATAGCTTTTACCTACCGCTTGTTGAATGTTTTGTTATAATGCTGGTTAAGAGAGGTTTGATGTTCTCTATGTTAAGAGAGCATAGAGTGTTTGATCCCACCTAGCTACTGTTGCTTTGTGTAAAAACACATAACCACTATACTTATTCACGTACAAGGAAATGGAAAAACCCTAGTGGAGAAATGTAATTAACAAAAAAGTCAACGTTCTGACAATGAATGCAAGGGGGAATACATTTCGGGGAACAATAGTTGATTATATCTCTAGTTTTAAAGGAAGAATGTTTCATGCCTGTTCACAGAAGTGATTTTAAAGTTGTGGAGTCAGTATGTTTGTTTTTGCTCCTGGTCTTTGCAATCTCTCCTTCCTCTTGGCTTTGCTGAAGGCGAACGCTACCTGTGAGACAAGCCAGTCCAGCTGACTTGAGTAATTTTGACATTTGCTGGCAAGTCTTGTCAAAAGACCTTGTGTATCAGGAGGTGTGAGACCAAACCCACTTAAGTCAGGATGTTATCGATTTAAAACGTTCCACATACATTTGGTCACCAGTGTGCATGGCACACGTTGGGTAAAGATCAGTACAACATTTGAGGTGATTAACTAAAGGATATCAAAATCCAAACTATTGAGTAAACAACTGAGGTTACTTTGAGTCTACACTGTTTTATTTTTTAAATCCTCGTCCGTCCTAATGACCATTATATTTATCAATAGAAAGTAGATCGTTAAATGTTTTATGAAAATCTTGTTTTATCGGATTATTAACCCAAAGCAAGCCACTTGCACAACAAACTGGGCGCCACGTGAGACAATGGGTTAAACACCCTCTCACCTCCGGAATCCGAGTTTGATTTCCAGCCCACACGGCCCGATGTGAATCGCACTGCGTTCCTTCTTCTCAAGCCAATGTCTGGGAAGTAGGTGCTCAAAGTTGCCACTGGATTCGCAGTTACTGAAGAGGTCACAAAGGCTTGTGTGGGAAAAGGGAGTGTCTCACTAGCGCAGTTAAAGTCTAACTGAGCCAGAGGAGAAGAAGCTTTACTCTGTCGCAAACTATGCTATCCCTGACCTGCGAGCCACACTCGAGAAAATGTTCTGTTGTTACTGTGAGAGTTCTCGTTTTTTTTTAAAAAACACTAAAGCATTTCGAGATCGCTTTTCTTTCAAGGTTTCTTTCTATGGCAGTTAATAGCTTGGTTTGTGCATTGTATAGGGCTCTTTACACCGTACACTGTAACTGATTATATTTCTTTTTAGGCATAGTAAATACAAAACGTCGTGTGATAGCACTTTAGCAAATTAATTTGTCATTGTGGTATATGGTAGATTATATAATATATATATTATGTATGTGTATATATATATAATATGATATGATGAAAAGTAGATTAAAGGTGATGGTCATTCTATAGATATTTTACTTTGAATATATTGTAATGCAGACCTCTCCTTCAATGCCAACTTCTTTGTTTGTCAGTCAAGTTCTAGAGTTTTATTTATAGTGTCTCAGTGATAATCGCTGCCCTCTTCATGTGTTTCCATGTTCACACACTGTATTCTGTACTTTTAAAATAAATGCTGCAGAGCCCAATGGAAAGCCTGTGTCTGTATCTCTCTTGAACAGAATGTGGAGAGGAACTTGGAACTCATATTGTGGGAAGCCTCAGCAACCAGAAACAGTATTGCCAAGATTTTTGAGGATAATTGAGTTTTATTAGCCGTGTGAAAACCTGCGTACAGTTAGTTCATCCCACGTTTATGAATTATAATAATCCTTGCATTTGATATAGAGCTTTTCACATCTTATCGACATCTCAAAGCGCTTCACAGAATATACTGTAAAGTGAATTCACTATGTTTGTGGGTGAAACGCGGCAGCCAATTGCGTACAGCAGCGTCTCACAAGCAGTCGTGGATTGAATTGACCAATTTTTACTATTGTGTTTTTTTTTGGAGAGATTAGTATTAGATTCTCACAGAATGTGCAGCTCAGAAACAACTCTTTGGCCCAAACATGTTTATGCTCCACATGAGTATCCACCACTCTGTACTCCCTCCTCCACTTGGTAATCATTCTTCCAAGTGATTTTTTCTTCCAAGTGCCCCTCGTGCCTCTTTTTAGGCTTTGAGGTAAACGTGAAAGAGGCTGACTGCCGAGTGCATCCTGTAGAATATTCCCAATGGAAGACCAAAGTTGAGGATGGACGCCCACAAATGAAAGCCGTAGAATTCTTTCTCACAACCGTTGGTAAAATGGGATCGAGCGCCAAAGGCAAGTATGATCCAAAGCTGTCGACAGAAAGTGGTCATTTCAGTCTCTCGTCAATATAATAAAAGTCAAAACACAACGTACAGTACTATACAGCAAGAGACTGTGTCAGTGGGACAGGGGGTTATGTTGTTAATTGTGATTGTTGGTGAAGTGACATTCTGGTTTTACTTTTCCCCTCTTTGTTTGATTGGGTTTCTCCAGAACAGACACTGCCCAGACCTGGAACAAATGTTGGGAGTGGTGTGATAAGAAGTCAGTGCCTGTGGTCATAACAACAGGCAAGGAAAGGGACTCTGTCCTTATAATAACCATAGATCATAAGAGGAGACCACAAGCTCCAACTACACCCATTACACCCTCACCCCAATCCTCGTCCCCGGCCACAGTTTGGATGAAAACCCTGGAATGTCCAGTGCCTTGGGCCTAATGTGAAAGGCTCTAAGTGTAAATTTAAATTGTAATGCCAACACCTAGCGGAACCAATGGAGGTCATCCAAATTTCTAAACTATGAATGGCAGCTGATTAATAAAGCTCAACGTTGAATTGCACAAATTACTTACAATGATATTACTCGGGAGTAAAAATAAAGTGATCTCCTTCAGGAACTTCCTCTTCCAGGTCAGCTGAGCGTGTGTCATCGCTTGACATCCATGGGTATTACGGTTGCCCTGCACATGTCTTGTGATGACCTCTTGACCAACAGCAGGGCTGATGGTATCTGGTTGGGTTTCGGGATTGTTGCTTCGTGAGGTGGGCTCCCTAATTTGGTCGGAAACTCCCTCGGACGGACTAGGGTGGACGTACAAGAGACTGATGGTATTTCTGAACTTGGAATGAGAACTTCTCTGATCGATCCATTCTATGAACGGTTGCCTGTACAACCCCTTGACAATGAAGATATTTTGCAGGGCATGCTGGATTATTGTGATCAAGGCAAAAGTGAGGTTCAGGATGGCCAGTGGTTCGTGTGGTCTGACGGACACCACAGCGACTATTGAAAAGTAGGCAATGCTAAACTGACCCATTGCCGTCCCCAACAGCAGATGTACCTCTAGACTTCTGGTAGGGTTCCTACAGTGATCCATGATTCTTTCATCGAGCTTGTAGATGAAAGAGCCAAGCAAGGTGGCCATGGACATCAGGCTCAGAAGCACAATGTTGAAGATGTAATACATTGTAAGAGTTGGTACCTTCCATTCATCGAATCCCATTGTGACCTGACAGACAATGAAAATAGCCAGGCCGACCACGAGCATAACCACCCCAAGGACTAGGCCAATGGGAAAGCCGTGAAGATAGAATTTACTCTTGTTGTGTTGGACATGTTGATCCAACAACCGGCCAACATTCTTCCACATCACGTAAACCATGGTTGAAGCAAACAGGTTGTATTCAATGTTGAATGGGTATAAGTAGTCAGAACCGACAAGCAGATGACGACAGATACTGCTATTGCAGTGACATCTGCTCCTGTCATCTGGAATTAGACACAAATGAGAAAGTAAATGTCATGTTGGGGTTTGTGTGAACGGTCTCAATACGAGTTCAAGTACAAGGTTTGATGCCCCAAATGCCATCCTCCGAATGAGATTCCGACAGAGCTTTATCTAACTGGAGAATCGTTTACTTACCGTTACATTTCAGACTTTTATTCTAAATTTCCGGGAGAAATTCATTTAAAAACAAATAATTTTTACACTCATTGCCGATAGCCCACTCTCCAGACCTCTGTTGCAAGGAAGACCACAACGATCACAAATCACATCTGTGTAGCACTTTTCACATCGGGAGGACGTCCCAAGGGCTCCTTGTTGCCTGTCTTGGCACAGATCACTTCACTTATGTTGTTTAACGCGGGCATGCATTGAATGACAAACGTCAATGAAGGTTTGAGGAAATGCTAACCTTGTATAATCCACGACTGGTTCGCTGTGAGATTGTCGCTATCAGTCTGGTGAATAAACTCGTCTGTTACAGCAGAGACCCACAACATCAGATTGGAGGTCAGAAGCAATGCCAAGCCACACCTGCAAAACAGCAGCAGCTCAAGAGAGACAAGCTCAAAATCCAGAGTGAATGGGAAACAGGCTGGGTTGGGGGCCAGGCAGGTATTTACATAGTGCAGTCACTTTGCTGCAGAAAAGGGAATTAATATTGTAACTTGATTTTGTCTTATTTTTTATCTGGAGTGGAACTTGGTTTCAGATCATTGAGGCACTCGACCCTCAATGTCAATTGGCTGCGTTGGCTGTCTTTGTAATAATAATACTAATAATCCTTGCATTTGATATTGAGCTTTTCAAATTTTCTAGACGTCTCAAAGTGCTTCACAGACTATACTATAGGAAGAGATTAGCAGTCCAGTCTGTTTTGAGAAGGAGGGTGGGGTGGAGGGGGGGGGGGGGGTGGAGAGAAAGACAGTTGCCCTAATTCAGAATGAAGGAGAAAAACTGCGGCTGGCTCACCGTGCAATATCCCGCTGTACCACAATGCACGACTTGCAATGGACCCACAGAAAGTATGTCTGCAATTGGAAAGAAAGCATGACGTTTACCCCAACGGTTACCGCAAGGACGTGAACCTCGTCTCAGAAACGCCTCATTTACCTGCACAACAAGGAACGCGATTTGAGTGACGGAGAAAACGACTGCGATTGGATGTTGACAGCCTTTCGATCCAACGTGATATCCAATCTTGAACAGGTGCAGAAGAAAACTGCCGGCTGCAAACAGCAGCAGCCCTCCTGTGGAGTGGAAAGCAAGTAAGTCACTGGGAGCTAAAGAATAATCCTAATCAGAATCTGTGTGTTTGATATAGCATCTTATCAAGGCTTCAAGATGTCTTAAAGCCCTTCACACAATACACTTAAAGTCAATTAACGGTATGATTTTGTGGGCGAATCAGGCATGAGAATAGTATAATTGGGGGGTCATTATTGTACCATCTGATTGCATCCTCGGCTTTTGAGTCTGAAGATTATGGTTTCAAGCCTCACGTTGGGACTTTTGAACTCGTGGTCGAGTTTGGCCCTCGAGGGCAGCGCTGGAGGGAGCACTGTATTGTCAGAGGTGCCAGAGGCTTTCTGAGCTCACATTGCTGACTGTACTCTCATGATTAAATCCGGACAAACATTCCCGACACGGCAATGTACGTGTTCTAACTCTACCTCTTAGCCAGACTGGTCCTGCTTTGGTGTCTCTGTAAACAATTAAATGCTTGTGCCTGGCAGCGTAGGAGACATACAAGAGTATCCAGCACAGAGCCAATAACATCATGATAGTAAGGAACAAGAAGACTTCAGTCTGCCCCACTGCGACGTTCCTGAGAGCCCCTCCAGAGACCAGAGCTACCCCCAAGAGCCCAATATTGGTGGCCAGTACTGCAGATAGCAGGCTAGCCCCTGGGACCTGCTGGCTGAACTCCTTCTGCTGCGGTTTGGGTGCAGTTGGGTTGTCAGGTTTCAGTGAATTCTGTGTGTTTCCTTCCGGAAGCGGACCCATCACATTGTCCTGGACACTGTTTTCCCCTTCAGTTATTTCTCCGGACATTGCCTGCATTTTTGCACCTGTTCCTGGACAGAAATTAAACAGAATAAAAGTCAAAAGTCAAAATACATCTATTGCTCTCCTACCTCCTTCCTCGTTTGGCTCAACAGTCTGAGATGTATCTCATCAGAACCCTGTGACTTCTCAAACGTAACTGTTTTAGTGCAACAGAGCCTTATCCCAATTCCATTCCTCATTGCCTTCCTTTCATCCTCCTGTGGGAGTATCCCCTTCCTAAAGGAAAACTCAGGCAAAGTACAGTACTCATTAAATAGCTCGTCCAACTGCTCCTTCTCCATCACCAATTTACTGCTTTCACCTCTATGTAATACCTCCCCCCCCCCCCCCCCCCCGCATCTCCCCTTCACCGCTCCTAATACTTTTAGTTTAATGCTTATAAAAAAAACCTTTACAATTCCCCTTAATATTGTCTGATAGTCTTTATCGTGTTGTCTCTTAACCGTTCCAATCTCCCCTTTTACGTTTCTTGTCCTCCTTTTACACAGAATGTTTTCTGGTTTCCCACAGTGTAACCGTTTACCAGTTTAGCCGTTTACCAGGTTATATCTGGAAGATGTGAGGACTTCACCATCTGTGGATAAAAGTTACATTTGACGATGATCGAAACAGACGCTGGCATTATATCAGTGAGCTTCACCAGGGGTGGAGTCTCTGTAGCACATAAATCACCTGTTTAACAACATGAATGAACCCAGTAAAAAACTCAATCATTTCAGAGTGCTGAAAATAGCCAGAGACACAGAAAACAGCCAAGGCTAGGGTAAAGGTACAATGATTTACAGGTGCCTGTGGTGCAGTCTCACTTTAGTGCAATGTTTTGCCACAAATATACAGTCAATTCACTCCAATTCAAAGCACATTGAGATGTCTAGAAGACTTGAAAAGTGCTGTATCAAATGCAAGGATTATTTTTATTTTATTTCTAAAATGTCGCCAATCGTGCTTATTTGGGGAATTGTTTTCCAGGGGAATGAGAGACGTTCCCTTCGCTGGGGTTACTGATGCGATATCTTCACTGTCGCACCTCACAGGCAAACGGGACCTCGGTTTTAACGTCTCACCCAAAGGACAGCAGCTCTAACCATGCATCAGATAACCCCAGCACTGCACTGGAGCATTAGGCTGGACTATGTGGTTTAAAGCTCGGTGGTTAGAGCACTCACTGTACAAGCGAGAGATCCGGGTTCGATTCCAGGCCAGGGCGAAACCTTGGGCAAGTTTCCTTACTCCACACGCCTGATAATAATCCCTCAAAACCCCCCCAATAATAAATTGGTCATTTCAATCCACGACTGATTGTGGGACACTGTGGGTGTAATTGGCTGCCGGGTTTCGCCCACAGATATACAGTCAATGTGATTGCCAACAAAGAAATCAGGAACACAAGAAAAAAACACCTCCCTGCTGGAGCAAGGAGTTCAAAGTGAGATATTGTTCGATGGGAATGCTGTGATATTATGGTGATAAATCAAGCTGTTATCTAATTTCCCTTCCTTTTCCATTTGGATTTCCCACAGTGGGGGGTGGGGGGTTGAGACACAGCTGTGTGTCTGTCTTGTCTACCTGCCAATATCTAACCAGGACAGTCTGGGTGTGTCGGGACAATGAAATAGTTTTGTGTGAATTTGTGAGAATCTGAGAAAAATTTCCTCCAGGCAGGTCGTGAGAGAACGACTGGGTATCAATCCATCACAGTGAGTGAGTACGTGTTTGGGGATGAGTGAGTGAGTGAGTGGGTTTGTGAATGAGTGGGTGAGTGAGTGAGTAAGTGGATCAGTGAGTGTGTGTGTGTGAGTGAATGAGTGTGTGGGTGTGTCAGTGAGTGAATTAATGAGGCTGTGTGAGTTTGTGAGTGAATCAGTGAGTGTGTGTGAGAGTGAGTTTGTGAGTGAATCTGAGTGTGTGTGAGAGTGTTTGTGAGTGAATCTGAGTGTGTGTGAGAGTGAGTTTGTGAGTGAATCAGTGAGTGAGTGTGTGTGAGAATGAGTTTTTTGAGTGAATCAGTGTGTGTGTGAGAGTGAGTTTTTTAAGTGAATCAGTGAGTGAGTTTGTGAGTGAATCAGTGAGTGTGTGAGTGAGTTTGTGAGTGAATCAGTGTGTGAGAGTGAGTTTGTGAGTGAATCAGTGTGTGTGAGTGAGTTTGTGAGTGAATCAGTGAGTGTGTGTGTGTGAGAGTGAGTTTTTTAAGTGAATCAGTGAGTGAGAACGTGTGTGTGAGAGTGAGTGAGTGAGTGAATGTGCGGGGCGGGTCTGTGTATTGATTCCACCAACAGGAGCCGCCTCTCCTGAGAGCAGGGATCAGTCTCCAGCTACTCAATAGCCTCTGCGCCTCCCAGCTGTTAACCCACACACAGCCCCAGCTCCCAAACTATAGCCCCCCCCCAGCCACAGACACAGCCCCCCCCCCCCCCCCACTCTGGCACACAGACCCCCCTCTTTACCCCCCACCAGCCCCCGGTGTGGAATGGAGATCATGCAGGCGACAGAATGAACGACCGGTTCCACAAAGCGGCCAGAGATGGGTTCCTGGATCTACTCAAAGAGGCCACCAGGAAGGAACTGAACTCTCCTGATGAGGATGGGATGACTCCCACCCTGTGGTCAGCCTATCATGGCAACCTGGAGGCCCTCAGGCTAGTGGTCAGCAGAGGGTGAGTGTGGACCTCTGTGTGTGGGTGGGTGTGTGTGTGTGGGTGTGTGTGGGAGGGAGGGCTATCACCCTCCCGAGAGACCATCTGGTTCAGAAGGAACCCCACATGCCATTTGCTTCTTGTACTTTGAAATGAAGACGGATAGAAATAAATCCTTGTAGTTTTTTTTTCATCACAAGGATTCACGTTCAGTGTGTGTCGTATTGCGGAGTCCTGCAGCTCGCTCAGCGGTTAGAGACACTCGCCTTCACAAGCGGGAGAACCTGCGTTTCGAATCCAGGCAGGTCAGGGTGAAACCGTGGGCAAGTTTCCTTACTCCACACACACACACACACACACACACACACACAGACGCGCCTAATAATAATCTGTCCCGCCCCCCCAAAAAAACCCTGTAATAAATCCATTCAATCCACGACTGTTTGTGGAGGGGGGGGGGGGGGGAACGCTGCTGTGCGCAGTTGGCTGCCGCGTTTCGCCCACAAATATACAGTCAATTTTACAGTCTATTCAGTGAAGCGCTTCGAGACGCCAGGAAATTGTGAAAAGCTGCTGTGTCAAACGCAAGGATTATTATTATTATTATTTTTATGACATTACGCGGGGTCAAAAGTGTGGGGACACTACCCCCGCGTGAAGGGCGCGTGTATAGATCGCTAGTTGTTGTTTCTGTCGTTGTGGCGTAGTGGCTAGAGCGCTCGCCTCGCAAAGCGAGAGAACTTGGTTTCGATTCCTGGCAACCTTAGGCAAGTTTCCAAACTCCACACACACACACACACACACACACACACACACACACACACACACACACACACACACACGCGCCGCTGTTTACCTAGGAACCCGGTTGATAGTTGATCGGCAGATCGCTTTTCTGGGGGTAATAATCCCTTCAAAATAATAATCATACAAATTTGGTCACTCAATCCACGACTGTTTGTGGGACACTGCTGTGCGCAATTGGCTGCCATGTTTTACACAAAATACAGTGTATTCTATGTAGCGCTTTGAGACGCCCTGGAAGATGTGATGAGGTGCTATATCAAATGCAAGGATCCTTAATCATATAAATTATTATATTTATACTTGAATGAAGGTGTTTAGAAATAAATCCCTTATTCTTAGAACATCTCATCATGTTGAAATGTCTTTCAGCTTTCACTTTTAATTACAGACCCAAGTGAGGTCTCATAAAGGGCTAGTAATAATGAAAGAGCAATTCATTTGGAGGATTGCTGGGCAGGAGACCGGGAGCGACAGAAACCTCTGTGAGGCTGTCAACACCATATTGACTTGTCCATCCCCTCTGGTCAGCAATCTCCACCTGCTCCTCATCCCCCGTCCCCCACAAAGGCGGTCGGGTCTTCAGCCTCTCGTCCCCCACCTTTTGGAACTCCATCCCACAGTCACTTTGCCTTTCTTTCCTCCCTTGCCTCTTTCAAGGCAGGTCTCGAGACTCCTCTTTGACTGCTACCCTCCTTTCCCTCCTCCCCCACCCCACTATCTTAATTCTCTGATCGAGTCAAAATCCCTGAATGTCTACCGCCTTGGGACACCCACCTGACGTGAAAGCGACAAGCGCTCTGAGACGCTACCCCCCGTGAAGGGCGCTATACAAACGCACGTGGTTGTTTTGTGGTTGAAAGGTAATTTGTCGTTGTTGTTCTCCAGTTGCAGTAAGAGCCTTGTTGCAATGTTCCAACTGAAAGTTGGGAAGTCCCACCATCCTACGGATGAAATCAAATTGGCTGCTACACAGTCACTACCCTTTGCAGTACATTCTGTGAAAGTCTTTGAGGGATGAATGGCGTCATATCAAATGCAATTATCATCATCTCTGGACTGTGAGAATTCTGACCATAACAACCCACTTCTATTAGGTCATCCCTTAAACATCTCTTCTTTAGGCGAAAAAATGCCTCGCCTATTCAGTGTGTTTAGATTGAACTATCCTGTCAACTCTGGTATATCCTAGTTAACCGACTCTGTAATCTTTCCATTGCTGCTATATCCTTCTTATAGTGAAGAATTGGCCTCCACTAATGTTGTCTAAATTCAACATTGTTTCCTCACTTTTATATTCAATCGCTTTGGTTACAAACCTCTAAAAATAGTTACACTATTTTAGGCTCGCTCCCTCCCTTGCCTGCATCAAGGCCTGTCTCAAGATTCTCCTCTTCGAGCGCACCCACCTTCCCCTAACCTCCATGCCCTCCAGTCTTTCTGATCCCAACCCTCAGTTCGAGTCCAAATACCTCTGACTGTCCAGTGCCTTTGCATGTCCTCCCGACCTGAGAGGCCATGTGTAAATATAATTTGTTGTTCTTATTTCTTTAATGACACATATTTCTTGTGCACCTTTTCTACCTCTTCCATCTAATCATCTTCTATCGTTGTTCAAAATCTTTATTTGCCAATTTTTGCCTCCAGTTTACCTAACCCAGTTACTGCTACTAATAATAATAACCCTCACATTCGATACAGCGTCTTATCGTGTCGTTGAGACGTCTCAAAGTGCTTCTGAGAATATATTGTAAAGTGAATTGACTGGGCATTTTGTGGACCAATTGTATACAGCAGTGTTGATCAAACGGTCGTGGACTGAGTGACCACATTTTGTTTTAGGGATTATTACGCGTGGAAAGCGATCGCCCGATTGACGAACAACCGAGTTCCTACTTGTTCCAGAGTGTCAACTGAAACCATCTTGAGAGCGATCGTGGGCACCAGTTGATAGTGTAGAGATCATGTGCAACTCTGTTCAGCCAGAGGAACTGAAATATTGTGAATCCTGGCAGTGTAGAGGTTAACCAGCGAAGCATCGTGCGCAGCTGGTTTGCACAAGGAGCTGTAAAGGTCAAATTCTAGGATGTAGTGAATAAATGTCACTGGGGAACAAGCTGATTTCCCTACAAATTGGATTTTATTTTGAGACTCCCGATTGGTTCCTTGTTCATGAATATGGAGAATTTACTGTTATGTGAGTATCTGAACACGTCATACCTCATGTCTAATATGCTTCACTGACATCTTTATGAGCAGAAATTCAATTCCCCTCCGTTGACTATTACGCTGACTGCCATGTCTTGACAGGCAGGAGATGTAGGCAATCTAAATAGAATGCGATCTTTTAAGGTCACGTTGACAATAAGCTATTCATCACTGAACAAAATGCTTGCTTTTCCTCTGGATGCATCTGAGCGTCGTACTCTGTTCATTAAGTGACAGAATTTGATTCCATATAAGGATAGCAGAGCACGGAATCACGATTAGCAGAAGATATCAGGAGGAAAATAAAGCACACCAGCGGAAGCTTATGTACGATGCAAAAAGGATAGCCCCATCGCTCAATGGCAAGGGCTGTGGATCTGATCTGTGGGTAGGAAGATGGTGGCATTGCTCTCGCATATTTCTGAGCTGTGTTGCTCACCAGTTAGCAAGCCTTGGCTCTTGCCAACCTGGGCCCAATCCTTTCCGGAATTAGGGACGCAGGGTGGGTCCCTCCAGGGGAGAGAGTGAGAGAGAGGGGGGGAGAGAGTGCACATTCCATTCCAGCAATCCATCTCTGGGAATTCCGTCTGTAGGTGGGATACATGGAAATCTCAGATACTCTTAAGCACAGTGATGGGTTTCCGCATGTGTCAACAAAGTGCCTATGCTTGGAGTGAAGAGCAGGGATCTGAAGATATAGAAGAGGTTAAAATGAGTCAAAGTTTGGGATTAAACGCCTGTAGATTACTGAAGGTTTCATTCTGAGATATCCGGAACAAATGTGCTGGGAGTATAATAATAATATATTCCTTGCATTAGTATGGTGGCTGGGGGTGGTGGTGGGGAGGGTAGGCAAACATCTCCAGAGTTTATAGAGATTATAGAGGTTGCATTGCTCAAAGTAGAACATAGGAGAGAAGTAAGTAGGTAGACTAATTGGGATCTGGAGATAGTGATTGGGGCATTGGGGCATTAATAAAATAATCCTTGCAGTTGATCTAGCACCTTCTCACGTCTTCTAGACGTCTCAAAGTGCTTCACGGAATACACTGTAACGTGAATTGACTGTATACTTGTGGGCGACATTTGGTGGACAATTGCGCACAGCCGTGTCCAACAAAACAGTCGTGGATTGAAATACCAATTTATTATTTTATTTCTTGAGGGATTATCATCAGGCATGTGGAGTAAGGAAACTTGCCCAAGGTTTCGCCCTGACCTGCCCCGGATCGAACCCAGGTCTCTCGCTTGTAAGGCGAGTGCAGCCTCAGAGAAGATAGCTTCGCTGGGTGGAGAGGGGGAAGTGGGCGGTGGGGATGGAAAGGGAGGGGTACGACAAAAAACAACTTGCTTATATATATAGCATCCAATTTGTGGAGCCCTGTATCTTGGTAGTTTGGACGCTCGCTTCCTGTGGAGGAAATGAAACATTCTACAGTTAGACGAGGCCTCGGATCTCTCTGCTCGGGTGAGAGCTATTCTGTATGAATAATTCATGTATTATAGTAACTCTACAGCCCGTCCATTATTTATCCAGCGGAACCCTTGCCAGGCTCTGAGGCTAGAATAATATGATGAGATTGCAACGCCACACAGTGCCGTGCTCTGTCATTGTTAGGGCAGTGAGTAACAGCTGCTAACTGAGGCTGTGTCCCTGTGTCATGTTTATCCACAAAGCAGGAAGCAGAGGCCTAAGAGAAAACACTTTCAGTGCCGCCTCACATCCATTATGATCATCGATAAGGAGTCAGGTAACAGTCAGTAATAAGTCAGTAAGAGTAACGAAAGTTCGCCCGCAAAATGCACAGTCGATTCGCTTTACAATCTATCCCGCGAAACGCTTTGAGGGGTGTCTCAAAGGCGTAATAAGACGTTGAACCAAATGCAAGGATTGTTGTACTATCGTAACAACATTCCCAAGCAAACAGGACAGAACGATGTCTCAGAGCAGCCTCGGATGCCCGAATGCTCAGCTCTACACTCTGAGCCGGTGTAACCCTCCGAGCTACAGCCTGAGCCCTGCATTGGGACTGAAATGCCTTTTAATGTGTGTGCGGATGTGTAAGTCAAATGGGTCACGTGTCAGCGTGAGGACAACTGTTCCTGAGGGTGGTTATTGGTCAGGCCTCTCTCAAGGGCAGATGGTCACATTCACCTTACAGAGGGGCAGGGAATGCAGAATGAAATCCAGCCCACAGTTCCGGTGTTAAGTTCCAAGCCGGTCGCAGACACTCAGAGAAACCCAATCCCACTCCACAGTCAACTGCCAATTGAATTGGGATTCATTGTGCGCTTAGAGAAATGACTTGCTGAGGCCGCGCCAACACTCAGCCCCACTCTCGCTCACTTGGGCTTTCTCCTGAACGATAATCCTTCAGATAAATTTGTTCCCCTCGGGGGAGAGGAGGGGAACTTGCTTTGTGCGAAATAACTGCTCTATTGCCGGCAACAAAGCAGACACTTGGTGTAAAGTGGAGTGAGATGTCAGACAGGCCAGTGAAGGTGCAGGGCTGTGCAGTGCGGAAATAATAATAATCCTTGCATTTGATATTGCAGCTTATCACATCTGCAATGTCTAGACTCTCAAAGCACCCCACAGCATATACCGTAAAGTGAATTGACTGTATATTTGTGGGCGAAACACGGCAGCCAATTGCGCACAGCGGCGTCCCCCACAAACAGTCGTGGATTGAAATGACCCGGTTTTTTTGAGGCATTATTATCAGGCATGTGGACTAAGGAAACTTGCCCAAGGTTTCGCCCTGACCTGCCTGGATTTGAACCTGGGTCTCTCGCTTGTAAGGCGAGTGCTCTAACCACTGAGCTACAGGGCTCCATAACGCTGCTCCAAACACTGTGTTTATCCTTCACTTCTGTACTGATTTTCAGGGGCGATCCCGACAAGTGTGACATTTGGGGGAACACTCCCCTCCACCTCGCTGCTGCTAATGGCCACCTCAACTGCTTGTCCTTCCTGGTGTCGTTTGGGGCGAACGTCTGGTGCTTGGACAATGACTATCACACGCCCCTGGACATGGCAGCCACCAAGAGCCACATGGAATGCATCCGCTACCTGGATTCCATTGCCGCGAAGCAGAGCAGCCTGAACCCCAAACTGGTGGGCAAGATGAAGGAGAAGGGTTTCAAAGAGGCCGAGAAGCGAATCAAGGAATGTGCGAAGCTGCAGAGGAAACACCACCTGAGGATGGAGAAGAAATACAAGAAGGAGATGATGGACATGTCAGACGCTGTCAGCTTCTCCAGCTACGGCAGCAGCACCGTGAACTGGCAGCACACCCTCTCGGTGCCCTACTCCCAGGCCACACTCAACGCCACGGCCAGGGGGAAGACCAAGATCCAGAAGAAGCTGGAGAAGAAGAAGCAGGGAGAGGGGACCTTCAAGATCTACGAGGACGGGAGAAAGAGCATCCGCTCGCTGAGCGGCCTGCAGCTCAGCCACGATGTCATGTTCGTCAAACAGGGCACGTATGTCAGCCCCAAGGACAGGATGAGGAGGAATGTCCGTGACATGTTCCCGAACGGAGAGGATACGGTCTCGCGTGCCATCAGCGACCCCGGTTTACACACGGACACGACGTACTCGGAGATCAGCACCGACTCGGGACATGAGTCCCTGTTCAACAGGCCGGGGCTGGGGACCATGGTTTTCCGCAGGAACTACGTGACGGGCGGCTTGTTCGGCCTCGGGCTGGAGCCGGAGGGGCTGACGGACAGCAATGGCGGGGCCCGGGTCAATCGGCGGAGTCGGCTCCACCGGTCGCCCAGCCTGAGCGAGAGCATCGGCAGCGCCGGCAGCCTGCAGGGGGGCAGCGGGCCGTCCTGGGAGCTCGGAGAGCTGGACATAGACAGCGACCTGGACACCAGCCCCCTGGAGACCTTCCTGGCCTCGCTCGGCATGTTCCACTTCATCCCCATCTTTCAGAAGGAGAAGATAGACCTGGACTCGCTGATGCTCTGTTCAGACGAAGATCTGAAGAGCATCAACATCCCGCTGGGGCCCAGGAGGAAGGTGTTGGCTGCCGCGCAGAGCAGGACGCGGTGTCTCCGGCGCCAGGCGCCCCTGCTCGACACCAGCCTGTGAGCGCCGGCCGCCGCCAAAGCCTCCGCAACAATCCGACAGAGTCTTGACGTGTTTTTTGTTTTTTTTAAACAACGAGAACAATGATCAAACTATCTCAGGTAAGAGTCCCAGGATTCACAATCTCAGCTTCCGCAGCCTGTCTCTCTGCACGGCAACTGCACGGGCTGAGTCGTGTTGCAGTCCCCGTGTCACTGCTCTCTGCGCCGACGCTATGTTGCTATCGGTCGTGAGAAGCCACGTGTTTTTTTTTTTTGTTTTTTTTTAATCTCTTTTTTAAAAATCTCGCCGTAGATTAAAAAAAAACACACCAATGAAAATACAGAGTGTCAGCCAGTCCCTCGGGCGTCAGTGGATCCCGCGTCTCTCTGACTGAACGGACAAGGTAACAAAACGTGGCCAAACGAGGACAGGTGGCGATTCGGTGCCTCCGGCCGTGCTCTCCGAGCGCTCCAGGGCGTTCCCGACCGGTCCGGCCGCCGCCGAGGTTCCTCGCCGTGTCTGGTCGCATGTTTACAGCCGCCTTGAGGCTGGGATCTGGTGTTGCCGGCCGCTGGTCACCGGTGGTGAGAAGCCGGGAGGGCACCGGGAGAAATAACGCCTCTCGCCCGTGGCCTGGTGCCCCCGACTGAACTCCCCAAGAAGCTGCGCACCGATGGCAGAATATGGCACTCCCCCTCCCTCCCTCCCTCCCTCCCTCCCTCCCTCCCTCCCTCCCTCCCTCCTTCCCTCCCTCCCTCCCCCCCGCCCCCGGTGTGGATGGACGTGCCCTTTGCCATGCCGCTCGCCAACACTGGATTGTTGTTGATTCGGCTCAAGTTTCCGCTTGTGATTCACGTTTGCCTCTGTAATGCTGGGTGCCTGTACTATACTGTACTGTACTGCCCTCCCTCACCCATTACCCCCGCCCCCCCCCCCCCCCCCCATCCCCAGTGTCCCCCAATGTCTGTGTTTATGTGAAATGCCAAATGACTTGTTTCGGTGATCTGGAACACTGCTATAATCTGCTCCACGCACATTTCGTCCTGTTTCACGTGCTTCAAGTTATCGAGAGAGGGGTTGGAGAAAAAAACGACAGAGAGAGAAAGAGTCAGAGAGAGAGAGGGAAAGAGAACAAAGGAAGAAAGAAGCTAAGCGCTCGATGGAAACCTTTTGCAGTGTAGCCGCTAGCTAGCGGAGTCTCTCTCTCTCTCTCTGTCTGGCCGGCTGGTTTCACATGAAGTGACTTCCAACTTCCAACAATCTCAGATAACAACCCTCGGTGCCTCAAGAGCGCTTCAAACCTGAACCAATGAGGTGGTCGCCTTCCGTTGGGTCTCCCCAGCTCTAATGCTCACAGACACGATAATAATAATCTTCCATTTGATATAACGCCTTATCGTCAAGCGCTTCACAGGATGTAAAGTGGATCAAATGTATTTCGTGGGCGAAATGTGGCCGCCAGTCGGACACAGCCATCTCCCCATAAACAGCCATGGAATGAGTGACCAATTTTATTTGGGGGTTTGGTTGGCCGGGACACTGGGAAAGCTCCCTTCTCTTCTCGAATAGTGCCATGGGAGCTTTAACGTCCACCTGAACAGGCAGACAGGACCTCAGTTTAACGTCTCATCTGAAGGACTGCCCCCACAATATTGTAACCCCTCCTCCCACTCCCCCCCCCCCCCCCCCTACCTGGACTGCATTATTGTAATAATAATCCTTGTATTCGATATAACGCCCTATCACGTCTTCTAGACGTCTCAAAGTGTCTTCGCAGGATATACTGTAAAGTGAATTGACTGTATGTTTTGTTGGTGAAAATGAGCTCAGACCAGCTCTGGCCTCCTATGTATCTCTCGTCCCCTCCGCTCCACCATCTGCAACTTTGCGTTCAGCGATCACGCCTGGAACTATGGAACTCTCTGTCTCAATCCCTGCCCCGAGTTTACCCATTTTCAGATCACACCCTGAAGACCCTCTTCGACCACGCCTACATTCACCTCCCCTTTCTCCCCGGCTCGGTCTCAAGCTCCGCCACTGTCAAGCGCTCCGAGATATGCGAAGGGCGCTGGTTACGTGCAAGCAATTGTTCTTGATCCAACCAACTCCGAATGTGAGTTACACAGCAGCCAGCGTGTACCACAGGACGGTTGTCTCTGAGGATGGTTGATAAACCACAGGGTTTTTTTCTCCAACCACAGCGTCAGTGTATTCCTGTGTTTGTAGCAAATGAGGCTGTTGTCTGGGAAGCATATTTTGGAGGGTAAATAAAGATTTTGCAAGAGAAAAATCTGACCCTGTTTAGTTTTTCTGACTCCCTGGTCTCAAGAGTGTTTTTTGTTATGTGTGGGGGTGGGGGGAGTGGTGATAGGTAATGAGAATTTTTAGAGCGAGACTGGAAGAAAATAGCGCGAGGTATTCAAATAACAAGGTACTTGAGGGGATAGATCAATTTGGAAGCGAGGGATGAAAGTCTCGGGTGAGAGTCAGAGATATGGAGACAGTGCTTATACTTTTATGTTATTTGTTTCTTTATTGAGACCTAGATTAATAAAAGGGCTGCTATACTCGGCCAAAAAGACTGTGGTTAACTGGGTTGATATCAGTACACCCCAAAAAATAAAAACAAGAAATAATCATTGATTTTGTAGTTCCTCCTAGTGTGGTGTGGGTGACGTTTCACTCCTTGTCTGGTAAAACCAATGGGATCTGAAATGTGCAAACCTGTTCCCGGAGCGCCTGCAAGACACAAACAGATCTATAAATCCTTGTCTGGCCGACTGACCGACAATAAACAGACTGACAGTCACACTAACAGACTCGCGGACGCGCGCACACGCACACACACACACACACACACACGTGCGCACGCACAGACAGGCTGACACACAAACAGACACACACATACACGCAGACATAAACGCCCCATGAGTTGGGCTTGTGGGCTCAGTGGCCCGTTTCCGTGCCGTAATATTCTACGCAAGTCCACTGTTGATTCAGTGATTAAAACCAAAACCACTTACTGAGACTCCTTATCTCACAAGTGAAGCGTACTATAAATCCTAGTTCACAGGCGAAGAATGGACTGGAAGCCACACACACACACAGCTGTGAAATCCATCCACTGAATATATTTAAAGGTTATAGGTTCTAAACCAATCAGTGTACTTAACTCTGTCAAGGACAATGAGCACCTTTTGGGGTGATGTGGGGTTGACTTGGCTTCCAGATAACAAATCCAAAATAGTCAATGAACCTCGAGCCTTAACAGTGTTCTGCAATCTCATCCAAAGCAACAATCTGCCCCACACATTCCTGACGAGAACAGAATCCAACCAGCTCCTTTGCCTCCAATGGGTCACTGCACATGCAGTGACTACCTGAAGTAGTATCTTAATATCCGCAGACATCAGTGAGATCCCTCTGTAGCTCTCGGTCACTCTGTCCCCCTTCTGTGGCTAGACACCATAGTTGTGTTCTGGAACAAAGACAATGTGTCTGCCTCAGAGAGAATCTGTCGACCAACAGTGCAGGGGCAGCTCCAAGGTAAGTTGGAAGTTCCTGGCTCGGATCTGTAAACAATCCTCGCCATTCACTACCCCCCCCCCCCCACCCTGTGAGCAGCTTTTGTTATTATTATTATTATTATTATTAGTTAAGATCTTGGCATTAATATCATCTGCACCTGCTGCCTTACCCACAGCGTGGACACCCCCGAGTGTGCAGTCAATCTCCTTCCAACGGACTGTGTCATTGAAACCTTCCACACTTCTCACCAGCTCTTCCACCTTCCATGGCAGATGGATCTCTGCTACGGCTGTTTGGGTCAGATGCCAACTAGGGCTAATGCTCCCTCCAGACATTGGAGGGGCAAATAGCAGAGTGGGGAATACTGGAGGGGGGGAAACACAGAAGGGGGAAATATGAAAGGGTGAAACACTGCAGGGAAGGGAACTCTAGAGAGGGGGAAAACACGAGACAGAGGGGCAAATAGTACAGCTGAAACTAGAGGGACAAATAATAATGGGGCAAACCTAGAGAGGAAAGCACTACCAGCAACAAAATTACATTTGTATAGCGCTTGTACTCACTGTGAAACTAACTGCGTCTCCAGAGTGTGCACTTACAGGTCAGTGCAAGTCTCCGTGCCTGTACATGTCATAACCTGCCTCACACACTCCTCATCAAAACATAATCCACCCTGTTCCTTCTTGATTAAAGTACAAGCTTCTACTGCCTGTGATATCCATGAAGTGACAGGCGTAGCCCCACCCTAACAGCCATTTAAATTGCTGAGATTCCTCAGTAATTCTTGCTCTCACTATAATAACTATAAAAATAATAATAATAATACTCCTTGCATTTGATATAGAACCTTATCACGTCATTGAGACGTCTCAAAACGCTTCATAAAATGTACTGTAAAGTAAGTTGACTGGGTATTTTGTCTGGATTATTACCCCCGGAAAGTGATCTGCCAATCCACTGACAACTGGGTTCCTTCTTATTGCTAGATAAACAGAGGCCCGTGGAGTAGGGAAACTTGCCTAAAGTGGACTTTCAACCATTTTGCCATCTTTGGTACTCAATCCTCCCTCCCTTCATGTGAGTTCTCAATACTTTTGCAAAATCTTTACTGGTTGAAAGCTATGATATCATAGTCACATTGCATGAAATACAGGGGAGGAAACATCAGAACCAGACACACTGGGAGGGGAAATTAAAATGAAAGCTTCCCACATCTTTTTGGATTACCTGTTTCCATTGCTATAAAATGTAGAGGTGCATTGCGTGTGTATAGCTTCACTCGCTGTAGATTAATATATCATTTGAAAGGAGACTTCCGCTTTCAATCACTGTGGATGGCGTTTTAGGCTCTGTTACTTGGGGTCAAATCCATTTGTGCAACTGGCTTCACACGTCCGATGGCTTTGCACATTCTTAACGCAGTGCAAAATCCACCTTGGTGAAACTCGCAGTGATACAACAACCCCATTAAATGAGATACGTGAAGCAGAGAAAGGACATGTAGAGATATAGGTTTCTCCTCTATAAAATAGCTGGACAATCGCCAATAATTTTCCGTGGACACACCAGTTTTCGCAAAGCTAAAGATATTATTCTTCCTCCGTCATCGTGTCAAGAATCCGAGGTGACGTCCCCTTTTTTCCAAAGCCTTTCCAAGTTAATATGACGCCTTTAATTTACTGAGAACACACCCGGTCCTCTTTTATCCCAGAGATTGGCGCGATCTCGACCATATGGTGGCTAGAAAAGGCGCACATTTCAGAGTTGAGTTCAGAGAATCGCAAGACGTGGAAATCGTGTCCTGGCAAATGAGCTGCACACAGAAGTCACGGGCGGTTGTTCTAAACAGTTCGGTGGTGTCAAACTTGATGCCACACTCTTCGCTCATGATGGAATTGCCTCGGTCTGGCCTCATCGAGACCTGCCTGGAGGACGTGGCCTCGGGCGAGCTCAGCCCCAAATCGGTGGAGGTTTCCGGGCCCTCCTCGTTGGTGCGTAGGACCACAAAGGCTTTGTTCAGTCTCTCTCCCGCCCGGCAACGCAGGTGAGATGGCCAACAGTACTCGTTCTCACTGGCTGGTGAAACATGAAACGGTCATCGTTAGGATTCAAGATTTAATGACAACAATCCTCGCATTTCCTGTGGCACCTGATCGTGTCGTTAAGGCGCCTCAACAAACAACAACAAACTTACATTTATAGAGTGGCTCTCACATCGGGAGGACGTCCCAAGGCCCTTTAAAGGGCTTCGCTGCAAAGTGTTGTGACTCTATTTTGTGTGGGCGAAACGCGACAGCCAGTTTACGTCTTAGCTGAACGTAGAGATTAGGATCTCAATTTAACGCGTCCTCTGAAGGACCACACCTCAGACTATACAGCACTCTCCCCTAGCACTGCATCGAAATGTCTACACAGACTCGGTGACTTCCATGTCTAACGTGGAGGTCGAACCCAAAAATGTGTCACTTAGAGGTGAGAGGTGAGCGACTGTGTAACTTTGAGGCAACTGCGACAGAACGAGACACAAACTCCTCAAGCTAACAGTACTGTCCCAGTACTGTTAGCTTGAGGACGTTGGGACGTTCTCCTGACGTGCAAGCTGCTCTACTGTACACGTGTCATTTTGTCGGTGTAGTAAAATAGGCTTTTTGTTTTAAATCCAACTTTCAGGGACTTTTTCTTCAGTTGGCTGACATTTCAGTTGGCATTTGGTTGATGCAGTAAAATCGTAACAGGGAACCCATGAGAGGCCCTGTCCTGCCATGGTGACAGGCACCAATAAACTGACTGTTATTGTCCTCACAGAAACCAGCCACACCATCTCTGGGCACGGTCTTCATATCTAGGTGGGCAGTGGGCACCTGGGACTCCATGCCAGGTTCCTGGTGGCTAACATGGAGCTCGGAAGTGGGGAGGGGGCAAACTGAGGGAGAGTGAGCTGAGGGTGGGGGGAGGGGAGGGGAACTGGGAGTGTGAGTTGAGCGGGGGGAGGGGAGCTGACTAGCTCATGGTGAGAGAGAAAGAGAGGAGACTGAGTGAGTGAATGGGGGAAGGGTGAGGGAAAGGGAGGGAGGGTGAGTTGTTGAGGAGGGGGCTTGGTGGGGGTGAGAACGGGGTTGAGTTGAGGAGGGGGTTTGGGTGAGTTGGAGGAGGGAGAGAGGCTGAGAGGAGCGTGAGTTGAGTTGAGGAAGGGATCTTAGCTGGGTGATGAAGAGGGGGGGAGGGAGAGGGGGAGTTGAGGCCAGGTGGTGGGGCTTAGTTGGATGAGGAGGAGGGAGGGAGGGAGGGAGGGACAGGACAGGGCGAGTTGAGGAGTCGAGAGGAGGGGGTTTGGGTGAGAGACGGAGGGTGAGCAAGAAAAGGGAAGGAGTTGGGAGAGGCTGAGAGTTGAGGAGAGGGGCTTAGCTTGGTGAGGAGGGAGAGGGGGGGAGAGGTTGAGTTGAGGAGGGGAAGGGGGGGAAGAGAGAGGGTGGGTTGAGTTGAATTGAGTTGAGGAGAGGGTTCTTTGCCGGGTGAAGAGGAGGAGGAGAGATGAGGGAGGGAGGGAGAGAAGAGGAGAGGCGAGGGAGGGAGAGAGGAGGGAGGGAGGGAGTTAGTACATACCGGTGACTGAGCTGTGTAGGCGGACAGTCAGCCTCTTGTGGCGCCGGATGATCTTCATGTAAGTTCTGATGGTGCAGTTGAGTAAACATGGGTTGGAGGGGTTGACCCCGACTGGGGTCTGGACAAAGCGCCTGGACTCCTCTCTGGGGGCGCAGGGGGAGCCGGAGGAACCCGGAGTTGGGCGACAGACAGACAACAGCCAGACCCCGACTGAGCCCAACAGCCAGAGGCGAGACATCCCCGCTGAGCTGAGAGCCTCCTCACCAGAGTCTCCTCGCCCGCCTCATCAACTGAAAGACCCAGCACTTGGGGCAGGGCTGGGCAGAGCTGGGCAGGGCTGGGCGGAATGCGAGGAATCTTTGGCAACAGGTAAAAAGCACAAACAGCCATAAATCAACCATTTAATTCCCATGGCATCAAAGCCATTGTTCACCCCCCTCCCCTCCCCTTCCAACTCAAACACCAAGCAATGTAAGTAACCCTTTACTGGCTCTTTAACTCCCTCTTGTAATTCACCATCGCCATCATAATAATCATAATAATCATAATAATACTTGTGTTTGGTATCGCGCTTTTCACATCTTATCGAAGTCTCAAAGTGCCTCAGGGAACAGACTGTAACGTGTATATTTTGTGGGCGAAACGCTGGCAGCCAATTGCGCACAGCAGCGTTCCCCCACAAACACTCGTGGATTGAGTTTGACAAAATTATTATTGTGTGTGTGTGTGTGTGTGTGTTTAAGGACGAATGTCGGGCATGTGGAGTAAGGAAACCTGCCCGAGGTTTCACCCTGGCCTGGAATCGAACCCAGGTCTCTCACTTGCTCTAAGCACCGAAAAACAGCACCCCTACAGCACTTGTAAAGCGCTTCACAGGATGTACTGCGCAGTCCAGTGACTGTGTGTTTTGTGGGCGAAACGCAGCTGCCAATTGCGCACGGCAGCGTCCCACGAACAGCCGCGGCTTGAGTGACCAAATGACTACTTTTATCTACTTATTTACTGTTTTTTTTAAACAGTTGAAAAGCGATCAGCCAATCGACTGGCAACCAGGTTCCTACTCGCTGTGAGGTAAACAGAGGTGTGTAGAGCAAGGAAACGTGCCTCAGGTTACTCCCTGCCCGGAAAATGAACCCAGCTCCTCTCGCTTGTGAGGTGAGCAGGCTACCCCACTGTGCTACAGGATACTCAGTGACTCAGTCTCTCAGTGACTCAGTCTCTCAGTGACTCAGTCTCTCAGTGACTCAGTCTCTCAGTGACTCAGTCTCTCAGTGGCTCAGTCTCTCAGTGGCTTGAAAAACGCCGCACACACAATTTCTGGTTTACGAAAATATTGTCACAAAAAAAAAAATAATAATCCCTGCAGCTGATACGGCGCCTTATCATCGGGTCTTCGAGACTTCTCAAAGCGCTTCACACGACGTACTGCGAAGTGTAGTGACTGTATGTTTTGTGGCCGTGTGAGTAAAATGTGTTACCGGCGCATTCTGAGTTTTGACTGGGTGTAGACTCGGTGATTGGTGACCAGTGTTGGGGGGGGGGGGAGCATGTCGGAGCCTTTGTTTGAAGGGAGGCAGCCAGGAACCAATAGGTTTAGTGGGTGCTTCTCGCTCACTGTAATCCCATACACAAAGGATGCTGTTTACAAGCAGGACATAGACAACAATTCTGTAGGGATTGGCCTTAGAACTGTGCTCGGGCTGGCAGTTTGCAGCGGTGATGGCCACTGCCAGAGCCAGGAGGGCCCGCTCTAGATGCTTCCAATGTGGAACCTCAATGGAGACCTGGTGCGTGATCACATCGACACTGGGAGAGGACGGCAGGCGGTGTCCTGACTGTGGCCTGCCCTTCCTGTGCGCAGTCACGGCAGGGGTGGAGCGACCAGAATGCTCAGGCATCCGGCCTGGGGTGAGTGTGTCCCAGAGCTCCAGCATGTGTCCTGTCCACAGCCTCGGGGATGTGGCCGCTGATGAGAAGCCCAGGAGGCCGGCGGCCCGACCACACACACGGGAAGATGGTAATTATTTGAGGAGCTTTGACAGGAGGCCAAGTCAGACCCTAGGTTTTCCTGTCGCTGATCTGGCCGACGATGGCTTCTCCTCCGCGGGCTTTGGTGACGAAGCGCAGTGGTGCGAGTGCGGGGGCAGTTCGAGGGCCTGGCGACCGGGCAACCGGCTGATGGCGGAGAATTGGAGGATTTTCCCGGCTGACGTCTCTGCCTCCTGCGAGCAGCGAGTGGGCCCCGACACCGTGGACGGGCAGCTGCTGAGCCAGCTACAGAGGATGGGCCTGGAGGAGATGCCCGTGGACGAGGCCAACAACCCCGCCATGGGGATGGAGGAGGCCAGGCTGAGCACCTTCCAGAACTGGCCAAACTCGGCAGCTGTGGAGCCCCGGCTGCTGGCGAGAGCCGGCTTCTTTTACACAGGTACAACCCCAACACATCCCACGTTCCCCCAACTCTAACCCACGTTCCTCAGTGATCGCCAGCATTTTCGTTTACGAAATGCCAACTACAGTGTACATTCATTGTGTGTGGGACGCTGCTGTGTGCAATTTGGCTGCCGCGTTTCGCCCACAAATATACAGTCAATTCTCCTACTCTCCTTCATCCTGCCCCGACCCCTTCCCCCCCTGCTCTTGTCCCTATCTGACTTTGCAGCGCCTTGGTACGTCCTCTATATAAATGTAAGTTTTGATTGATTGATTGATTGATTGCTCCAACTTCGTATGTCCACCTCCTCCTCTCCCATCCCCTAGACTCCCCCTCTTACACTGGCCCGGGCCTAGCTCCCCAATTCCCTTCCCTCTTCCCTCCACCCCCCCCCCCCCACACACACACTCTCCCTCTTCCCCCATTCCCCTTCCCACACTCCACTTCCTCCCTCCCTCCCACCCCACCCCCCCACCACCATCACGCCATGTCTGAGATGCTGTTGTTTACTGGGTCCTGTGACAACCCGTTTGTGTGAAAGCCCCTCTGATCTCGAGATGAACACAGTGGAATCCGATGGAACCTATGAAAAGCAAAATGCGTTTGCTCGTGAGCAGCGAAGCTTCCACCCTTTGTCTCTGTGAATTGCTGACACGCGGCGTCTGGCAGGGGGCTGAATGGAAAGTGTTTAGAGCAGAAAATGTGCGTTAGACACACAGCCACAGCCCTAGCCTCAGATCCCCACCAAACACAGCTATTCCAGAACAACAACTTGCATTTACGCAGCGCCGTTTACACAGGGTAGCGACTTGTAACTAAGAATTGATTGGCGAGTGTGTACATTTCATAACACAGGCCAGGGCAGTGTGTAATCCCCCTTTCAGGCCCCTCTCTCTCTCTCTCCCTCTCTCTATCCCTGCCTCAAACCTTTCTAAACATTGTATCATCAAAACACAGGAGGCTAAGCAGTGGGATTTTGCTAAATCCACTGATTTAGATTCCAGACATCTTACTCAGTGCAGTTTGTAACACATCGCTGTTCAGAGGCACATCATCTCCCGGGAATAACATGAATGTGACTGAAACCATCTCTGTGCATAGGACATCGGGACAATGTCAAATGCTTCTACTGTGACGGTGGATTACGCAACTGGGAGTTGGGGGACGATCCTTGGATGGAACATGCAAAATGGTTCCCAAGGTAGTAACAGTGTTGCTTGCACCCCCCCACCCCCTGCTTGCCCCCCGCCTGCCCCCCCGGTCTCCAGCATTCAGCCTCCCTCATTCTTACCCGTACCAAAGTCCCCTCCCCGATTACTCCAGTCATTGCCAGACTGCAGTGGCTCCCTGTTCCAGAGAGGATCGATTTCATCCTCTATTTTGTTTTCAAATCCCTCCACTCCTCTGCACGCCCCCTACCTCTCTGACCTCCTCTCTCCTCATAACACTACCCATTGCCTTCACTCTACCGGGTCTGGCCTCCTCCTTGCCCCTCGAACCCCCCGCTCCACCATCGGCGGCTGTGCCTTCAGCCGCTACGCCCCGAGGCTCTGGAACTCCCTTCCTCACCCCCTTCGCCTCCTCGCCCCCTCTCTTCCTACTCTGAGGTCTCGGTTAACGATCGCGCTTTCAGTCACCTTTCTCCCCCCACTCCCCCTGGCTTGGCCCCGGGATCCGTTAGCGGGAAGCGCTCCGAGGTGCCGTCCGGGGTGGAGGGCGCTATAAACATCCAAGTTGTTGCTGTTGTTGTCCATTCATACCTTCAGCCTTGCTCTTGCCCCCACCCTCCTGGCCAACACATGTTACCTGCCTGTTTATCGCTCACTGTTGCCTTGGGTTTGCAGGTGTGACTACCTGCTGCAGGTGAGGGGCAGCGAGTATGTGTACAGCGTGCAGCAGCGACACGCCGATATCCTGCAGTCACTGGTGAGTGGAACGTTCTGGAATGTTGTGCGCTGTGTTCTGCCGTTGGCTGTGATGCGGAACTGACACGGTGCCTTTGTACAGTTTCAGGGCCGGTGGCAGATCCAGTCGCGGAGACCTCCCACACAAGGTCTGTTCTTCCACGAACCGAACTTCCACGAAGCAAACTCCGCTCCCCGATTGCCCGAGTCCTTGCCAGACTTTACTGGCTCCCTGTCTCGGAGCGGATCGATTTCAAGATCCTCACTCTTGTGTTCATATCCCTCCACTCCTCTGCACCCCCACCCCCCCTACCTCTCTGACCTCCTCTCTCCTCACGACAGTACCCATTGCCTTCGCTCTACTGGGTCTGGCCTCCTCCTTGTCCCCCGAATCCTCCGTTCCACCATCAGTGTCTTCAGCCACTATGCCCTCAGGCTCTGGAACTCCCTCCCTCACTCGCTTTACTTCGTCCCTCTCTTTTCCTATTTTCAGCTCGCACCTAAAGACTTTAACTTTTCGCCCGCGCTTTTGGTCACCTTTCTCCCCCGGCTCAGCCCCGGGATCTGTTTTGTGAAGCGCTCTGAGACGCCGTGTGGCATGGAGGGCGCTATATGAATCCAAGCTCAATAGTCTATTTCACGTCTACCAACACCCAGTGTTACAACCACCACAATCAGACCCTCACATCTCAGTGGCAGGAGTCAATCCAATCACACTCGCTCGTTGCCCGTCCTTCAACAGTCACCCCAACTGGGCTGTGATCATAACTGCTGTAATGTTTGGGGAGGCCGGGTGTGGCTGGGGAAAGGGGCCTCAGTTATTGGTAGAGCGCCTTTCACGTCAGGAGGACGTCCCAAGGCACTGAAATAGAAAATAGACCAAGGTCCATCTAGTTCACCTTCCACGTACAGGACATCACTTGCACATATGTTCCTAACTACCACAAGAGCTACTTGCTCACCTCTTCCTCCCTGGTGGAAAGGCTGTGAGAAGAGAGTGAGAGGACGAAATGGGAGAGAGGATCAAAACACTTGCATAAAACTGTCTGAAACAGTGACTGTCCAGCCCATTGGGACGTCCTCCTCACGTAAAAGGCGCTATATTATTGTAATTTTGTTGTTGTTGTTGTTGTTGTTGTCTTCCCTGACGCAGTTGGCCGTTGAGAGATGGATGCTCGCACGCAATCTGCTATGGTAAAGAATGCCACGCAAATGGGGTTTGACGACAGTGTGATACAGTACAGGCAAGTACTGTACATGCTGACTGGGTAACAGTACATCTCCATCACTGATCCTCTGTCTGATTTGTTAGGAGCTGAAGAGAACGAAAGAGAGAGGAGGGAGGAGACTAGAGGTAAAAAAAAATCAAATCATTTTAAGAATTTATTTTTATTTGAGGATTTTTTTTTACGACAGTCCTAAAGTGTTTTCTGGATGAGCCTAACAATTAAATATTTTGGTAACTGTCAGCCTGGCTTAGTTGTAGAGCTCTTAGTTCTGAGTCAGAAAGTTGTCCGTGTGTTGGGAGATGTATCTACACAGTGTAAGATGACGCTCCAACGCAGTGATACAGGTTAGTGGCAATGTTGGAGGGGGCGTCTTTTGGATGAGACGTTAAACCGAGGTCCTGTCTCGACTGTTCAGTGTTACTACTCTATCCTGGCCAACGACCCCCCAAGCAAAACTTGTTATTCACTCCATGGCTCTCTGTGGGATAATACTGTGTGCAGCTGGCTCCCGCATTTCACCCGGAAAATATACAATCACACAACTTAACTGTGTATAGCACTCTTGAGAACTCATGTCGATCTGATAAAGCTCCTTATCAAATGCAATCATTATTATACACTGTATACACTGTATGATGTATATGTAGAACAAATGTAAACAACAACAAAACAATTACATTTGTGTAGTGCCTTTCAGGTCAGGAGGACGCTAGGACGTAAAGTGTAAGAAGTCAACTGACTGAGATCTCACGATGCTTATCAATTGTTCTCCAGGTGCCATTCAGAGTCCAACTGAATCAGCCCAGGCTGGAGCAGAGCGGAGACAGACACCCCCCACACAGCAAGGTGATCACAGCATCAGGCCCATAAGGCAGATCCTTAGTGGTCCTCAGTTACGTTTCTGTCGGTTGCTCAAAGAATAATAACAATCCTTGTTTTGGATACACGTTGGCAAAGTGTCTCCCAAGGGCTTCACGAGATTTCACTCTCGAAGAGTATCGGAGGTGAACAAGATGAGGCCTCTCAGCTTACGTTAAATGGAGGAATACAGCAGCCTCAGAGGGCGTTCGGTCTGGATTAATACATGGTCTTTTTTCTTCATAGATCTGAGTGCTGAAGAACAGCTGCGTCGGCTGAAAGAAGAACGGAGCTGTAAAGTGTGCATGGACAAGGAGGTTTCCATTGTCTTCATACCTTGTGGACATCTGGTTGTGTGCAGAGACTGTGCTCCTAACCTCAGCAGGTGCCCTATATGTCGAGCTCTCATACGAGGCAGTGTTCGAGCCTTCATGTCCTAAGTCTGTCACGCTCTCTGCCGTAACACCTGGAGTTCCCAGTTCGAGAGCAGACCATTCTGCTCCTTTGGCGGCTGGGTGGTGTGTATTATTGCAAGATACTGATGCCCCAAGAAGTGGTGACGTTGGTTACACAGTCACTTCACTTCTCAATCCCTGTGGCATCGTTATGGGGAGCGGCCTAAACAATTCCCAGATGAACCGGCGACGAAAACAAGGGAGTTTCTTCTTTCGGGTCTGGACTATTCTCAAGCGCTTCCTCGCGGTGACCTGGCCGGCTTCAGAGCAGCTTTGATCCTTTAGCGTGAGATGGTTCGTGACTCTTGAGAGAAAATGAACACAATTCGAACTTCACCATGTGTTCCGCACCTGGAAAGTTTTGTAACTCACTGTGACACGCCTGCCTTGTTTCCTGGGTGATGGTTGCCCTGTTTGGTGACCGCATGATTCTGCCTCCCATTTACGGTCCGTCGGAGGGAGGGAATTGCTAATTACCAGTATGTTATCCAGTTGCAACATTTTCAGTGCCAACTCCTCAGCGGGCCGGGAGACGGCTAAAGGGTGGAGCCACTTACACAATAAAACATTTGCCTCGGTCTCACTCTGTGATATAACAGCCTGGAATAAACCATTGAATCAATCACGGTCTTACGAATGTTTACGAATGGCTGCCGTTCCGACCACCGATTCTGTCCACACTGGTCCCTTCATTTGCCTCAGTGTCTCAACTTTCCTTCACCTCCACCACATTGCCCACCTCCGACCATACTTTACACGCATCCCGATTCCCCCAAATCCTTGCCCCAAATGCTTGCCTGGTAAACAATGACACTGGCCCCCTGTCGCAGAACCGATCTATTTCAAGATCCTCGCGCTCACTCACAAACCACTTCATGCCATAGCGCCTCCTTCCAATTCTAATCTGCTCTGACCCCCACACCTTGTCTCCACACCGTCAGCTCTGGATGTCTGCCTGTCCCTCCGACCCTCCGCTCCACAATCAGCGGCTGTGGTTTCAGCCTCAAACCTGTTGATTTCCTTCTTCACTTCAAATCTGGTCACTTCTGAAATCCTCCAGGAAGGCAATTTTTTCCACGTTTCAGCAAAAGATAACGGAACAGCAAAAATCCAGCACTGACAGCGTATTGCACGGATTCTTACTTCTCATTACCTTCCCAATACTGTACAAGGGAACAGGTAGCAAGAAGCAAACGGATGATGCAGTAATAGTATTTGCATTGCAGCAGTAGTATCAATACACTTCACAGCGCTGAAGAATATTTCATTGCTTGAAATGCACAATGGGCTGAATGGTCTGTGTTGCAATATTCTATGATTCTATGAATTGAACGGGCGCTGAAGGGATTGATGACCTGTTATGCACTCTGCTAACCATTGATGGTGAGATTTTCACGACATCTTTGTAATGGATATTTCCATGGGACGCCCAATTTATATTTCTGGGATACAGCGTTGCTTGGGCTGGTAGAGAGGTTTCATAACGATGTTTTAAGACACATTCAGACAAGAGGTAACAAACTCTCAGTAAACGAATTGGCACATTGAAAAAGACTCATTTTTGCAAACCGGTATATCTCTTAACATTAAAATAAAAATGAAAAGAAACCAATTAAATTCTAGAATTCTGCGAGAAGATTTCTTACACGATTGTGCAATGTTGGTGTTGCAAGTGTGTTTATTTATGATCCTGTAAAACATTGCAATTCCTGTAAGGAATGAGCATTCGATTTGGCCAGGCTGTCCTTGGACTCTCAACCTCATGAATTTATCTTCAGTTTGTGCTTTTACTTTAATGGGAGAGGCAGCTATGTTTGAGAATAAATTCTTGCAGGCTTGGGACTATGTTGTTTTTGGAGCTATGCTGGCTGTATCAGCCTCAATTGGAATTTATTTTGCTTTTAAAAGTGGCAAGGGGACGACTGAAGAGTTCTTGATGGGAAACCGGTAAGTCCAAACTGAAGTTTCACAAATAATAGTAATATTATATATTATTATAAACCCTCCATAGGATTTAGTGTAATATGTAGTGTCTTGTGTATTTTGTACCCTTCAATAAATGCTGAATAAAATTTGTACTTGCAGTTGATAAAATGCCTTCGAGACGTGTCAAAGTGCTTCAAAGTTTATACTGTAAAGTGAAACAAAATACCAATGAACAATATGTATCTATTCCTTTTGGTTGTTTGAAAATGATTTATTTATTTTGAAAAGAAATGTCCCTGATTTTATTTGCAGTCGTCGTTGTTACCCAATATGTACGCACAGTACAGTAATCCTAGCATTTGCTACACTATCAGTGCACTTATCACGTTGTCGAGATATTTCGAAGCACTTCACAGGATATGCTGGAAAGTGTTTATTTCTTACAGGAAGATCTCCGCATACCCAATCGCTTTTTCATTGGCGTCCAGTTTCATATCTGCTATCACCGGTAGGTGGATTTTATTGGCTTACTCACGTTCAAAATGGTAACGCCAGCCAAATGCTCCACCATTCATTGCCATGGTGTTTCAATCCAATGTTCTCGAGTTTACCCAAGACATCATAAGATAAAAATGATTTAGAGACTCCTGTGTCACGTGTAGGCGAGCTATAGACTTTCAGCTATGTACTTTTTTGCAAGGGGAACTTTTAGCAATAAATTTTACCTATTTAGAAAAATTACCAAAATGTTTTTGTTGGCGAGCTGTGACTTTGGGGGCAGTTTGGCAGGATTGCCAAATTTCTACATTCAACACAGTGGAAACTCTTTTTACAGTCAAGCGTGAAACAACATTATACCTTTATGCCAATTATGTATTTGAATTGTGATAAACAAAAACTTCTTCCCCCTCAGAATATATTTGAATCATAATAATAATAATCCTTGCAATTCATATTGGGCTTTTATATTAGGAGGATATCTCAAAACCCTCCATAGGATTTACTGTAATATGTAGTGACTGTGTATTTTGTACCCTTTCAATAAACGCTGAATAGAATTTGCTCTAATATTAAAAAGTGTGAGAAACGCTTCTTTTAAGATTTTTTTTCTGCCTCTTTTTAGTGATTGGAGTGCCTGCAGAGATTTACACCTATGGAATAATGATTATGTTACACAACGTTTGCTCTTTTTTTACGATGATAGCAGTCTCCCTGATCTACATCCCTCTATTTTACAGACTGAACTTGATCAGCACTTATGAGGTAAAATATTTTAAAATTTCCTTTTACTCCTTCCATATATTGTTCTTGGTTCATAACAATAACATCCCCTGCATTTGATTTCACGCTTTTCACATCTTTTAGACATTTCCAATGCGCTTCACAGAATGTACTGCAAAGTGAATTGACTGTACAGTATTGTATATATGTGTGTTTATCCTAAAATCGAAGTTGTTGTTGTTCTCATTAGTTTCACAACACCTTTGTTGTAGAGACATTGAGTCTTTGTAGTTCCCCAAGTAGGGTTGAGGATATCTCTCAGCTTCCTTTACATGTCTAGTTTTCCTTGCTTTTTGGACACAATGATGGACTATTTATGATTTTCTCCATAAACATCCAACAAGTTTTGAATCAAGATGATAATACATTACTGCAGCAACACAGCACCAACTATATCTAATTGGATTACATAAGAGCTGCATTTTCTTATTGTTTTCTTACAGTATCTCAATAGAAGATTTGGGGATTTTGTCAGGTACCAAGCTGTTGCTTGTTTCATGTTGCATATGGTAAGTTTGAAGAAAGATTTATAAAAAAAAAACTTTAGATGTTCCCTATGCTTCTGGGAGAAAGAGTAATATTTGATCAGCCTGTTCATCCAACACACATCTAGTGGATTGTTGTGGCTTTAAACTAATCACTTCAGTGTTTTATGAACACACACATTTTGAATGAAATCCATTACATATAATAATCTCTCTGCCATGAGCTATACATTGACTGAGAAGATTTGTTATCAGTTACTGGTGTTGTTCTAAGGGTTGGCTATTCTACAATCGACTCAAGATCATCATTAATATGTTGTATTTCTTTTTTCCCGCCAGTTCTTTTATCTTGGCATTGTCACCTACATTCCTGCCTTAGCGCTAAGTGAAGGTAAGGTGCGAATATTCTCAGGATGTTGCTATCGTAGTTGATGCTCCAAGCTTCTGTAATGAGGGGGGTTCCACTCATTCCCGCAGAGTAGATCTCCATCACATGCTTTGCTAAGAAGTTTGGTGCGACAGTGTAGAGTACACAATTGCGGTAAAAAGTAAATGACCTAAAAACACAAAGAGGAAACAAGTGATTTTAAATACAGGCCATAAAGTATGTGTTATGAATAATTCCGACACCTGGATCAGCGGGCATGTACATCGGGATGTACCAAGAAAATCAGAAAGGAAATTTGTGAGGCTGAGGGTTAACTAGCGCATTGACGCATGTTGTATTACTGAAGCTCCACCTTGATGCCATATTCTTAACCCTGATTCTATAAGTTTGTTTTTCAGCAATGGTGGATGACTCAAAGATAAATGGATGATCCAAACTACAATGTTACCACATCTCAGCAATTAGCACTGGAACGTGTAACTTGCGACTTGTGGCATTAAGAGTTTTCCAACCATTTTCTCTTTTTCAGTTACGGGCTTAAACTTGTGGATATCCGTCATAACAACAGGGCTTGTGTGCACACTGTACACTACACTGGTAAGGGAATGCAGTCTAAATGTTCAGTGAATAGTTCCAGTTGAAAGTAATTGGAGCAGTGCTTTTTAATAATGTTGTGTACAGTTCATCAATATTATAACTGGCATAAAATCAGAGCAGAATTTCTTCCTATAAGTGTAAAAAATCTCAGGAAAATTCCTGAACTGTACAACTTGGACTACACATAATAAGAAATTGCAGCTGTGTAATTGAATTGGTGTCACTGGTATATGTATCATTGATAAGAGAATACTGTATCCCTATGGCTCCTGTTACATACTGATTACTTTACTACTGTACATGGCAAATATGTTAGTGACAGCTTCTGTAAATACAATCGGTTATTGCTGTCGTCCCAGCAACATGGGACGTCCCCCTGATGTGAAAGGGGCTATACCTTAATTTAGTTTGTTGTTGTTGATGTCCATCATCAGTATTATTATTACTTTATGATGTGTCATACATGTCATCGGTCATACATGAGGTATAGTTTACCAGCCGAGTATGTTACCATTTGGAGGCCAGTATCAGACCACAGTCAGAGGTTTTATTGCTGTTTCGAACTTCTCCTCAGGGCGGCATTAAAGCTGTTGTGTGGACAGATGTCGTCCAGATGTTTGTGATGATGGCTGGCCTTTTTGCATTGCTGATCCAGGGAACTATTTACGTTGGAGGATTTGGAAAGGTCTGGAGAATTGCAGAGAGTGGCGGCCGCCTAAATTTTTTGGAGTGAGTAGTTAACCCTGATACAGCCTGCTCCACATCCCCTACCAGGCCCGTCTCATCATTAGTGGTCGGGCTTTCATCCTCTCTGTCCCCACCATTTGGAACTCCATCCCACAGTCCCTTCTCTTCGCTCCCTCCCTTGCCTCCTTCAATAGTGGAAGTAGAAACTGCTGTTTGTTTCAAGAACAAATCAGATAGATTTCTGCTGGAATATAGTATCTGGGGATGGAGTATATAGTTTGGTACACTACATGCCAAGTGACTGCCAGGATGGTGGAAGGTGGACTTTGGTCTGCTTTCGCCAGCAAATTCTCATGTTCTTATGAAACACTTTTCCTCCAGCTTTGATCCTGACCCAAGAAGAAGACTTACATTTTGGACCTTAATGATTGGAGGAACATTTTCATGGGCGGCAATATACAGTTGCAACCAAGCCCAGGTACAAAGATATCTGGCCTGCAAGAGTGAAAAAGAGGCAATAAAGTAAGTTAACACGTTATTTGATGGTTCACTGTCATTTAAAATGAAAATGTGGAGCCCCTGTGGCTCAGTGGTTAGAGCGCTTGATTTACAAGCGTGTAGAGCTGTCTTCGAATCCAGGCAGCTCAGGGCGAAGCCTTGGGCATGTTCCCTTACTCCACACACACGCCTAATAATAATCCCTTCAAAAAAAACCAATAATAAATTGGTCATTTCAATCCACGACTGATTGTGGGACATTGCTGTGCACAGTTGGCTGCCACGTTTCACCCACAAATATACAGTCAATTCACTTTATATTCTGTGAAGCGTTTAGAGACGTCTAGAAGACGTGAAAAACACTATATCAAATGCAAGGATATTATTATTATTATTACATTGAAAATATCTCCAAAGCTTTACAAAGTTCTGGCCACATACACTTCATGATTTAAACCTATGATTTAAATATGACATTTGTTGTTGTTGTTGTTGTGATTTGGGGGCCATCCTGTTACAGACATGATGTATTAGAATGTGTGATACATCTCATAAAAATGTGACTCGTTATAACGTGAGCATTTGCATTCTGTATGTGCTCAGGGACACTCCTCCTATATAAATGCAAGATGTTGTGGATGTTTTTTTCTCTCCTTTACAGAGCTGTCTTCCTGAACTGGATTGGTATTCTTATAGTGGCAACTCCAGCGTGTCTGTGTGGAGTGGTTATGTATGCTGTTTATGAAAACTGTGATCCACTGACTACAAAGAGAGTTAGTGATCCCAATCAGGTATGTTTAAAAAAAAGCCTTCACCATTTAAAATAAAATGCATTGTTTGCAATACATTTTCTATTGCATTTCATTTCGTCTGAAAACCTCGCGATAAATTAGAAAATGGAAGACTTTCATACAAAATGCACAGTCAAGTCACTTTACTTCCACCATTACCCTGTGAAGAACTTTGAGGCATCTCCAAGACGTAAGGAGATGCTATATCAAACGCCAGGATTATTATTATTTTTTATGATTGTTATGATTAAACAATGTCAACCCAATAATTTTTTTTTTACTCGGAATCTTTCTAAAGCTGACTCCATTGCTGGTTATGGACATTCTTTCTCAAATGCCCGGGATCCCTGGACTATTTGTTGCCAGCGCATACAGTGGTACACTGAGGTACAGAAATATATTGTTCGAGAAAGAGTGCGTTGGAACGGGCAATAGAAAAATTCGCATCTATTTTTAACAATTGTAAACATCGTGCACTTGTGTGTGTGATTTGATTGATTGTCAGCTTTGTAACTCTTTAGAAATAAACATTCTGATCAATTTTAACATGGAGCCAGTGTATTCACTTCACATGCCTCTGAATACATTGAAAACCAGTTCCTACTATGTCTATATTCTTCACAGCTTTTCTGTATTGATTAATTTTAGACAATGAGATACAGTCTATACGCAGTGATTTAATGTGAGCAGAACTTCCCACTCAGCACCCGCCACCTCGGATTGTGTTTGCAAGCCACTTGGATTGATGACCTGCGGGGAGCAGAAAGTTTAGTTTGAATCCCATTTCGTTTGGCTTTCAATGTTGCTCTCAAGAGAACCTAGTAACGCTGAGATTGTGTAACATTCCTCTATGGCGCTCGTGCCTACGGTGACTTTTGCTTTCCTTGTGCACAGCACAGTGTCATCGGGAATTAATGCCATGGCTGCAGTTGTGGTTGAAGATGTATTCAAAGCAAAATGGAAACGTTGGGATCACTTTTCTGATGGCAAGAAGACACTGATCTCGAAACTCCTAGGTTATTTTTTTTAACTTATAAGACACTTTTCCAATTCATGCATGTGCTTTACTATAAATACATATATCTTGGTGATGGGCTGCTGGGGGAATATTTACTGCGATATTTCTTATCGAATATGTTTCATTGGGAGGTTTTAAATTGTATCTTATTTTGAAAGGTGTCTTTGCTAACCATTGTATAATTGTATTTTAGCCATGATGTTTGGATTTTCTACAATAGGCATGGCTGCGGTAACATCTCTTTTACAAGGAAATATAATCCAGGTAAAGACAAGTCCATGAAAAAAATTCTCATTGTTTGCACATTTATAAAGAAATAGATTTGAGACAGTAATGTGGCTTCAGTTCTTGAAACTGTAACCATGTTTATTTTACCCTCTACACAGGCATCACAAACTATCCTAGGTTTAACTCAGGGACCATTATTAGGTGTATTCACTCTAGCAGCTTTGATTCCAAGGAGCAATGGCAAGGTGAGGTTTCACGAAGCGCACGTACAAGATAGTTTTCAGTGTTTGGCACGTTAAGATGTTCCGTTCACATGTGAAAAAACTTGACGGAATCAGGATATTCTTGCTTTTAATGGTCAATGTTTATTGGGGAGAGTAATCCCTTCAACAATAATAATTTGGTCACTCAATCCAAGGCTGTTTGTGTGAAATTGGCTGTCTTGTTTCACCTACAAAATATACAGTCTCTACACCTTGTAAGACGTGATAAAGTCCTATATGAAATGCAAGGATTATTATTGTTAATTTCTGGGCTACATCCTCCTGACATGAAAGGCGTGATATATATTGTGTTGAAAATTGTCTCCCAGGCTTTCCTTTGCCTCTGAGATTATTTGATGTATTGATATAAATTGTCAGCCAATTTAGTTTATACTGTACTGACAACACATGGAGCGGGCATTCTATTTGTTGAGCTCGGTTTGACTATTTATACTTGTTGTGTTTTTATTGCTATACATTAATCCACAATACACTGAATTACATTTTATTGATTTCTTTTCCCCAAAGGGAGCACTCGTGGGCATGATTTTTGGGTTAACCCTTTCCTTGTGGTTAGGAATTGGTGCACAAATCTACCCGCCTGACACAAGGTTTACAAAGAAACTCAGCACATCATCAGTCAGTTGCCTGCAGCCGAACACCACCATCTCAACCCCAGTAAATGGATCCTCTCTGGTCACAACCATGATAGCGTTGGAAGCGCAGGAAGGGATGTAAGTCGTTCAGCAATTTAGAACTCACATCTTACGTTCAGTCCACATCGTTGAAAACGTCCGCGGGAATGGGAGCTTTACCCGCCCAAGTCGTGTGGCCCATTTTTGTGAAACTTTTTTCTTTGATCAAAATATTCTTGTTAACTTGCCCTGATTCATGGACCATCTTCAATGTTCTAGCCGGGAATGCAGAGGAAAAAATTTTGTTTGTTTCGCCCACAAAAAACACAGTCACTACACTCCCACACTCTGGAACTCCATCCCACAGTCCCTTCGCCTCGCTCCATCCCTCCCTCTCCTCCTTCAAGGCCGGCCTCAAGACCCTCATGTGTGCCTTCTGCTGCCCTCCCAACTCTCTCCCTCCTCTCCTAACTCCCTCCCGCCCCGCCCCTCCCCTCCTGCCCTGCCCCTCTCCCTTGCTTGGGTCCCCTCCTGACTGTTCAGTGACTTGGGACGTCCTCCTGACGTGAAAAGCGCTCTATAAATGTAATTTTGTTGTTGTTGTTGTTGGGTTTACAGTGTATTCTGTCAAGGACTTTCTTGAAGACATGATAAGGCACTATATATCAAATACAAGGATTCTTATTATTATTGATTGATTGTTTTCATCCACAAAGAAACATAATGTTGCTGAGGCACAATCTGGCACTAGTTTTCACATCAACTGGACCATGAGAGTTACAGTTCAATGTTGTCCCAAAATAAAATTGTTTGTTTAATAGAGACTCAAAGGACTCAATCTGGAGATTTAACCTTAATTTGTTTGTTTGTATTTTAGATCCAACATCAGGAAATATTTCTACTCTTTATCCTATATGTACTACTGCCCAATCGGTTGCCTGAGTACATTCTTAGTGGGTTTAATAGTCAGCTTTTGCACGGGTAAGTAAAATGACACTGCAATTAAGTCAAACCCCTCCAATCCGTGCTGCCCAAAGCATGGAGACAGCCCTGGCCAAAGTCTCCAACGCTCTTTTAAACATCTGTGATCAGGTCTCCCTCTGCCTCTATGTCCTCCTTGATCTCCGCGGCACAATGTCCAGTGCCTTGGACACTGTTGACCACTCCATCCTCTTCTCCCAGTTCAATTTTCATGGAACTGCCCTCGCCTGGTTTGACTCTGGCCTCTCTCACTTTGTTGCCACCAACGGCTTCTCCTCCAGCCCCCGCACTGTCACTTGTGGCGTCCCCCAGGGCTCTGCCCTTGGCCCTCCACTTTTCAGAACTCCAGGTGTGTCTGAGGTGCGGAGGCACTGACGCAAGCCAATCAGGAGGGCCTCAGTCTTGCGGACATTCACCTGGAGAAGGTTGTTTTTCGTCCAGGACTCAATGTCAGACAGGCAGGCAGTCAGGACTAACTGTGAACTCATTAATATAGGAGGAGCTAAAGATGTGGATCCAATGCTCATTGCTCCTATCATAAAGAACTTTCACAAGTCCCTTTTGAGGAAAGAACCACCGCCACCATTACCTGAATCAGTAAGTTTATGTTTCACTTCAAGTTAACGTTTAACTTTTGTGGAGCTCCTGTGGCTCAGTGGTTAGAGCGCTTGTCTTGCAAGCTGGGGAGACCTGCGTTCGAATCCAGGCAGGTCAGGGCAAAACCTTGGGCAAGTTTCCTTACTCCACATGCCTAATAATAATCCCTCCAAAAAAACCACAATAATAAAATTGGTCATTTGAATCCACGACTGTGTGTGGGACACTGCTGTGTGCACTTGGCTGCCGTGATTCGCCCACAAATATATACAGTCAATTCCCTTTACAGTATATTCTGTGAAGCGCTTTGGGACGTCGATAAGATGTGAAAAGCCGCGATATCAAATGCAAGGATTATTATTATTAATAATATTATTATTATTATTATTATTAGCGCTCACGTTGAGCCCTGTACCTTAATGGTTAGAGCATTTGCCTCGCAAGTGAGAGGAACTGGGTTTGATTCCCGGCCAGGGCGAAACGTTGGGCAAGTTTCCTTACTCTACACCCTTATTTTTTGCCGGTTTTCAGCTGAATTGATGGAAGAATTGTCTATAGAATTTCAAAGAGTAAAATTCAACATCTTTCTACTCCACACAGGGCTTACTCATGAAAGTCACCCATGAGAGCTGCTAAACACTCTTCAGGCGTTGCATTTCACAGGTACCTTTCGCAATATTTTGTTTCAGACAAAGCGAGCGTCATTTTGTTGAAGCGGTACACCTTGAGCAAGATTGACTTGAGAGTTCAAGTGTTGACGTGACTTAAAGAATAATTAGAGGAACAGAGAACACTGGTTTGAAATTAAAAAAAAGTTCATAGCTGAGTAAACACATGAGTATGTCACAGCTTATAAATCTATTTCTGCAGTAAGTGTATCACCACACGATAAGAACTTGTATTTACATAGTTCCCCCCCTCCCCCCCCTCACGTAAGGCAGGGCAGGGCAGAGCGGGGCAGGGCAGGGTCCCATAATCAAAATGATCAAAGTAACATTCAGCGTTATTTACGTTTAATGATATTTGTCACTTTTACAGAAAGAAAATATGTTGCTGAATTCGGTGGACAATCATGTTGAACCGTTGGAGACAGTGAGATTAAAGCACAAGGATATATCCCATGTAAATCTAACCAATATGTTTTGATTTTTTCTTTGAGAAATGCTGTATTGGTTTGAAATGGAAATTTAAAAAAAAGATGGATTTTGAAATTTGGCTTCATAACATTTAAGAATCTCTAACCAGTTTCCTAAATATATTGATTGTACTAATCCCATTCACTGATTGTGAATAAACAGTGAAACTGTTTAAGAAGGAGTGTGTCTCTTTGCCTTAGCATGGAGTCAGAGTGAACTGAACCCATAGCATGGGTATAAAGTAAAGAAAAGATTATCTGTACAACAACAACAACAACGACCACAAATGACATTTACACAGAGCCTTCCATGTTGGGAGAATGTCCCAAGGTGCTGGACAGTCAGGGATTTAGACCTGAGCTGGGGGTTGGGATTGGGAGGGGATTAGAATGATTTACAATGAAGACGAAGAAAACATCTAGAACAGATGATAATAACAATAATAATAATCTTGCATTTGATGTAGCGCTTTTTCACATCTTGTCGACGTCTCAAAGCGCTTCACAGAATTTACTGTAAAGCGAATTGACTGTATATTTGTGGGTGAAATGTGGCAGCCAATTGCACACAGCAGCGTGTCCCCCCCACAAACAGTCGTAGATTGAAATGACCAATTTTATTATTGTGGTTTTTTTGGAGGGATTATTATTAGGCGTGTGGAGTAAGGAAACTTGCCCAAGGTTTCGCCCTGACCTGCCGGGATTCGAACACAGGTCTCACGCTTTAAGGCGAGCGCTCTAACCACTGAGCCACAGGAGCTCTGCGTGATGACATATAATCATCAACTAAAGCTGTTGAAACTGGCAGACAATTGCCACGATCACTGGGTGAACTTTGACATAAGGTTTGGAGTCTTTCCATTGCAACTGGAACCCAAGAAAAACACAGATGCCGCTGGAAATTGACGGGTTAGAGACAACAGAACGATAATTCAGCTGAGAAATCACACAAACTCACAAGCGTGACGCGAAAAAAAAGACGCATAAAAAAAGATGATAATAGAGAAGTCTCAAAGACAAATGTGGGCATTTGTGGCAGGGAGAAGACAATTATCTAGAGGTGGAGACGGCTGAAGGGTGGAGCCACTTGCACAATAAAACATTTGTCTCGGTCTCTCTCTGTGATATAACTGCCCAGGAATAAACCATTGAATCAATCACAATCTTACAATTGGCTGCCTTTCCTACCACTGATTCTGTCCACCTGCTTGTCAGACATTAAAACCTGGATGAACACCAACCGTCTCCAGCCCTCGGCCCTGTCAATATCTTGTCACTTGTGGGTCCTCCTTTCCTTACTTAACCTCCCCAACCTCAGACTTACCGAACCTCAGCTCTCCTTCCTGCTCCACATTGGTCCCTTCATTTGCCTCAACTTTCCTTCACCTCCTCCACATTGCCCACCTCCCACCGTACCTTACACCACGCATCCCGATCACCCCCTGGTAGCAGAACAGCTCTATGTCAAGATCCTCGCACTCACCTACAAACCACTTCATGCCACAGCAGCTCCTTACAATTCTAATCTACTCTGACAACCCCCCCCCCCCACCCCCATGTCCCCACAGTTTGCTCCCCCTTTCCCAATTTTCCACTATCATTACTAGCAAAATTATAAGCTCTGTTAATGGTCCATTTTATAGACAATCAATCATTGTCTATAAAAGGTGCGTACTTTTTTTTATTGCCACCTTGCTCCTTAGTTGATCATAAGACCATAAGAATTAGGAGCAGGAGTACGCCATTCAGCCCCTCGAGCCTGCCCCGCCATTCAATAAGATCATGGCTGATCTTCTGACCTAACTCTAATTACCTGCCCTACCCCCATATACCCTAATCCCTTTATTTAAAAAAAAATCTATCAGTCTCAGTCTTGAAAATGTTCAAGGACTGAACATCTACAGCCTTCTCGGATAGTGAATTCCATAAATTCACTACCCTCTGAGTGAAGAAATGTTTCCTCAACTCTGTTCTAAAAGGCTGACCCTTAATTTTAAGATTATGACCCCTGGTTATAGATTCTCCTACCAGGGAAACAGTCCCTCAGTGCCTACTTTAAGAATCTTATATTTTTCAATAAGATTCCCCCCTAATTCTTCTGTACTTTAGAGAATACAGCCCTAGTTTATTCAACCTATCCTCATAGGTCAGTCCCCTTATCCCAGGAACTAACCTAGTGAATCTACGCTGCCCCCCTTCTAAGGCAAGTATGTCCTTTATTAAATAAGGAAACCAAAACGGCACACAATACTCTAGGTGCGGTCTCACCAGAGCCCTATACAGTCGCAGCAAGACTTCCCTACTCTTGTACTTTAAACCTTTTGCAATGAACGCTAACATGCCGTTCGCTTTCTTAGTTGCTTGCTGCACCAAAACTAACTTTTTGAGACTGGTGTACAAGGACACCCAAATCCCTTTATACACTAACACTATCTAACCTCTCCCCTTCTAGAAAATACTTTGCTTTTTTATTTTTGCTACCTAGGTGAATAATTTCACACTTCCCAACTAAAAAACCCCCAACTGCAACCACTTTCATGTATACAGTGTCCTGTACACAGGGTAGTGCCCCTGGGGTAAATAAGCAACTAAGGAATCCCATGTAACCACAAGGATGTGGCATAACCAGTGTGGTAATCTATTATACTTTCATTGCGAGGCGTGAGAGATCACAAATCGTTTGATGAGAATTCATCTTGAGCTGTTAACCTCCTGACTGTCTGCTCAATCTGTGCTTTTCTGATTTCGACCGTAAACCATATAGAAGCAATTATGTCTGAAAATAATGTATTTCAAGGCATGGATTATGCCATTTTTGGTTGTGTGCTAACCATATCGGGCGGAATTGGTGTTTTTTTTGCTTTAAAACCCGGAGGAATGGGAACCACTGAAGAGTTTCTCATAGGAAACCGGTAAGCCACAACGCTAGAATTCTAACCAAAATCGAGATTTCGCTTCGAACTTTTAATGAACCCCCCAAATCGCAGGAAAAATTAACCCCGGAATTAAAATTAACTGAGAGCTGTAACTTGGATTCGTGCAAGTAACTTGGAAACCAAATGATTCCCTTTAAATAGAGGAGGTAAATATCCCAACCGAAAGAGAGCTTTAGTGGTGGCGGTGGTGAGGTGGGGAGATGAAAAAAAATAACTTCTAATTGTTTTAGACAGATGTCTGCTTTCCCGATTGCTCTTTCGTTGGCATCCAGTTTCATGTCTGCTATTACAGGTAGGTGAACTTTGTTACATTTGCTCAGTCTTGACGGAAAAAATTACACCAGGGAGGGATTTCCTAGGAATAAACTATTTGCGGAACGCTACAAAAAAATACGCAGCCACTGCACTTCACAGCAAATTCCCAGAAGCACTTTGACATGAAAACCACTTTATCGAATGTAAGTATTCTCATTATTGACTATTTTAGCAACAGAATACAAAAAAACGTCTTCTATTTAGTTACGTCGTTCCTATTCATGTTGTTTCGCTTTAATGTCACCAGCGAATTAGGGGAACATGAAGGTTCTCCTGATGGAGTGCTGTTAAGTTCAATGGGAACATTACAGATGGAAATTCCATATGTTCCACTTCAATTCCTTTTTAGTGCCATAAAGTCATCAGGGTAATAGGAATAGATTGAAATAATAATAATACTAAAAATAATCCTTACATTTGATACAGCGCTTTTCACATCTTCTAGACGTCTCAAAGTGCTTCACAGAGTATACTGTAAAGTGACTTGACTGTATATTTGTGGACTGTATATACATGGCAGCCAATTGTCCACAGCAGTGTCCCACAAACAGTCGTGGATTGAAATGACCGATTTATTGTTTGTTTTTTTGGAGGGATTATTATCAGGTGTGTGGGATAAGGAAACTTTCCTATGGTTTCGCCCTACCTGGAATCGAACCCAGGTTTCTCACTTGCAAGGCGAGCACTGTAACCACTGAGCTACAGGACTCCACGTACAGTATTATGGATAGAACACAATTGATTCAGGAGAATCAATTCTCTAACCCTAACCCCAACCTTTTTATTTTTACCATAACATGGAAATCTTTGACTGGTTAAGAAAACAAACTATGTAATGTCGAACATGGTTGAGCCACAGAATATGGATGAACAATTAACAGATAGGTATTTGCACCGTTGAGAAGTGACAGAGTTTCGAAACGTTCCAGGAAAACTACAAATTAACAGAAGTAAAAATGTGAATGATGTTGAATCTGGTGTTTAAATATTCCTGAATGCTAACTTAATGGTTTGTGTTAATGTGAAATAAATGACCTTTGCACCACTTTGTAATTGCATTGCCTATTATCATTCTGCCCTGCTTTTGAAACATGGGATTAAAAAGCAGCACTCAGGACCAGAATTTGCTGGGTTAAGTGTGATTTTTGTTTTACCCTAAAATGTGGGGAATTTCTGTTTCTGATGGGAGGCAATGTTTTGTTTTCAACCCATTCTTCACTAAGAAAAGGCACAAGAAGTCCCAAGTTGATTAACAATTCGCACAACTTCAGGTGCGAGTCAGAAGTTGCAAATTGTGCGTTGAGTGTTAACTTGTGAACGTTAATGCTGCATTTTTCACATCTCTTGCCCGCACAGTCACGAGGGCTGACTCGCAAGAATTGGTGCAGATAAAAAGAAAGCTCTTCAGCTCATTTGATCTCCAGAATATCCATGTTAATGTCTTACGATCGTGATAACAAACCATTTTTAAATGTCTCCAGCACCATGACCTCAACCCTGACCTCTTCCTGATAACCTGTTCCAATTAATAATACTGTAACTCTTTTTTGGTCTCTTTTGAAATTCCCCTGAGTAACACCAAACCTACTTTGAGGACTTGTGAGAGGGGTAGAGAGACGGCTGGGGGGAGGGAGAGAGAGACAGCTGGGGGGAGAAAGACGGCTGGGGGTGTGAGAGAGACGGCTGGGGGGCAGGGAGAGAGAGACGGCGGGAGGTGGGGGATGCGAGAGAGGGACGGCGGGGGGGTGGGGGGGGGGGAGAGAGACGTGAGAGAGGGGTGGATGTGATAATATACAGATAGATAGAGATGGGGGGGATGTGAGAGAGGAGAGAGGGAGAGAGACATAGAGACACACAGACAGAAAAACACAGGGATGGAGAGAGTGAGAGACACAGAGAGAGAAAGATATTTACCTCCTGAGAAGATAGGCCCCGAATGCGCGCGCACCGGGAATGCGCGCGCACACCCCGAATGCACGCGCATGCGCAGTACGAAAAAAAGGTGAAAATATCGATGTTTCGGTATATCTCGATATGAGCCCATCGATATATCTAATCGGAAAATTTTCCATATCGACGGACCCTAATTATTATTATTATTGTTATTATTATCTTCCTTGTCCTATTGACTCATTGCATCTAAATGTCGTAAATAAACCAACCTGATTACGTCTTGCTATAGAAAAGTTCCATTAATCTCCCGAGCTTCAGAAACGTTGCTCTTATTTTCCTCACCGGATACCTGATTGTTGTTACAGTGATTGGAAGTCCCGCAGAGGTGTACACATATGGATCGATGGTTCTGTTGTACATCTTCTCTGCCTTGATTACCATGGTAGTAACCTGTGTGATCTACGTGCCACTCTTCTACAGGCTAAACATCGTTAGCACATATGAGGTAATTGTCTTCGTTTCCACTATTGGGAGTCAATGGAGCTGAGCGCGGTTGGGGTGATAGATTCTCAGAGCTCCCTTTTTGTGGGAGAGGACATGAGCTGCACAGTTCTATATCGTCTACAGCTGGTATAGGGAAGAGCTGGGTGGGGGTGGGAGTACTACCAGTGAGTAAAGTCAAACTTGCACACGATTGTGTCAGTCAATCCTCGGTGCACAGACTGCAGCCAGTAATCTAAAAGCCACAGAGCTTTTCAAAAAGAATTCCTAACTGAGAATAAATTGTGTAAATTAAATTAAACAGCGTTTCATTTTACTGTGTTTTTTTCTCCCCCTACAGTACATTGGCAGAAGATTTAATAATTTAGTGAGATATCAGGTTGTGTGCTGTTTCTTGGTATATATGGTAAGTTTAAAGAGAGATTTTGTCAAAAAAAACACAGACGTCACCTGTCTCAATTCTGCATCGAAATCTAATGTCTGAGCTTTTGTATTCTTGATGGAGATTAAAATGAATTGTATTGGCATATGCCATATAATGGAACATTTGTGAATCTTTTGCCAAAATATAAGTGTAAATTTATAAATGCTTTGTGCCATTTTGAAGATCTTTCAGTGACAGGAATGCCCCTCAACTCATCTTTAATAATGGGCTGTTTTATTCTGTTCCAGTTCATTTATCTTGGCATTGTCACCTACACACCCGCACTAGCATTAAGTAAAGGTAAGTTGGGCATTTTTGAATCATAGTTATTTTACTACTGTAGTACTATACATGTAAATATTTTACATTTAGATTTTACAAAAGGTTGACAGCGCAAAGCAGGAGATTGGTACACAGTTTACAAGACACGGAATAGGGAAGGAATGCTGGAAGTAGAATTGTCCAAACTGAACAAATAATGGGCAGTTATATGTGTCTGGCTGGCTCAGCAAGTTGCCCGTGTGTTGGAAGGTTGTGGGTTCAAGCCCCACATTGAAGGTTTGAACTCAAAGGAAAATACAGGAAGGGATTGATCGAGCCTCCAGGAAAATATAACACTGTAGTGTATAATCGTAGTTTTCACCAGGTCTTTGCTTTCCTAATGTAATGCTGTATGATGAGATCTTCTCATTTCCACAAGCATAAATGTGTTATCTATTTATCTTTCAAATCATGTTTTCTGGTGAATTATCATTCAATTATCTGTACATAACATTGACGTTTTTATTCATTGATTCTTTTTCAGTTACGGGCTTAAATTTATGGATATCTGTGCTATCAACAGGTCTTGTGTGTACACTCTACACAACAATAGTAAGAAAACTCACTCTGAACGTTTATTAGAGTTAGTCAAATCAGCTGAGAACGCCATCATTCACGCATTGATATCTGCAATAACATTCCCTATTTCATATTTCATCTCAAATGCTGCAATTTGTGTTTGACGGTTTGGGTGATAAATGGATACAAATGCTTTATTTTATCAGAATTGCTGCACAACAGGAAAACCAGTTGCGGTTCTGTACTTGAAACTGCTTTACATTGTAGTTCAGGCGGTTACTTGCCAATGTGTGAAGCAATACATAGAGAGAGAGAGAGAGAGAGACTGCAAGCATCTGAGAAAACTGAAGGTGTAAAGGATAGAAGTCAGGAAAATTGATTGTGAGATTTTAAACAGGCGACAAAATGCTCGTGGTTATTGGTGAAACGTTACAGTTTACAACAATGCACATTATTTTCATCTTCTAAATACAATAGGGTGTCACAGTGGGGCAAGTTACTCAGTCTTTGCTTCTAAATAATAAGAATCTATAATAGCTAACAGTTAATAGCTAATAGATTTTAAAAAATAAACCAGAAACTAGAAACCATAAGCCATCAATAATAAATGCGAGAGGTTTGCATTCCATTGAATCATATTTTATGTTTATTGCATTCTTACTTGTGAATCAGATCATTTGATCGATAATGGGAGGTGTTTTCTGTTTTCTTTAAAAAAAGAATGACACCACAAATCCATCTTAAAACACCCCTCATCGTGTGATTCCCAAAGTCCGTCCTGAAATACAGTAGATGAGGTGTGAATTCTTTATGGTGAACTCTCTGTCAGCTATCCGCCACTGCCTTCGAGCCGAATTAACGCAGCTAAGAAAGAAAATGTATCGGTGATGTGCAACCTGCAATAGCAACTGTGCGTGAACCCTTGTCTTCAAATCCCTCCACTCCTCTGCACCCCCTACTTCTCTGACCTCCTCTCTCCTCAAACCAGCTCCCATTGCCTTTGCTCCACAGGGTCTGGCCTCCTCCATGTCCCCCCCAAATCCTCCGTTCCACCCTCGGTGGCCTTCAGCCACTACCCCCCGAGGCTCTGGAATTCCCTTCCTCACTACCTTCACCTCGCCCCCTCTTTTCTCAGTTTCAGGTCCCAGCTGAAGACCTTTCTCTTCGACCGCGCCTTTGGTCACCTCTCTACCCCCACCCCGGTCCCGGGATCCGCTAGTGTGAAGCGCTCTGAGACGCCGTAAATATAAATCAAAGTTGTTGTTGTTGTTGTTGTTGTTGAAACACACAGTGTCTTAACGATCGTGCTGCACAGCACGCATGCACTCACTCACTCACTCACTCACTCACTCACTCACTCACTCACTCACTCACTCACTCACTCACTCACTCACTCACTCACTCACTCACTCACTCACGCACGCACGCACGTACTCACTCACTCACTCACTCACGCACGCACGCACGCACGCACGCACGCACGCACGCACTCACTCACTCACTCACTCACTCACGTCCCTCATTTGGATGTCGATATAAGAATGTTGTTGCTGTTTGTCATTTCCCAGGGTGGCATCAAAGCTGTTGTGTGGACAGACGTTTTTCAGATCAGTGTGATGGTGGTTGGTCTGTTGGCTGTGTTGATTCAGGGATCCATTCATGTTGGGGGATTTGGTCAGGTTTGGAATATTGCACAGAGAGGAGGTCGCCTGAATTTTTTTGAGTGAGTAGATCTCCCCGTTCCGGGTGTAGGAAATGTTCATCATTGTGATTATCATCTCTCCTGATAATAATCCTTGCGTTTTGATGCGGCGCCTTGGCACGTCTTCTCGAGACGTCTCAAAGCGCTTCACAGAATATGCTGTAAAGTGAATTGACTTTCATATGTGGGCGAAGTAGGCCCTGCCAATTGTGCACAGCAGTGTCCCACAAACAGGTTTTGGATTGAAATGACCAATCTATTACTGTTTTTTTTGTCTTGAGAGGATTATTATCAGGCGTGTGTGTGTGGAGCAAGGAAACTTGCCCAAGATTTCGCCCTGAACTGCTATGTACTACTAGGTTGTTGTTGATGTAGTAGAACCTGTAGGAATTAAAGTAAAATGTAACGCACGCAATACTTCCAACAAGCCGTGCAAAGGAAGAAATAATCGTGTATTTGGTTAGAAGAATTATTCTCTTTCAGCTTTGATCTTGACCCAAGAAAAAGGCACACATTTTGGTCTATATTGATTGGAGGGACCTTTGCATGGATTGCCATCTACTGTTGTAATCAAACACAGATCCAACGCTATCTGGCCTGCAAGAGTGAAAGAGAGGCCAAAAAGTAAGTTGAAATGGGATGTAAAAATCCGATTGGTGTTTTAAATGAACGGTCTTACAATGAATGGAAACAATTTGCGAGCCAACCCAATTTATGAACCTGAAGGTATTCCATTCCAGTACTGTAATGTTTACCACATCTGATGGGTGGGAGAACCTGGGTTTGATTCACTGCCAGGGGTGAAACCTTAGCAAAGTTTCCTTGCTCCACACACGTCTGTTTACCCAGCGAAATGGAGGAACCCAGTTGATAGTCTCCTGGTAGATCGCTTTTCTGGGCCTAATAATACCTTCAAAATATAATAATAATAATAATAATGGTCACTCAATCGACAAATATTTGTTGGACACAGCTATACGCAATTGGTTGCCTCATTTCACCCACAAAATGTATGGTCAATTCACTTTGCAGTACGTTCTGTGGAGTGCTTTACGACATCTTGAAGAGGTGACAGGGCGCTGTATCAAACGCAAGGATCAAGTGACGTGTTCGGAAGCTCTTCCATTTTTATTCCGGATGTGAATTTACACGTCAGTTCCTTTTCTTCGCTTAACAGGGCTATCATACTGAACTGGTTTGGTATGTGTGTGATATCAATCACAGCCTGTCTGTGTGGCTTGGTTATCTACGCTGTTTATGAAACCTGTGATCCAATAGCATCGAACAGAATCAATGATCCCAACCAGGTAAGAATTGTTTCGCTCTTTGGTTTCACGTTTGGTTCCATAAAATGCACTATTGCAAAATTCCAGTCATTATTTAACACCAGAGTTGCAACTTTGCTAAGGTTTTCTAATTATTTACTTTGTTTTCTACACCTCAACCCCAAGTTGGCACCATTACTGGTGTTGGATATCTTCTCTGAAATACCTGGAATGTCCGGTCTGTTTGTGGCTAGTGCATTCAGTGGCACGCTGAGGTACAGTATATAACGCTATTCATTAATATACAGTATACAGAGCATCAACGGTAATGTTACACCTCCATGAAACAAATTTGGAATAAAACATTTTGTTGTGTTGGAAATAACAGCAATATCATCCAGTTTATCGACTTAGGTTTAAATGCTGTTGTTTTTCTTTCACGCAGCACTATCTCCTCTGGCATCAATGCTATGGCTGCAGTCATTGTGGAAGATTTCATCTCTGCCAAATGGAAGCCTTGGCAATACCAGTCCAACACCAAGAAAATGTTGATCTCAAAATTCCTAGGTTATTTTGTGTAACTTGTAATACATATGCCTAAACAGCAAGTAGCGCTGCTTAAATGTTGCGGATGCATTTGGATAATTTGATGCCCAATTTTTGTTTGGTTTTGACAATGAAGGCATTTGTTTGGAGCCCTGTCGCTTCATGGTTAGAGCACTTGTCCCCCCCCCACGCAAGCGAGAGGCTTTGGGTTCGATTCCCAGGCAGGATTTGGTCACATCTGTTTGTGGGGCAGTCAATTCACTTTACAGTCTATTCTGTGAAGCGCTTTGGATGCCTCGGAGACGTAATAACTAATAAGGCACTATATTACCGGGTCGCTCTACCAGGTCTGGCCTCCTCCTTGTTCCCCGAATCCTACGTTCCACCTTCGGCAGCCGTGCTTTCAGCCACTACACCCCGAGGCTCTGGAACTTGCTTCCTCACTCCCTTCGCCTCGCCCCCCCCGCCACCACCCCCCACTATTTTCAGGTCATGGCTAAAGTACTTTCTTTTCAACCGCACTTTTGGTCACCTTTTACCCCCTCCCCCACCAGCTTGGCTCTGGGATCCGTTATTGTGAAACAACAATATTCTGATAACGTTATTATCTGAGACGCTGTCTGGGCGCGATATAAATCTGAGTTGTTGTTGTTGTTATGCGAGGATTATTATACAACAACAACAAGAACAAAATTACATTTATAGAGCGCCTTTCACATAGGGAGGACATCCCATAGGGTCATTTTAAAATTAGAGGGTCATTTCAAAAAAATTGCTTATGCTATAGTGCGAAGTTCAGAATCAGCCGCTCCTAATTCTTGTTTTGTCATTGTATTCAGTGATCTTGTTCGGATTTATGACGATTGGGCTGGCTGGGGTTGCTTCTCTCTTACATGGAAACGTAATGCAGGTGAACACAAAACCTACATTTTTATATGTGTACATTTTGAAAAAAATCACACGTGCGATAGACACATGATTATGTTCAGCTAATATAGCTATATTCTCTTTGTACCCAGGTATCTCGAAGTATTGATGGCTTATTTCTTGGACCCATGATTGGAGTATTTACGCTTGCAGCTTTATGTCCGAGGAGCAATAGCAAAGTAAGGAATTTTACACAGTGAAATCACGTTAAAAACATTTTGAAGCCACTTTTAAGTGATGTCGCGGGTTTCTACTCACTGTTGGGTAAACAGGAGCGTGTGGAGTAAGGAAACTTGCCCAGGAATCAAACCCAGGTCCTCTCGTATGCGTGTTGATTTGCTCTAACCACTGAACCACAGGGCTCTACTTAATGAACTCAGTGAAACACGAGTACGTAATGTTGGGTGTGACCAAGATTAGGACACAACGGCAGTGAACAAAGAAAAACAGTAACCGATTTGATTTATGCACCTATTTACCAAGTCTGTCCTTGAGTAATTCTTTTTCTTCTTTTATCTCAGGGAACGTTTGTGGGTCTGATTGTCGGTTTAGTCCTTTCCCTGTGGTTAGGAATTGCTGCTCAAATCTACCCAACACCCGATAGATTTATAGCAAAACTTGAGGTTTCAGTAGCAGGCTGCATACAACCTAACGTCACCACCTTGAACCCTGTCAATACAACAGCCCTGATGACAATTATAACCTCCGTGAAACCGGAACAAGGGTAAGCCATTCATTCAGTCGCTCTCTCCTTAACCGAACAAAAATTTACCAAATCTAGAAGATTTAGTGTTAATAATCTGTTTATATTTATATTAGTGTTAATAATCTGTTTATATTTCAGCATTTTGGACAATATCTACGCCTTATCCTATGCGTATTACACACCAGTCGGTTGCCTGAGTACAATTTTAGTAGGTTTAATAGTCAGTATGTTGACCGGTAAGTAAAACACAGAATATAATATGAATACCAGATAAAGGGACTGTCGGGTGGTCACATTTAATGCTTTTTATATCAGCAAAATGTCAAATTTTAGGGATATTTCGCTCGAAGTTTGAAATCTTTCATTTTGAAATTGCTGGAGAACAAAGATCTGGCAATCACTTGACTTGCCGTGCCCCCAAACTATATAACAACAACTTGTACTCATTGATGCCCTGCACACAGGGTAGTGTTCTGGAGCCCTTACTTGGAATACATTGGAATATACAGCCCAGAAACAGGCCATTTGGTCTATGTCGGCGTTTCTATTTACGTTGATGCTATTTGCCTCAATGTCTCCTCGTGGTAGCGAGTTCCACACTCCCACTACACTTTGCGCCTCTTGTGATCACTGCAGATTGTAGATTATTCGGATGACGTTACTGTACCTTGAGCTATTATTTTCCAGCAGAAGTCTATCTAACCTGTTGCACTTTGCGCTGTGAACTCCCTGAGTGCTGCCGCTAACTCTCACCTTGTTTGTAGGAGGTGCGAAGAATGTGGATCCGGATCACCTGGCTCCTATCATCCACACCATCCACAGGGTTGTTTTCAAGAAGAAGCAAATCCCACCCTTGTCAGAAACAGTAAGAATTCAGCATCCACAGTATTGAGAGACGCATATCAGTAAAAAAAAAAATTAAACGCCTATTTGGCGCGTTACAGGCTTGAGAGAGAGGAAATCCCAGCCCCCGGTAACGGGTCCACTCCTTAGCTGACGTGGAGTCCAGTAGCTCAGTGGTTGGAGCTCTCACCTTCTCAAGCGAGAGACCTGGGTTCGATTCCAGGCAGGTTAGAGCGAAACCTTGGGCAATTTTCCTTACTCCACACGCCTAATTATAATTTATACAATTGGCTGCCACATTTTGCCCACAAATATACAGTCAATTCACGATACAGTATATTCTGTGAAATGCTTGTATGGAAGTATAATGTACCTTTTGCTGTACACATTCACTTTAATTCTCCTCCCTACAGGGAATACGACTTGTAGAAGGTACTCACAGGAATGGGAACTGCTAACATTTCATCGATGGGGTGCGTCCGGCCATCTGATCAATTCATAGGTAAAAGTGACAGTTTTATACAAAAATACGAATGAGGATAACAGTTTTTTTGTAGGAACGTTTTCCATTATATTTTTGATGTAACTTCATATTACAATTTGCACACATCTATATATATACTGTATATTTAAATATATATATATATGTGTAGAACCTTTCATCAAGAGGTACCTTCCTTCGGATGAGACGTTAAACCAAGGACCCATCTGCCTGTACAAGTGGACTTTAAAGATCCGACTATTTGAAGAGAGAAGGGGTGTTTCTGCAACTGTCCTGGCCCCAAATAAAATTAGTCACTCCCTCAATGGCTGTTTGTGGGACACTGCTGTGCGCGAAATACAAAGTACGAGGTTTCGCCCACAAAATACAAAGTCAACGTACTTTACAGTATACTCTGCGATGTGCTTTGAGAAGTCTCGATAAATTAACTGGCAATAAATTTATCATTAATTTAGTATTAATATAAACCCTGATCACAGGAGTAGAGAACAGAGGTACAGTGTAAAACTGGCTCTAAGTTCAGTTTGATTGTTGTTCTATCCAACTATCTGTGGACTGTTTGTATTTCATTCAGCTTGTTTAAAATGTAATTCTTCAATAAGATTGCGTTGATGAAATGACTTCAGTGGGAATAGTTGGAGGAATGTTTTAATGCAAGGTTTGTCATCTTAACTAGGAAATGGAATGAGATTGTAGTCACAAAATGTGCTTTCTTTTTGCTGTGGCAGGTTCGAATGTGGAGGCTGAAGTTTGGAGAAGCTGATGAGAATAATTTTCGATGCCGTACCATTTGAATACTTGATTGAACTGTCTAAATTGAACTGCTTTCAGCACCTTGGGACGTCCTCCCGACGTGAAAGGAGCGATACAAATGTAATTTTGTCGTCGTTAAATGTATTGTCAAACAATTGGCCTGATGCAAAAATCAATAAATGTGCTTCTTAAAAAAATGAATGGTAGAGGTGTCTTTGTCTTTTGTGGTCTTAGCAAAAGGCAAATTAGATATTGAAAGCATCACATGTGTCAGACAACAGTGGAACAAATGTGGTTATATTGCATGTGCAATTTGCTTCAAATAATGAAATGAGACATGAATCACCAGAGATTATATTTGGGAAATAAAGATAAATAAAAATCCTGCCATTAACTTCATTTTTTTTTGGTGGGGGGCTGCGCGTGGGGGTTGGGGAGGATGGGAGAGTGGGTGCGTGTTAAATGCTCGCATATTTTTCTGCTGAGTAGACGAGCAGTGGTTTCCAAGGCCATTCTTATTGGGGGAGGTGGGGGAATTGTTGGTTCCATTTTGTTGCCTATCCGCCGACAGAGCCTCAATAAGACCTTAGGATGAACAATGGATAGAATAAATTTTTTAAATGAAAGGTAAGATTGCAATTGCTAACTGAAAAATGAAACCTCCAAACTTTCTGGTGTATACGGATTTCTTTATTCGCCAAAAGTTAACGAGGATCGTGTTAGAAACTACACAGAGAGAGAAATATTACAGTCTGGTAAAATAGTATTATATGTAAAAAAAAATCCAAAATCCCCAATATTTCCTACTGTATTTACGGTTTAATGCTTTTAAAACCACAATTCTAATAGAGGTGTATTTAAAAATCGTCATTAAATTTGCATTGAGTTAAATTTGCATTTATATCGCGCCCTTCATCCCAGATATACTTATTTCCTCAACTCTGGTGGCAGTAATCAAACTGCGTTGTTGACGTGTTCAGAGTTTGAACACTGCGAGTGAAAATGAACGAGTCTGGAAACAATAATAATGATGCCTATACTTACCAAGTCAATTCGAAATCAATTTGTGTCGGTACGTTTCAACAGAAAAAATTAAATGCTGCATTCAACAACAAATAACAACAAATTACATTTATAGAGCGCCTTTCACGTCGGGAGGACGTCCCAAGGCGCTGCACAGGAGGCGTGTGACCCGAGCTGAGAGGGGAGTGTTTGGGAAGGGGTAACACACGAAGGGGAGGTAAAAAAATTCGGGGTGGAATAAAAGGCACGATCGAAGAGGAAAGTCTTCAAACCGGCCTTGAAAGAGGAAAGGGAAGAAACGAGACGGAGGGATTGAGGGATGGCATTCCATAGGGTGGGAGCGGAGAAACTGAAGGCCCGGCCTCCGATGGTGGGGCGGTTCGGGCGGGGGGCTTGGAGCAGGCCAAGTCCTGTTGAACGGAGGGTCCGGGTGGGCGTGTAGGGGGAGAGTAGATTGGTTAAGTAGGATGGGGCAAGGCCGTGTAAGGCCTTGTAGGTGAGGACGAGGATCTTGAACTCGATCCTCTGGAGGATGGGGAGCCAGTGGAGACGGGCGAGGGTGGGGGTTATGTGGTCGCGGAGGCGGGTGCGGGATAGTACACGGGCTGCAGAGTTTTGGATGACCCGCAGCCTGTGAATGGAGGAACTGGGGAGGCCGACGAGGAGAGAGTTTCCGTAGTCCAGCCGTGAGGTGATGTACGCGTGCACGAGTGTTTCGGCAGCGTGGGGGGTAAGATAGTTGCGGAGCCTGGCAATGTTGCGCAGGTGGAAATAAGCGGTGCCTGTCAAGGCGCGGATGTGAGGGAGGAAGGAGAGTTTTTGATCGAACATGATGCCGAGGTTCCTGATTGGCTTTGTGAGGTGGAGAGTGCAGCCTTGGATGTTGAGGCTGGCAGTGCCCGATGTGCGGAGGCGCTGGCTTGAGCCAATCAGGAGGGCCTCGGTCTTACTCACGTTCAATTGCAAAAAATTGTCCCTCGTCCAGGGCTCGTTGCTTTGCTCTATACAGTATATTCATTGCATGGTTTAGCTGAAGGGAGCTGCTACTCCAACAACAACCACAATCACTCGCATTAACAGAGCCCCCCGCCCCACCACCCCTCTCCCACAGGATACCTTGACAGCGGCGGAGTCTGACTCCGAGCCAGGGAGAGTGGGAGAGGGAGGTGGGAGGTGACAGTAAGCAAGATCAAAAAGGAAAGTCTTTAGGCGGGATTTGAAAGTGGGGAGCGAGAGGGGTGGGGGGGAAAGGGAGCAAGGTGGAGGGATTGCATTCTCTCTGCGATGCGCGTTGTTCTTTACTGAACACTAAACGTGGGTTTCACTTCGAATGTCGTAAGCCACGCAGCCACGCAACGTGAATCCCAGGTAGAATGAGACCTCTGTGCTTCCTGCTGGGATGGGACAATTGAAGGCCCGGTGGACAGGAAGCCGGCTCTCTTTGCTGTGTCCTGGGATGTAAAGCTTTTTGCCTTCAGCTAAGCCCTGAGCCCGCTGTAAGATGTCCTGATTCTTCTGCCAATCATACTCTCCATTGTGCCGGGCCAACCATCTGTGGTGGACAAAGCGCTTCATTGAGCCGCTGCCCCCTCCGAGGAAGAAATGAGGAGAGATAGGTTTCTTCTTACTTTGGAGACCCTGTATTTTTCTCTTGTAAAGGTTGTTCAGGGCCGTCAACGCGTCCATCAAATACTCGTCATGGATCTTCCCAGAAGGATCGTCACATTCACCGTCCGGCCAATACAACAGCAGCGAGATGAAGTGTGGGATCGGCTTGTCCAAATCCCATCCCACACTTGGATTGGATGGATGGCTGAGGGCGCGGAGTTGCTCTTTCGAAACTCGGTCTTCCTCGGGAGAGCTGTGTTTAATCATGTCGAAGGCAATGCGTGACAACATATAATTCTCATGCAATTGCCCGTGCGGAGGAGGGTCTGTGTTTATGATTTCCCTCAACTTGCCGGGGTCCAAGGCAAATATGGTGGCAAGGCTTCCACCGCCCAGGTAGTTAATCCTGCGACATTTCAGTAAGGGCGCCTGGTCTTCCAGATTTTCCTCTCTCAGCAGCATTGCGCTCGAGTCATTGAAGGGACAGTTGAAGAAAGATGAGAACCGCTTTTCGTTTTTCTTCAAGTTCTCGAAAGCCCGCTGCACCATGGCCTCCGTCCTCTTGTCGGACCCAAAGTAAGCCATGTACTCGTAAATCCATTCCATTGATTTGCAAATGTTGTTGTGCAGTGACTTCAATTTATCGTGGAACGGGGCCCAGCGCACGTCTATTTCTTCTGGGATCCATTCCGTCACCAGATACTTAACAAGTTTGGGGTAGAATTTATTCTTGTGCTGCGAAAATATATCCAGTAATGACATAAGTTGCACAATGTAGCATCCGACCTCCACTTCTCCAAAATAGCCGTGGATATTCCATTTGGCCTCTGATTCCGAGGCCTCCTGAGACCTTTGGAAAGCGTCGATTCCCTTCAGGGCTAGCTCGACCGCCTGGTCCAGTTTACCCAGATCGCTGCCCAGCGAAAACAACCATTTCTTGTACACCTGGCCTTCGGTGTCCAAAATATATGAATTGGAGGGAGCAAGGGACTTGGCTTTTTCGATCCAGGACTTGGCCATTTCGAACTCTCCGGTCCTGTACAGGAACCTTGCAAGTTGCTGGATCACGATGACATCTTCATCAAAACAGTCGCAGGCCTTTTCCATGACTTCGGCTGCTCTGGAGTTGTGTTCGCTCTTTTTGATGTGCGCGATCATGGGAGGGAAATCGAGTCTCTGTTTCGAGTGCTTGGGTGTCCTCTGAACAAACAGTTGCCTTATGAACTTGGAGACCTGCGTCGTAGATTTGTGCTGGAAAAAGATAGCCTTCTCGAGGAGCTGGGCCACGGCATGACTTTGAAGCTGGCCGGGACTCAGCTGGTTTAATATTTCCTCTGCAACTTTGTGGTGGATGATGCGAACGCACTGAAGCTCTGTCGTAGCCTCGGACAAGTGGGAGAGCAAGAGATTCACGGGTTGGTTTGAAGCGCTCCTCAAGTCTTGAGCTAGAGGAGGCTGGTCGGGTTGAAAGCTGGCATTTAAGAATGACTCAAACTGAGATACAGTAATGTACGAATCCTGCACATAATGGTTTAGCAAAGCAATGCATCCGAGCAAGCGGGCGACATCAGAAGAGACGCCGATATCTGACAGGATCTGCCCCACAGATTTCTTGACCGATGCCATGTCAAATTCTTGGGCCATCAGGGCAAAGGTAAGGATGGCGTTCTCTTCAAACTCTAGTTTAAGCTCCGCCAATTCATTCTTAAACAGCTGCGTTTCACGTGGGGATAAGTTGAAATGGACATCCACTCTCCGGGGCGCCATGTACATGTCCTGGATGCTAACCCTGGTACAGTGTAGCAGAATGACTTTGAGTTTTGCCCCGTTACCCTGCTGTCCCACTGCTCCGGTCAACTGATCTTTCAGATTGACCACGTAGTCCTCGTCGCAATCCTCAGCCAGCAGGAGCACTGGCGAGCCCTCCCCCTCCTCTGGACACTCCAGTAATTGGACCACGTGGGAGCAGATGGATTTTTCAGGCTGCAACGTGTTAATGATCCCACAGCGGAGTTTTTTACTGAAGTCCCACACAATGTGACGAGCCACGGTGCTCCCCCCGCTGCCAGGCTGGTGAGCGATGGTCACAGTGAGCACCGGCCCTTCTCTGTTCCCTTGGACCAAGGCTGATTTCAGCTCCATTTCCACCACTTTATAGGCGTCTCTTTGTATGACTGCCCTACAGTAATCGTGATCCGCCAACCAGAAATTCATCCAGTGCACCTTCCCACCCCGGTAAAAGCTCCTCTGCGTGTCTTTGATTAACTCCCGACACAGCTCATCACTTGGATCAATGTCAGAGCCATTGTACTCATTGGCTCTCAAGACTTCAATAAAGGGCAACAGTTCATCAAAGTTCCTGTCGTCAGGTAGCGATGGCCTGATGATACCTGAGGATTGTATGATCTGAATCATGGCGTCCAAATGCTGGAGTTTGGTTCCTACGATACTCAGGTTGTTGATGGTCTCTCGGTTGCACGATTGGTGTACCAAGTTCGTCCAGTCGCTGTAGTTCTGTCTGTCAGCTGCGATGCATTTGATGTTGCTTCTGCCATTCATTCCCATGGAGAATTCATGAAATGCTTCGGCGAGTGGCCGATCCACAGCCGACACTAAGAGGAAAAGGACCTCGAACGAGCCTGGAGGGAGGATAGTTTGGCAAATCTGCGATATGGTTTTGGACAGAATTTCCTTTCGGGTTTGCAGCCAGAGCTCGTCTCCGTAGGGCTGGAGGTCTCCCTGAATGTTTTGCCCGTTGCAAAATATCCAAATGGTCTTCTGAAAAAAACCCTGCTTTAAATCGGCTGCTAACATCCCACTGTCAGTGGTACAGTCTTCCAAATAGAGGCATTTGGCTTTTGGGTAGAGGCTGTTCAAACCGTTCACTTTCGAATTGGGGTCAAAATCCAAAACACAAAAGAATCTCATACTGAGCAGGAAGCTGAGATTCTCCAAATCTTCCTCTTTGCAGCTGTTGATGACGAGGATGTATTTGACTTCGCCGTGAAGGTGCCTCTTCACACTGCCAAACAACTCGGCCAGTTTTCTGTACACATCATCGGTGGCCAACTCTTCCCTCCGCTCGGCCTCTTCCCTCTCAAAGTCTCTGGCACGGATGTAGTCGGGCATGCTGTGAAGTTCCTTATTTGAGGACACAGAAGCCGCTCCTACTCTTTTGTAAATACACCAAGAACAATATGGGGGCTTTTTCTTTCCCTTGAGGTTAGGAAGCCGAACGGAATAAAACGTCCCCTTCACCACAGCTAACAGCGGCACGATATCCACTTCAATCACAAAGCACTGATCCCCAGGGTCACTGCTCGTTACCTCGACTAATCTCGGTGGGCGAATAGCACGCTCGGCGTGGAGACCGTATCTGGGCCAAAAGCATTTTCGGATGTATTCTTCTCTCGTCTGATTATAAAGCGCCCGATCCCTCACAGGCACTCCTACAATCTCACCATGTACATAGGCTTCGCCTCCATCCTCCACTCCGAAATGGATGGTCCCATTTGTCCTCGTGTTCATGCAAGCCGCAGCAAACTTCATGACGTCCGTCCCAAATTTGATCTTCTGCTGAGCCACGTCTTTGTGGCTCACGTTTTGGAAGGATTTGTACTCGTGGCAGGGTCTGATTAAATCTTTGCTCCCCGTTTCCGTTGGAAGCACAGCGTTCTTTTGATATTTGAAGTCGGCATCTTCCGTATCAAAAGGATGGGGATTACATTGCTCATAATGTCTGTCTGTCACTTTGGTTGGCTTGGGGGGATGAGCCATGCTGTTGAAACTCTCACTTTTTCCGGATGGTTTGCCTGTAAAATCAAATGTGTATTTGTCAACGTCAAATGCCCTCACCTCGCAAACAAGAGGACTTGGGTTTGATGCGCAGACAGAACAAAACATTTCCTTACTCCACCGTAACAGTAACGTTTCCTTACCCCACATGCCTCTGGTTACCTAGCAGTGAGTAGGAACTAAAACCCAAATTGTCAGCACTGGACCCAAAACGTTGACTCACTTTCTGCCTGATCTGTTGAGATCTGCCCAGCGATTTCCGTTTTTGTTTCGCTTTACTTGATAAACCTTGCATTTTTTTTATTAAGCGCTTTTCACATCTTCTAGACGTTTCAAAGCGCTTCACAGAATATACTGTAAAGTGAATTGACTGTACATTTGTGTGTGAACCGCTGCAGTGTCCCCACAAACAGCCGTGGGTTGAAATGACCAATTTTTTTTGGAGAGATTATTTTGATTAGGCGTCTGGAGTAAGGAAACTTGCCCAAGGTTTCGGCATGACCTGCCTGGACTCGAACACATGTCTCAAGCTTGACAAGGTACGGTAGAGTTAGAAACACTTAAAAGAAAGATGTAACTTTCACATAGTTGGGACTTGTGTAGAGGGTCAGCACTTCCCGGTGGAACCGATTCTCCTGTATCTATGGTTTCAGCTACAGGAAGAGCGGTGAGGTCCCCAAATCCAAGCCATGACCCGCTCTGCCTTCTCTCACCTCCGCAATATTGCCCCACTCTGCCATTACCCAGAGTCAGGTACCCCAAGGCCGCTGAAACCCCCATTCGTGCCTTCATCACATCCCGGCTCGACTACGGCAATGCCCTGCTAGTCGGCCTTCCCAATTCCTCCCTCCACAGGCTGCGGATAATCCAGAACTTTGGGGCCCGTGTCCTCTACCGCTCCAAGCTTCGTGACCCCATCTCCCTCATCCTCGCTCAACTCCATTGGCTCCCCATCACCCAGAGTATCCAATTTAAGTTCCTGGTCCTCACATTCAAAAACCCCCACGGCCTCACCACACCCTACATCTGTGACCTCCTAACCCCCCCCCCCCCCCCCCCCCCCACCCTCCCTGTCCCCAACCACAGCTCAGGTCTAAAACAATGACTGTCCAGCGTCTTGGGACGTCCCCCTGACACAACAGGAGCTATTCAAGTGTAATTTTGTTGTTGTTATTTGTGCATTATCGCGGGAACACATTTTGATTGTTGTGCTGGATAAAAATGTATCCTGATGTGGAGTCCTGTAGCTCAGTGGTTAGAGCGCTCGCCTTACAAGCGTGAGACTTGTGTTCGAATCCAGGCAGGTCAGGGGGAAACCTTGGGCAAATTTCCTTACTTCACACGCCTAATAATAATCCCTACAAAAAACAAACAATAATAAAAATTGGTCATTTCAATGCACAGTTTGCGGGGGACGCTGCTGTGCGCAATTGGCTGCCGACAAATATACAGTCAATTCACTTTACAGTATATTCTGTGAAGCGCTTTGAGACGTCCAGAAGACGTGAAAAGCGCGATATCAAATGCACGGATTATTATTACATCAACATTAATGCAGAGACTGTCGCTGCTTGCGGGTGAATGAAGACCATTTCTTTGAATATTTGTATCAACATGTATGGAGCAAACTGGGGCTCCAGAAAACCCTACAGACCTCTGAGAGGAATATATACAACAACTTTGATTTATATAGCGCCCTCCACGCCGGACGGCGTCTCAGAGCGCTTAATATACAGCACTTATCCTGTTGGGAATATGTCCCAAAGGCGCTGGACAAGTCAAGTGTTTGCCCCCCGAACTGTGGGTCGGAGTTGAGACGGGTGGGGTGGGCAATTATTCAAGTGAAAGCTAAGTTTGAATTTCATTTTGATTAAAAAAAGAGAGACAAAACAATCTTACTCACAGTTTCTCTCCTTCTCATCAAAGCCGTAGAAGTCCTCGCTCTGTTGCCACCTCACTCTGTCCTCGGCTCACTCTGCTGGCCTCTCCCCACTGAACTATTCCTGCGAATAATTTCTTTGCGATCTGCCTGAGTTCTGAGGGTTGCTGAGATGCATCCCTGTATCCAACGGAAATGTAGCAAAACCAGCCCAGCAACTAAATATTTTTGTTGATGAAGAATGCTGGGTTGCTCTGCACACCATTGTGTTTTGAAGAGCAATAACAACACAAAGGTACTTTTGTTCAAAGGTTATTAATTGCTTCCTGGTCCCGTGGTTTCTTGTAAACTGTTCCAGAGATAGGTTTCGTTTGTGAGTTGAGACGCGGTAAAGAGACAGTTCTACGTAGATTTGCAAACATACCCAGGAACAGCCTATTCCCCAAGCCAGGACTTGCTCGTACCTCGGCTCTAAACTAGGCTCCACTTTCTAGGATAGCTTTCTGTTAGTCAATAATATCTCAGGATACAGTATATAGGTTGGGACACGACATTTCAAGTGACTGCAAAGGACAGTGGAAGGTGCACTAGATGGACTTGGGTCTACCTTCCCACCAGCTGATACTTTTGTTCCACTGTAATAATGAATTCTCAATGGAAAGCACGGGTTCGTTAGCAAGTTTCTTTATTTGCAGCTCAGAGCACTCCAATTAGCAGCTCAGAGCACACTAACCACAACCACACCAATGTTAATCATTTTAAATTTAATAAATGGAGTTGAGGTACAGATCAGATCGTGATTTAATAGGAACATGTTCAAGGGGCTGAATGACCTTCTCCTATGTTCAATTTGTCCCAATCTTGATATCCTTTCGTCTTTATCTCATTGTTTTTTGTTAAGGGCTCTCCTCTTTCAATCCATTCCTTACTCCGCCCCATACCTTGCTCTTCCCTTCTGTACCTATTGTTTGATTCCCCTTCCAGATTGCCCGCCCACTCGGCTCAGCAGGCTCTGGCCTGCTCCATGGCTCCTGACCCACCTGCCCTCCCATTGTTCAGGCGAGCCTTTGGCCCTTCTGCCCTCCTGATGTGAAAGGTGCTGTACAAGTATACTTGTGTTGTTGTTGTTGTTTGATTCAATGCAAACCCCACATTGTTACTTCCCTCAATGTGAAATAGTTCTTCCTAAATTCTTTTAGATCCTTAGTCCTATCTTGTACCTGTGGTCCCTGGTTACAGACACTCCAACAAGTGGGGACAGCCTATTTTTGCTAACCTTATCAAACCCTTTTATAATTTTAGATTCTCTCTTAAACGTCTCTTCAGGAAACAAATGTCTAACCTATCTGGTCTATCCTGATAGCAGCAACTGCCAACCCTGGTATTATCCAAATAAGCCTAAAACATACTATTTACATCAGTGTTATATCCTTGTTGTGGTGTGGTTCGCAGAATTGGACAGAATACTCCAAATATGTCGAAACCAAAGTGTTATATCTTGTTCTGCTGATGCCACTGGGTATAAGAATTCTTATCACTCCAATTCCAGACACATGGAAATTTTTTATGCGTACGTGACATGCAAAATGGACTAAAATAAACGGAATAAAATGTAAATAAAAATCATAATCTTGTTGGAAAAATTATTTTATTTAGGACAAAAAGATGATTAATGTTATTCCAATACATGAAATAAAACATCCCATGGACACAATATACTGTAATAAGAATTAGGAGTAGGACTTTCAGCCCCTCGAGCCTGCCCTGCCATTCAATAAGGTTAGACGGGGTGGGAAACAGTGCAAAAAAAAACTAACAGCATACATGAGACAGATTAAATGTGCTAACTGTTTTGTATCTTTCCAATAATAATCACAATTAATACATACAATAAAAGCATTGGAATAAGTGAATCACCTCTGCATTTGTAAATAAAACCTTTAATACCATGACACAGTTTATACGAGATAGTTAAGGTTTAGTCCCCAAATATTCTGTTCTGGAACATTTGAGAAAAAAATAGAATTTAAATGCACAGCTCATAAAGTTTCTTTTCAGTTCATGTGTGTTTTTTTTAAAAAAGATACGTTTTTGAACAATCACTAGGAACTCCTTATATATAACGTGTGATAGAAAAAGCTGTGATTATAAAAAGGTGCGTAGGAAAACAAATCTAAAGTCCAAAGTATTATTACCCTTCCACTACAAATCAGATCATTCCCTTTACCCTATTCATGTTCAAATACATTTCATAAAGTATTCTAGTCTAAGTGAACAAAGTAAAATTCTCTAAATTTACATGACAAATTCCTATGTGGCAACAGTACTTACTAACAAAGTTATACAGTTTATAAAATGTTGGTAATGTTTCAGAAGGTAGAGACAACATTTACCAGGCACTTCGTAACATGGTAATAGTTTCAGACTTGTGTTGATTGATCTAGCTAATTATCCATCTAAGTTTACAAGACCAGCCCCCCCAGCAATCGGTAAAGAAAGGAAAGTCCTCGGGGGCCGATGTTTCCTCATTGCTCTGCCCCTAAATTAATGAAGTTAATCTCAGAAACCTTTGGCACACTTGTCATACATTGACTGTTTTGGATGCTCCTTCATTCAGGCTCCTATCACTAACCTTTTGCAAGTGCACTTCTGTGAAGAATGATCTTATCAAGCCCAAATCCATTCCATAACAGGAAGGGAGTAAAGATTTGCATTTGTCCTGTAGCTACATTTTTGACGTTGATGTTGCAGAATCTGGGGAACGGGGAGGCTGGTGGGGTGGGTGGGTGAGAGGTGGGTTTACAATATTGTAATCTGCTTCAGATACATTCTTGGAATAACTGGAATGCATAAATATGTGATGCAACTGAAACCAACCCAAATCATATGCAGCGAGTAACTAGAGGCAATGTAGCATAGATATTACTATTCCAGTTTAAGCTTCCACCTGGATATCGTAAGCAACAAGTCCATTAAATGTAAACCCCAGGCAAAAGGTGACATTCTCATTGCCATGAGGCATGGAAGCAAAATGCAATGGCAAGACACTGATCTTGCTTTGTTTGCCATGACCACGTACAAAAATGGTTCCCTGTTCAGTCCATCCTTTAACACGCTTCAATTCCTTGGTGATATTGGGATTCCTCCACACATCACCAGTGAGCCACTTCAATCTCCTTTCATTTAGGCTTTTGCCCGAAAGCTTATCAAGTACACTTCTGTGAATGATCTTGTAAAGCCCACATCCTTTTCCTAAGAAGAAGGGAGTGTAGATCCGCTTTTTCCTTGGAGCTACGTTCTTGATTTTGTTGTCATACAATCTTTTCATTGTTTTAAGTGCTGCCATCAAAATGTCCTGTTTATCCAAATTGGATTCTTTGTCACAGTTTTCATCTGGCCAAAACAACAGTGTAAGTACAAAGCAGGCATTTGAATTGTTGAGCTGTTTTTCTTTCCACAATCGCAGACTCATCTGTCGTAGTTTCAGGTATTCTACCAGCTTTGGGGACCCTGGTGCAATACAATGCAGTGTGATGTGACACATAATGTAGTTAATAAGATCAGTTAGTTCTAGTTTGACGTTTTGCTGATTTTCAGAATACAGGAAGATTATACTTTCCAGTTTTTGAACAGCTCGAGCAATCTTTTGATCAGACAACAGTGAAAGAATCATTGTAATATTTCCACCACAGTGCTTGTAAATTTCAAGGCGTCTTACCAATGGAGACAAATAACTATTTTCCTGGGGTAAGTCTTCTTCCAGTTTTGAAATATCACAGGTAAAGAAGCGCGCATATATTGATGTTTTTTTCTTCAACCATTTTCTAGGATTATGTAAATGTTCTTCTATTTTGCCCTTTTCCTCTTCGTCATCTTCAGTTTTGTCTGTTTGAAAATAGCTAATATCTTCAGATATCCAATCAAGTGCTTCATAAATTCCTCTTTGCAGGCCCTTCAACTGGCCATGAAAGCTTCTCCAGGGTATTTGAATTTCATCAGGAATCTCTTCGCTCAGCAGGTAATGTACCAAATTTTGGTAGTGCCCATCCTCATCCATTGAAAAGATCTTCAGCAGTGACAGAAGTTGCAGCAGATGGCATCCAACGTCTACTTCACCAAAAAAACCAGAGTTATTTATAGAATCTAACTCTGACCGAGATGCCCTTTGAGCATCTCTGAAGCACCAAATTGCTTTGAGGGCTATGTCTATTGCTTCGGTCAGCAATTCAGGAGTAACTACTTCGTTTTCCCAATGTGTTAAATCAAATTTCACAAAAAGCATTTTTTTGTACACCTGCCCTCCAGTGTCCAGAATATAAGAATTGTATGGTAACTGTTTCTTTGCTTTTTCAGCCCAAGATATGGCTTGATCAAAATGTTCCTGTTTGCTGGTTAGTCTTGCGAGCTGCTGTGCAAAATATCCATCTTCCGGAAAGCATTCATACGCTGCTGTCAAAACTTCCACCGCCTTTTCTGGAGGTTTCTCTTTATCACAAATATCTTCAATCAGTGGTGAAAAAAAGGTATCAGTGGGGTCACCTTTACTTCTTTTGTGACGCAGTAAGAACAAGTTTTTGATGGATTTGAGAAACTCCTCTCTGCCAAATCGGTGTTTGAAAAATGCCTTTTCCTGGACAAGTTTCATCGCAATTTGACTCAGAGGCTGATCTAACAACTGCTCTAATATTTCCTTTGCTACCAGTGGATGTATTATTCGTACAGAGTGTATCTCAGTGCTGTCGTCATTGAAATGTACAAACAAAAGACGTGCCTGGTCAGTCAAGGAAGATTCAAAACAGTGTTGTCGTAGATGGTGTGTTTGAATACCAAGTCCCAAAAATGCCTCACAGTGAGATAGTGAAATGCTTGAGTTGTGCACATAGTAACTCAGTAAAGCAACGTATTTTATCAACTGAGTAACAAGAGACGAGCGGTCAATACCTTCCAGAAAGTGTTTCACAACATTTTCAATATACTCCTTCGGAAATTGTTTACTCATTAGAACAAATGTCAGTATGAACTCAGGCTCAAACTGTTTCTCCAGTTCTTTACGTTTGTTGGAAAATGCTCTCTTTTCTTGCTCAGTCAGTTTGTGGGTCACAGCAACTGCATTCAGGGGTCTGTTCTTACATTGTTTTTCAGGGTTATGGAATCTTTTGCAGTTCAGAAGAATGAAGAAGGTTCTCGTAGTATTATTTGTTTTACATGTAATCGCAACTGCTAATTCATGTATAATTTCATCAAGATAGTCTTCATCACAGTCTTCAACCAACAGCAGCACTGGGATACACTGATTGATATCACTTTCTTCATATTCAAGTAGTTGGATGGCGTGCTGACAGACTACTGCAACCTGATATGACTGCTTGACAACTGCACATCGCAGTTTCGTCCGAAAACGCCACATAATCTGTCGGGCTAGAGTGCTTCCTCCACTGCCTGGATGATGAAATATGTGGACTGTGCTAACTGACCACTTCACTGTCCCACCCTTTAGAATCTCATCCACAATCCTATCAGCATCAGCGTAGGCTTCCCGCTGTATAACATCTTCACAAAAATGTTTTTCTCCTAGGTAGAAATTCAGCCACTTGACTTTGCCTCCATGAAAGAAGTCACTCTCTACCTCGGTGATTTTTGCTTGCCACTCAGGATCCTGTGGATCAATTTTAGAATCTTCACACTGATTCACACACAGTATCTCGAGAGATGACAGTCTTTCTTCATCTGATGTTTTGAGTAAACACTTGCCTTTTGTAGACACTTGTAAGTATCTGTCATGCTGCTTTGATATTGGCTGCATACTCTGGATTGTGTCATTTACATGACTAAGTTTCATTCCTACAATGCTCATTTCATCAATAGTCTCAATACTGCAGGAAAGCTTTGCAAGATTTGCCCATTTTTGATGATTTTCCTCACACTCTGCAATACATATAATGTCATTTCTGCCATTCATTTCTGCATAGAATTCATGGAACGTGTCCACTATTGGCTGCTCTATTGGTGACAACAGCAGAAAGAGTACAATAAAAGAACCACTTGGCAGAATGTCGTTGCAAATCACAGACACTGGCCATTTCATGTGTTTCTTTCTGCTCATCACCCATGTACTCACATCACATGGCTTTTCATCACCATCAAAATCATTGCGGCCATTGCAAAATATCCAACTAGTTTGATCAAATAAGCACAAGCGTCTTTTGAAGTCACTGGTGTTACCATCATAGGCATAGTCTTGCATGAAGTGAGGATTAGCAGTGTGGTGTTCCAGGTATTGCTTGCAAAAGCCATCGGTCTTCGAATCAGGATCAAAGTCAAAAACACAAAATATCTTCATATGCAACAAGAAATCTAAATTCTTTAGATCCTCTGGTCTGCATTTGTTAGTGACTATTACATACCACAGACTGTTATCCATGTATTTCTTGCCATCAGTTAGTAGGAGTGCTAACTTTCTTCCTTGATCCTCACAAAAAGTATTGCTGGGCTCTTTTCTATTCTCAGCTTCTTCTCTCATTTTGTCTCTAATTTGCACATTTGAAACAAAGTCATCCTGATCTTCCTCACTGATGGGCTCAGTGTTTGCTCCACTTCTTCTGTTGATTTTGTAGACCTTTTCAAATTCTGTTTTGTTTTTATTAAAATTTGGAAGCCGAACTCTGAATATTTTGTCTCTCACAACGTTTATTGATGGTTTTACATCAACCTCAATAACAAATCTTTCCTCACCCCCATCCTTGCTGATGACTTCCAGAAATCTGGGTGGTCGAATGCAAAGTTTTGCACTGTCTGAATAACGTTTGAAGCATCTGTCTATCAAATCTAAAGCATCAACGTAGATGTGTTGTTCCTTTACAGGTACACCAATTATTTCACCGTGTGTGTACTTCGAGCTTTCTTGCCTATCCATGACACCAAAATGTATTGTACCATTGGTTCGCATGTTCATGCACCCAGAAGCAAACCTGATAACTTCATATGCAAACTTTATTTGTAGTTTTACTCTGTCCAGCTTTACAGCATTGAGGAGAGATTTATATTCATGACATGGACAAATTAAATCTATGACACCGGTTTCTGGTGGAAGAACTTGGTTTCTTACATATTTAAATTCTGTATTGATCTCATCGAATGGATGAGGTTTGCACTGATGGGAGAATGAAGGTTGCACCATAATGGTTTGGTCCTCACTTGTACCAGTTGGCTGTGAAGAGACAAAACTTTCATCCGATGCTGACCCAGTGACGTTCTGCTTGATTTTCACTTTGCTGGATACATTCTTTGCCTGGGGCAACAGACTAGGAACCGTTTGCTGCTTGGTTTGTACTGAGGAAACCTCTCCTCCATCCTTTGCTTCACTTTTGCTACAATCAGCTATTTCTAATCTCTGCCTGTTCAAAAGTATATTTCTTTTTTTCAAAATCAACTGGATTTGACCCCCTTTTAATTTCAGTTTTTTAAGATAGTCTTCGTCAATTACTTCAAGCACGGCTCCAGTTACTTCTTCCTCATACAAAACCTGGACATGTGCATCTTTGATCCCGATAAATTGTAACCAGGTTTTCACTTGGTCCTCATTCCATTCCTGCAACGGTAGCTTGTTTAACGCCTCTAAAAATAATGAAAACCAGAAACAGTCTGAGTGAAAATGTTTGGTTCACTTTCTACAATCCCATATACAGGTATATCAATATGAATAATTATTGGATTTTGATCACAATTGAGCCAATTCAGCCCCAAGAGAGATGCCGCTCATCCTCCACGCCCTGGAAGATAGTCACTAGTTATTCGGTCGACATCTGACAAGTGAGGTTTGGACCCTGACTACGTGGATGGCAGAAATCAAGAAGTCCCTGCGAGCTTCCTGGTTGGGTACACAGCTCAGTGTGGAATACTCACTCCATGCCAGGGGAGTTTGGTGGATACCTCCATTTCCAATACCTCACTCAAGAGGCCATCCTTCATATGTGACCATAAACGGGGAGTATTGGCAAGAAGTGTAACCACTAAAGTCACCATACATGTTACAGAGAAGGTTTGTCAATTGACTCAACGTGGTTATAAAAGGTCATAAATAATGGCTCTTTTTTGAGGTAATTGGTGATGTTGGACCTTGGACTGGGCCTGCTGAATAAATGTTTTGAAGCACTTCACAAGGATTTACTGTGAAACATGGAGACTTCCCCCACACTCTGGAACTCCATCCTGCAATCCCTTCGCCTCGCTTCCTCCCTTTCCTCCTTCAAGGCCGGTATCAAGACCTTCCTCTTCAACCATATCTTCTGCTCCCCTCCTAACTCTACCACCTTTCCTACTCTCCTTCCCACTGCCTCTACCCAGACCCATCCCCCCATGCTCTTTAAACCATGACCCACTGTTCAGATACCTACCCATTGATGTTTCTGGAGATGTGAGATCTGCCATAGGTGAGGTAATCAATGTTCGGTTCAATTTCTATGATCTGGGAGAGAAAAACAAATGAATCAAATCATTAAAAAAAACATTAGGGTCTGTGGAAATGAGCAATCTATCACTAAAACTAGTGTGACTGTTATTTAGCAAATTGTCCTTCAACCTGAGAGGCAGGTGTGACATGAAAGGAGTTCTATAAATGTAATTGTGTTTTTGTTGTTGAATCCGCCTCGTACAGATGGGGACAAACAATCTGAATTTAGAGTCAATTGGATGTGGGGACACACATTGACTTTGGGAAGTGAAAAAAGCTGACATTGGTGCAATCTGAATGCCCTTGAGGTTCAGGTGCAGTCAACTCAACTCCCGATAACCTGATTTTAGCTTAACTTGCCAAAGTCACTTAAATCGTCAAGTTATCAAGATCCCAGTTGCATTTTATTTACATATTTATACATACGCCTTTCTTGCTGCTTCTGATAGCTCATCATTGAGCCATTTAGTAAAGAAATTGCCCAGATTAATAAGTCGTGATCAGTGTAAACAAAGAGGAAAGAATGAACTGGCCGGGAGAGAGAAAAGTTACAGATAGATCTCCATAAGAAGATCTCAAATAAGGTGGCTGCAAAAACTTTCTCAAACACAGATGTGGTTGAACTAAACAAGCACAAATCCTTACCCACAGTCCGCACCCATCCAAATCACTCACTTTGAGGCAAAGTCCAGCCATCAACTGCTATGATTCTGATTTGCAATTTTATTTCTCCTTTTTTCTGTCTGATTGATCTGTTGTCCAAAACCGAGATTTAAGCCGAGCTTCAATCCCTTCTCTGGTTGATCCAAACTAGTTTCCGTGTAACCACAACAATGTTATTATAGTTAGTAATTACACAGCCTCCCTCACACCAGCACAGCCTCCCACAGCACTTAACAGTGGTTACAATACTCACCAGGGTAGCCAGTGACTTTGATGTCGCATTTCATTGAGCCAGAGCGAATATATATATACTGTCTGTTCATCTTCCGGGGAAAAAAAAATCTCTTGTAATTGAGGAACTGCTGAAGCCGCCCTTCCTGCTTCTCTTCCCCTGAATCCCAATGGATGCAAAACAACATAAAATAAAGGTAATTAGATAAAATCCAGCCCAAACTGTTGACGAACCTTTAGCTTTTTTTTAGCCATTGCCCCCAGATAAACTGGTCAAATTGAACTACAGTGAATAACAGCTGAACTAGCAGCGTATCCTTTACTGATCACGGCTGACAGCAAAAGCCAAACCAGCTTCTCAGCTTTCAGTGGCGCAGCTCAAAGTATAAGAAGAAACTTTAAAGAAACAGAAACTCGTTCAGTTGGTGATAACGCCCCACCTCAGATGTGACAAACGCAATCTGGTCTTTGTTTTTCTGTAGAGACAGAGCTGTGAGTCACAAGTAAATACTTGTGTCAGTTTATTTATGATCAATTCTCAATCCAGGACCAGTTGCCAGGCCATTGAAACATTAACAGGGAACCAGGATATGTTTGGCTGAAGAAGCTACTTCTTGGCTGTTTGGTCTCTTCTGTTTGGTCTCTTCTTTCCAGAAAATCCGCTTGCCATCTTCATATTACACATCAAACGGCTTCTTAAATAAGTGCAAGAGACCTGGGCTCCATCTCAGTCCTGCTAACCAGTTGGAAGCATTAATTATCTTCAGCGAAAACAAATACTGTACATCCTCGTATAAGCCTTAAAATTGTCTCTTTCTTAATAATAATTATCATTATTAATAGTAATCTTGCATTTGTTGTAGATCTTTTCACCTCTTCTAGATATCTCAAAACACTTCACAGAATACACTGTAGAGTGAATCGACTGTATATTTTGAGGACGAAACGCGGCAGCCAATTGCACACAGCGGTGTCCCTCTAACAGCCATGGGTTGAAGTGACCAATTTATTATTGGTTTTTGCCTGTGTCTCCCTCTGAGACGCAGCATTTCATTTACAGATTACATTTATATAACACCTTTTACATGGGTAGTGGTATCTGCTAATACCAGCGGGATGTGGGGGAGTGGGATGGAGGACGGGACGATTGGCTGAAAATATGTCTGCTGATTGGCGGAGCGGAGGGGGTGAGGAATGAGCAGGAGACCTGAGCCATCTGAGCAAAGGCGGTAGGTTGTGGTGTGGGAGGTGTGAGCAGATCGGCGAGGTGGGGAGTTGTCAGAGCATGAAGTGATTTGAAAGTGAATGTTAGGAATTTAAAATCCATCCCCTGTGTGTCTGGGAGGCAGGACTGGGGTGACTGAGTGGGGATTCTGGTGGGCGAGGAGCTTGGCGATAGAGTTTTGAATCGTTAGAATCTCTGATCAAATCATTTCCTTGCGTTCTTCCTCAGTTTTGAATGTTGTTTGGATGCAGTCAACAAAAATGTAGCCTAAGGAATCTATCGCGATGGCAGTAACCTCCCAATCCTGGTACCATCCGAGTAAACCTAGACTCTTTCCATTCAGTGCCATATTGTCTAAATGTAGCAAAATCAGTAACATTTGGGGAGTTAATGAAACCTTCTCAATTACACAGCCCTTTACATTTTGTAAAGCCATGGTCACACAGAGGAACATATAGAAAACATTTGCATCTTGGTCACGTGATTTCTTGTAAACGGTTCCAGAGATAGGTTTCATTAACTGGTTGTGACTTACTTCAAAGAGAGAGTTCTACATGGATTTTCAAAGATACACATTTCCTGCCTTGGCTTGTATTCTGTGAAGCGCTTTGAAATGTCAAATATGAGCATTATTATTATTACTCTGGATTGCATGAATATTCTTATTATATAAGTACTTTATTGATAAGTGTATTACTTTGTAATAGTTTTAATAGCTTTAGTTTCGCTTTGCAACTAAAACAGTGAAATGAAGACATAGGGTTACACAAATTAAAAACACAGGATTCCTATAGGATATTTACGGGTTACGTTTCTGAAAAAGAAACAGCAAAAATATTGCTTATGCAGCCCCCAGACATGTCTCGAATAGGGCATCTGGCCTCAGTAGCTGTAAGGTTGGACCTCACTCACTCCCCAGCCCCCAAACATTCACAAGGTTACTAACTTGAGTGGAAATCATTGTCGCCATTTTCACAGTACGCCCCAGTAAACAATTCGCCCCAGTAAACAATTCAACGAAAGACAGGAATAAAGTCATTTGGATATTTTATTGCATTAACTCAGAGACAGTAAAAAAATTACATTCCCAATATTTTAAAGCAGGATTTTAACCACTGGAAGCTCCCACGCCCCAGGCACATGTATTGAATCGTTGATACGCCCCAGTAAACACAGAGAGAGCAAGCACTGTTACACTCTCAGCCCTGCACACATTTCTGAATCTTATTTTGTTTAAATTAAAAAAAGAATTTGTAGCAATATTCTAAAAGCAGAGCTCACGTTTCTCATGTTGTCGCAGTGCAATATTCATCACAGGTTTTTACCATCCCAGTGACCTAATGATGTGTAGCAACAACTTGCATTTACCCCTCGCGCAGGGTAGCGTCCCAGAGTGTAACCACAATTGATGTTATAACTCTTTGTCTTCCATCCAGAGGAAACAGCTATTGGATAATCAGACTCATTACACAAAGAATCCCATCTCATACAGTCAATACACTTTACAGTATATTCTGTGAAGCGCTTTGAGACGCCTAGAGTACGTGAAAAGCTCCATGTCAAATGTAAGGATTACTATTATTATCATTATCGGCTCCGTACATTCAACTTAACGTTGGGTTTCCGTGTGTAACGAGTCGCGGAATGTAGGTTCTGATCAGTTAATTTCATCGCAAACAGTTTCTGTCAAATTGACGCAATCTGACAAGGAGCAAGTCACAAGTTGAGGATATTTTATTGTCATGTTCTTTGGCTGTAAAGACGCACCCTTGGGGTTTGCACCTGGGAAAGGTAAGACTTTAATAGGAAATAATAACTGCAGCAAAATAGGCACCAACATGTCCAAGCCCAGTCATGGGATCTGCACATCCATGTGTAATGAAGGCCAGCTAACCAATGCTCTTGCACTGCTTCACTGTAGAGTTCTGTAGCTCAGTGGTTAGAGCGGTTGCCTTACAAGCAAGACACATGGGTTCGATATCAGGCAGGTCAGGGCGAAACCTTAGGCAAGTTTCCTTACTCCACATGCCTAATAATAATCCCTCAAAATAAAAAGGGTTATTTCAATCCATGGCTGTTTGTGAGGACGCTGCTGTCGCATTTCGCCCACAAATATACAGTCAATATTTTTTTCAGCGCCTTGAGACGTCCTCCCGACCAGAAAGGTGATATACAAATGTAATTATGTTGTTGTCGTTGACACAGTGAAGTCACTTCTCCCCCAGATTCTTTCCTGTACAGTCTCCACACAGCAGCCTAAAACAAGGCTGGGGTGCAATGAATCTGGGAGTCTTGCCATTCACTCCACGGGTGAATCTTTCAGCCAAAGTGCTTCAAAATAACGACAATAAAAAATTCTCAAATTGTAACTTGGGGTCAGACTTTGTTAATTTGACAGAAACTGTTTTGTCATACGCAAGGTAACACCCTGGTAAATATTGTGCCTGCAGAGAGATGACACAAACTAATCAGTATCTGAATAATAGGCGTAAAGGAATTCATGAGTTTAGAAGTTGAAAACCATTAAAATATCGAAAGATCTGTAACAGACAACAGTTGAGAGAGATTTAACAGAAGCCCTGAGACAACAACTAAAACTTCTGGGAATGAGCGAAGCGATTCATTTAAAAAAAAAGTTCGCTTATTTTAAAATGTTTAATAGCAAGTGTTAAATGGTCTAGATTGGAATCCTCACCTCGCCCACTTTCAGATCTGTAAATTTCAAATTTACTAAACTGGTGAGTCAGGGTCTACCCAAGTCAGTAGCTATCGTAACCACAGGTAACTGAATTCCTGTGCGGGGAGGAGAGAAAACCTTTCTTTACTTCACTGTTGCCGTGCGCAATTGCCCACAAAATACACAATCAATCCACTCTACGGTATGTCGTGTGAAGCGCTTTGAGAGGACGCAGCAACGTGATTAGCCGCCGTATCAAATGCGAGAATTCTTGTTATTATCACTATTGTGACGTCACGAAGCTTTGGACTTTTTTTAAAAAACAAGTGTGAAAAAGAACAATCTTCACATCAAAACTTCCCTCAAAAAAAAGGTAAAAAAAAACATTGTTGGCATATTTTGTCCCTTCCCCCATCCCCCCCCCCCCCCCATCACAATCAGCAAATCACACACACTCATGGAAACGTAACCCGCACACAATACAGCCAGGAAGCAATCAGAGGACGGATCAAATTTACTTTAAATCTAGAGGCTTCCGTCAGTACATACTAAAAAGCAGAACTTTATAGACATTCAGGTGCAAAAATACCCCCCTCCCTCCCCCTCTCTCCCTCCAATAAATAAATAACTTAGTCCTTTGGGATTTTATAAATGATTGTGATCGCAATTACCCTAAGGGAAGCGGGTCAACTTCTTCTCACAGGCAACAAACGCACCTAACACAACAACTCTGTGCTTGTGGCTGTAGATTTCAAGTGAAGTAAATCTCACACTTGGAATTACCTCAGTTTGTGGGGACATGGGCAGGAGGGAGTACCTAAGGTTACCTCACCTCACCCCACCCTCATATGGTTTAAGACATGACATGTCCAGTGACTGCCAGGGTGGCGGAAGGTGAACTAGATGGACCTTAAGTCTTCTTTCGCTGAGCAAATTCTTATGTTCTTAGCTTGTTGATGTGAGACGCTTGTCTCACCCCAGCCCACCAGAAACCTCCGCGCCCCCACCCCACATCCAACACAAACTCAACCCCCTTATCTAGAGGCTGAAGTTTCCCTCCGTGGCCCCTGGATATATTCCACTTCCCTCTCCCGTCATTTGAAAACAATTCCCTAAAATATGGAACGGTTTAAAAGACTCCAGGAGCGAGATAATTCAGGGACAGAGTTTGCTTGACACTGTTTTTTTCCTCTCCGCCAATTTTCCTTCCCTTGAAACCTCCTCTTCCTTTCACGTGTTAAAGATGTTCTGAAGACGCTGGAACCTTCACTTTCCTCTCTGTGTTAGATTTCTTTCCATAAACTTCCGGGAGGCTTCATACCCCGCTATAAGGCACTTATTATCCCAGTTCTTTAGCCGCGCACAGGTTCCGAGTCCCTCCTCGCACTGCTCCAGCCGTCACGGGCTGTGGCTGGAATGCGTCTCGCAGCAAATTCACAGCTTCATTTTGGTCGCCTCGCGCTGCACTGCGCGTTACAGCAATCCCTCGGCCTGGCTGCCCGTGGCCGGCTGGCAGTAGTAAGGGTGGAATAGTCTCTCGTGGCTGTAGACGTTGGTGGCTCGGTACGTGTGCAGCAGGAGGTGAGGGAAGCGGGAGGTGAAGTAACGCACAAAATCATCGGGGACCGAACCCAGGCTCTCCTGCACGTCCTGCGGCAGCTCTCTGTAGTGATGTTTCTGGGAATGAACAGCAACTAAAGATCAGTCGCAACTCAGCCAACTTCATCCCGCTCGCCATCAGAGGTGAGAGCGATCGTCCCCAGCCCACTCATCCCCCACCCTACCCCACCCACAATAACAACTTCGATTTATATAACGCCCTCCACGCCGGACAAGCGTCTCAGAGCGCTTAACACACACACACACACTTTACAGTAGCAAATGTAGCTGCGATTTCTATTCAATTAAATACCAGCCGACCTCGATAACTTTTTCCATCTGAACAGATTTCAACAGGAAAGCTAATATTTTCAGAGGGCAGCGAGGAAGGGTTGAGAGAGAGAGTTTATACGGGGAGCTGTGCTCATGATGGATCAGGCAGCGCCCACTAGAGGTGGTGATGAGCACATTCAACACGAGGCACAAAGATAGTCAGCAAGTCACAAGTCAGTATCCTCCCAATTCTGCCTCCTGATCACCCACCAGATCTCTGGACAGGGAGACAGGAGTCAGACAGGAGCCCACCCCCCCTCCACCACACGCTGGACTCTCCCCGAACGTAGTGGAATGGGCTTGAAACGTGTTCAGGAAAAGCCGTTACCTTGTTTCTCATCGCTCGCAACAGGTCCCGCACCGAGCTCCCTTTGTAGGATCGGAATTTCCGAAGGTCTGCGGGGGTGAGAGAGAAAGACGTTCGAGAACCAGGAGACGGAGGGAGCGAGACGGAGGACGAGAGAGACAGAGACGGAGAGAGAGAGAGAGAGAGAGTGTGGCGTCTCCCAATCCACTGCACGTTCGTGCCCCTTTCATCGACCCCAGGGGAAGCGGAGACTTTCTGGTTCAGATTAATAACCAGGTGGGAAACGCAGGCGGACGAACGCCCTCAGGTGTGTCATTGACAACGTGAATGATTGTGGAATCACGGGCAACTAGTGCGGGGAATTTACTGGTCGAAATATCAAACGGTAAGATTTGTTTCTACAGCCGCTCAGTAGGGTCCGTCGATATGGAAATTTTCCGATTTAGATATATCGAAGGGCTCATATCGAGATATACTGAAATATCGATATTTTCGGGTTTTTCGTACTGCGCATGCGCACGCATTCGGTGTGCGCGCGCATTCGGGGCCTATCTCCTCAGGAGGTAAATATATTTCTCTCTCTGTGTCTCTCACACTCACTCTCTACATTTCTGTGTTTTTCTGTCTGTGTCTCTGTGTCTCTCTCCTCTCTCACATCCCCCCCATCTCTATCTATCTGTGTATTATCACATCCACCCCGTCTCTCCCCCCAACCCCAGGTTTGAGCTGCGCTGTGCACTGAGTCCCACCTGTCTGCAGAGGCACCGTGATCTGCTCTTTCCAGTCACCCCGGACCACGCTCCGGCCTCCGCACTCCAGCTCCCTCACCACCGACCCATCCGGAGGCTCCTTCTCTATCCGGTCACTGACGTCCTGTAACCATTAACTCACAGGTTACTGCACACATTCCAGCGCTCGCCGGTCAGCCAACCGGTCTTGCATAAACCTTGCATTCGATATAGCGCTTTCCACGTCTTCTAGACATCCCAAAGCACTTCACAGAATATACTGTAAAGTGAGTTGACTGTATTTAATACATGCATTTAATATAGCGCCATATTATGTCTTCTAGATGTCTCAAAGCGCTTCACAGAATACACTGTGCAGTGAATTGCCTGTATATTTGTGGGTGAAACGCAACAGCCAATGTGCACAGCAGTGTCCCACAAACAGTCATGGATTGAAATGACCAAATTCATGACCTGAGGGATTATTATCAGGCGTGTGGAATAAGGAAACTTGCCCAAGGTTTCGCCCTGACCTGCTGGGAATCGATCCCAGGTCTCTCGCTTGTGAGGCGAGCGCTCTGACCACTGAGCCACGGGACTCCCATGAACAGGCGCAGAGCGAAGAACGCGGGCGGAGAGGAGAGGAGAGCCAGGAGAATGCAGAGCCACAGCCAAACGCAGTCCTAACCCTGACCCACTGCAAACCAACCTGAAAAAACTGGAGTTGCTTCTCCAGGCTCCAGAAGAAGGGGTGTTTGAGGACGCGGAGAGCAGACGGTCGCCAGGGGGGCTCTACGCTCAACATCTGCTGTATCAGGTCCCGGGCGATGATGTCATCTGGAAGGTGCGGCAATTAACCCCTCGTAAACCAACAGTCACAACAACAACAACAACTTGCATTTATACAGCGCCCGCCAGGCCGGGCAACGTCCTGGGAGGGCTTCACCATGGCTGGCCAGCGATGGCTTTATGTGATATATAATAATAATCCTTGCATCTGATATAGAGCTTTTCGCGTCTTCTAGATGTCTCAAAGCGCTCCACAGACTATACTGTAAATTGAATTGACTGTATATTTTACACCTGAGCTGGGGGTTGGAATCAGGGAGGGGTGGAGAAGGGAGCGAGGCCAAAGATACGGTCGAAGAGGAATGTCTTCTTGAGAGAAGGCAGCAAGGTGGAGGGGCTCTGAGTAGGATGGAGTCTAGGAGGGAGGTGAACTCAATTCACTTCCATTTCCTGCGGAAAACTGTAAGAAACTGGTCAGAGGAGCTTCAATCATTGGAACTTGGGACTGCCATCGACAGGGTCAAAGGGTCTGGCTCAGTGCTGGTCTCAGTGTGGGTCGAAGGTCAGGGGAGGGGCTCTGGGGTAAGGGTGGGGTCTGGCTCACCGTGGGTGTCTGGCTGCAGATGCTGGAGTGTGTAGACACCGAGCAGGATGTTCGCTTGTCGCTGTAAAGCTTTCCCAAATGGGTGGCCACCCTCAGACACCACGTAATAGAACACACAGCCCGCTGAGAAAATATCAACCGCGCACGTCTGGGAAGAGGGAGCGAGAGAGAGAGAGAGAGAGAGAGAGAGAGAGAGAGAGAGAGAGGATGGACTTCAGCAATTTCCAATGGTTTCTCACAACAAACACTGACCCAGCACCCTTCAGGCGGGGGAGCATTTTGAGTTATCTTGTCTTAACAGTGACGGAGCCTGACACGGAGCTGGGGGAGGTGGGTGGGTGGGGGGGGAGGGAGAGGATCGGGTGAAGGAGGGGAGGCCGGAGTTCACACGGACGGTTGAAAAAAAAGGTTGGATCAGCCGTGATCTAAAAAGAGGGTAAAGACGTTGGGGCGAGGCGGAGGGGGATTGAGGGAAGAGAGTTCCAAAGCTGCGAGGCGTAGCGAGCGGCTGAAAGCGCTGTCGCCGATGGTGGAGCGGAGGGGACGCAAACACGCGAAGGACAAGATAACTCAAACCAGAGGTGTTCAGCGCAGTCCCCCCGCCGCCCCCCCCCCACCCCCCAGGCTGGCGAGCGCCGGCTATACCGGGTTTGCGGTGCAGTCCTCGTTCAGCACCTCGGGGGCGATCCAGCCCTCGGTGCCCGGGACCCCCGATCGGCGGCTAAAGCTGTGCCGGCCCGCGGCCAACTTCTTACACAGCCCGAAGTCAGAGATCAGTGGCTTGGCCCTGCCGTGGGCATTGGGCATGGAGATCAGGATGTTGTGTGGCTTCAGGTCCCTGTGGACTATAAGTGGTTCCACAATTTACAACAATAGTTCACTCACACAATCCACAAAAGAATCGGGGGCCGTTATTATTATGAATAATAATAATAATAGTAACCCTTGCATTTGATATAGTAACTTGTTAAGGCGTCTCAAAGCACTTCCCTGGACAGAGTGGATTGGCTGTGTATTTTGTGGGCGAATCGCGGCAGCCAATTAATTGCACACAGTCGTGTCCCACAAACAGTCACAGATTGAGTGACTTTTTAAAAAAAATAAAGGGATTCTTGTACCCCCAGCAAAGTGATCCGCTGGTCACCTAACCACCAGGTTCCTACTTATTGCTGAATAGACAGAGGAGTGTGCGTGGATAAAGGAAACTAAAGTTTTGCCCTGCCTGGGAATCAAACCTGGGTCCTCTGGCTTGCAAGGCGTCCGAGCCAAGCATTTCGCTCCACTGTATTAGCATCTCCCACCCCACCACCTCCCCACCGCGGCACTGTGTCTTACCGATGTTGAGCGAGTGCAGATACGCCAGGCCAGACATGGTTTGCTGTAACAGGGGTATGGGCTCCAGTCCACGTCGCTCAAAGTCCCGTTGATCAACGTACTGAAATAACAAGAGACAGGCTCAGGCTCACAGCCTGGTCTCCGAGACACAGCGTCCAACTCCATCGCACACCATCTCACAGGTTTAAGAAGTGTGGGTGGGAGGTGGTGGAGGGGGGGGCAGGAGATGAGGATACCAGCACAGGCTTGATGAGTCAAATCTATTCCTAGCTCAACCCCAATTCCTTGCTCTCTGCCTGAGTCAGTTTTAAAGAGTTTGGAGTGGGGAGGGGGCATAGACACGCGACGTAGGGTGTGGACAGACTAGGACAAACGCCTGCACGGACCTTGGAGCTAAGGGTCGGCTGGCGTTCACTCGCCCAGGGACATCCTTCTGACGTAAAAAGTGCCATACACCTGTACAGTTGTTGTTGTGTGCGGGGCTCACCTCCTGCAGCGTGGCTGCACACAGCTCGGTGGCGATGTACTGGAACTGACGGTCCTTCTCGGTGCAGAAATAGCGGATGACGTTGGGGTGTTCATCGCTCTCGCGCAGCAGACACACCTCCCGGTCGGCAAAGCTGAAACACTCGGGCAGGATCCGTTTCACCGCCACCGCCCGATCATCAAACCTGCCCCTGACCCCCCCACACACACACACACGCACACACAGTCAGTCAAGTTACCGGAAACGTCACGGGTTACTGTGAAAACAAACTCGTTGTGAGCGGGAAGGGACTGCAGAAACTTTATACTGAAATTGCGCCCTTCCATCCCACCCCTAATTCCACCCGCACCCCCACCACCCCACTCACCCCGCCCAACACCCTAACCCCACAGTCAATCCTTGTTGGGGACCCGCGAGGCGAGGAGGAGACGTACCTAAAGACGATGGTGCCTTCGGCTCCATGGCCCAGCACGTCCTTCGGGTTGAAGGAAATCTTCCCCACAGTCACACTGTCCGAGTCCTCGTCTGAGGGACGAAGAGAAGGGTCTGTTACTGTGGTTCCACCACTCAAGACCCCACCCTCTCTGACCCAAAACCCCTCTCCCCCTGACTCAACCCCTCCCCCTGACTCCAAACCCTTCCTCCTGACTCCAACCCCCTCCCCACTGACTCCAGCCCCCTCCCCATGACTCCGGGCCCCTCCCTCTGCCAGGTCACCTCACCTCCATCCTCTTGCTCGGTGGCTGAGCTACCGAAGTCGGAGAGGGAGTGGCTGGAGTGGAGCGAGTGGTTGGACACTTTGGGGGAAGCGTTGGGGCTGTTGGTGCCGGAACTCTCCGTCCGGGCCTGGGAAGTGTCCAGGAAGTGCGTGTCGGGCCCGAGGAGCGGAGGGTGGAAGAGGAGTTGTCGCTGTTGTATGAGCTCCAACCGTTCCTCTAACTGCTGCTGCTGCACTGTCTGCCAGACAATGAGAGGGTGAGTGTGAGAGACAGAGACACAAGAAAGCCCTGCTGCTAATGTACTGTCACAGAGAGAAAGGGTAATAATAATAATAATAATAACCCTTGCATTTTGATATCGCGCTTTTCACATCTTATCGACGTCTCAAAGCGCTTCACAGAACAGACTGTAAAGTGAATTGACTGTAAATTTGTGGGTGATACGCGGCAGCCAATTGCGCACAGCGGCGTCCCCACAAACGGGTCATGGATTGAAAATGACCAATCTTTAATATTGCGTTTTTTTGGACGGATTATCATGAGGCGTGTGTGCGGAGTAAGGAAACTCGCTCAAGGTTTCGCCCTGACCTGCGCCTGGATTCGAACACAGGTCTCACGCTTGTAAGGCGAGTGCTCTAACCACTGAACCTTGAACCTCAGGAGATCCATAGGATATCAGTGTGAGAGAGAGTGTGAGAGAGTGTGAGAGAAAAAGAGAGAGGCAGGGAGAGTGACTGCCGTTGTACCAGAGAGAGAGGGAGGGAGGGAGGGAGGGAGGGGGGGGTACCTTGGGGTAGGTGATGACAAAGGCCACCCAGCCGGCCAGCAGGAAGGTGCTGAAGACGATGGTGGCCATGTCCTTCAGCACAGAGTCCACGGCTCCCTGGCGCGGGGCCTGCTGCCGGCCGTACGTCTCCTCCAGCTCCCTCAGCAGGTCGCAGTCTGCAGCCACGGACTCCATGTGGGGGAGGAGCTGTAACACACAACAGCCGCAAGTCACAGCTTCCGCTCGCCACTCGCGCCGGTCACTGCAACCACCAGCAGCCCACGGTGGGAGGGGTGTGGGTGGGGAGGGGAGAGCGAGGAGACAGCGGAGAGGGTAAGGGAGAAGGGATGGGCGATACAAACCTCCTCAAATCTCTCACTCTGCGGGCGGGTGGGAATCACGGCGTCCGGGATCTTCTGTAAGTTCTCAGGGAAGTTGTTGAGCACCTTGGTGTGGGCCGCCGGGGGCATTTCATGGTGTCCTGCAAACAACAAGCCTCCTCTCTCAGTCCAGCAGTCAACAGCAACGGCTTACACACACCCCAGCGCGATAAGGAACCTCAGCGCAACATGATCCCTTCACACCTGGAGCGGGGGGCCTGGCTGTGGTCAGGTCACACAACAACAACAACTTGGATTTACGTAGCGCCCCCCACACCGAACGACGTCTCAGTCAGAGCACTTCATTGTGCTCTGGACTCATTTACCCAAGGGTTTGATGCTGTGTTGAAGAGATGGATTCTGCGAGGTCGAGGTTTCAGATAGGCCAGTAACGGCTTGTGTGTGTGTGTGTGTGTGTGTGTGTGTGTAATGCAGCTGGGAGTGTGCTACCCGGAGCTGGCACCGGTGGGCAGTGTAACACCACTCACCGATCAGCAGCCATTGGTTTCTCAGATGGTCCATTGCGTGCTTCACTTCTGGGGTAAACTTGACATCGGTGCTGGGGGTGATGTCACACTCCCCGCGGTCCCCGATCGTGACCCCTTCTGTCCTCGGGCCCTCCAGCATGGGGAACGCACTGCCCCGAGGCTGCGGAGACAAAGGGAGAGAGCTTCCAAACCCGGCCAAATACTGATGAGAACAATAATAATAATCCTTGCATTTGATAACAGCGCCTCTTCAACTCGTTGAGACGTCTCAAAGCACTTCACAGAATATACTGCAAAGTGGAGTGACTGTGTGGGCGAATCCCTGCCCCCACACACAGCATTTAGTCTGCCTGGTTGGGCTGGGCGGGCTTGGTACTAAACTAGTACCCTTATAGCGTTTTTTTGTGATGTTGAAAAGAGCTCAAAATCTCTTGCTGATCGTGTTTCGCCCTCCAAAAAGGCACAGTCACTCACTACAGTTTACAATATATCATGTGGAGTGCTTTGAAACGTCTGAACGAAGTGACAAAGCGCCGTATCAAATGTGGGCAGGAATTGTGGTTTCCTTCCTCTACTTTTTAAAAAAAAACCTAAACTCGAGTGGCCTCGGTCGGGCGGGAATAATCTCGAGGCGACACTTACCACCACGGCCACGCCCTCGTGCACCAGCGACGGGGATGCGTACAGACTGGTCGAGTATTTGCCCACATACAGCGTCGGCCTGAGGAGTGAGAGGAAGATACACAGGTTTTATTTAAACTCCAGCAGTTAGCTCAACTCACACTCCGGGGTCCCCAAGCCTTGGCTCTTGCCAACATGAGCCTAATAGCTTTGTGAAATTAAGTAAGCAGGAGTGTGTTCCTCCAGGGAGAGAGTGTGTGTATTGCATTCTAACATCGCTGGGATTGCCATGTATAAACATAATAATGAATTATAACTTATAATCATTTATAATAATAAATCCCAGCGATGTTATAATCCTTGCATTTGATATAACGCTTTTCACGTCTTCTAGACGTCTCAGAGCGCTTCAGAGAATATACTGTAATGTGAATTGACTGTATATTTGTGGGTGAAATGCGGCAGCCAAATGCGCACGGTAGCGTCCCCACAAACAGTCATGGATTGAAATGACCAATTTTATCAACTGTTTTTTTGGGGGAGGGATTATTATTAGGCGTGTGTGTGAAGTAAAGAAACTTGCCCAAGGTTTTGCCCTGACCTGCCTGGATTCGAACACAGGTCTCGCGCTCGTAAGGCGAGCGCTCTAACCAGTGCAGGGATTCGTAATCATGGAGATGGGTTTCTGCATGTGTCAGACACCTGGCCTACCCCACAAAAAACATTAACGAAAATGGGTTGAACGGGTCCCTCCGGACTGTAACCGTGTCTCGAACCACTGCTGGTTGTCCGAGCACCGCGCACCACCCCACCCCGCCCCGCCGCACTTACATCAGTTTGCGTTTGGTCTCCGTCTCCTTGGGGAAGGGGTATTTCCACTTGGTGATGCGCCCCACCTCGCCCGACATGAAGGTCAGGTAACGCAGGGTCTCGGTGCCCACGTTGGTGTGCTGAACCTTCCGGAGACCCTCGCGTTGCCACATGTACATGGCCACCACGGGAGAGATGTAGTTCTGGATCCACAGGATGTCGCCCGTCTCCTGGTCCACCGTCACCACCAGCCCGTCCCCGTTCGACACGAAGTGTAACATTTCTGTAAGGTTTCAGTCAATTTATACACAGTGGAGTAGCCCGTGCGTGTCGCACCCATCCAAACATCCCACCAGCCTGGGACTTTCAAACCCACCCACCGACCAGCCCACCCCCACCCACCCGCCCGCGCCCCACCCGCCAATCAAGTAGCATCCTCACTGTATTGTGTGTCCTCGTCGGGCAGCGTGGCCGAGTAATCGAAGTAGGTGGCGTTCCAGCGCAGCTCCCTGTTATTGGTGTCGTACATGGTGATGGTGTACTCTAAAACAGAAACACAGTCAGTCTCCACATCGCCCCCTGCGCCCAAATACCCTTTCCACACCCCCCCACACGCACGCACACACACAAACACACCAGCGCCCCTCCCCACTCGCCCTCGCGGAGCCAGCTACCTGTGCGGCCGATGTAGAGTAGGGGGGTGGACGGGCACATGCTCTCAGCGAAGGCTGCGGTCAGTGTCTGCTGTTTGATGCCGGTCAGCGGGTCCACCACATACCAGATGTCTTGCTTCTTACCTGAGGACACGGAGGGAGGGGGAGAGGGTTAGCCACACGGGCAGCTCCTCTCCCAACCACCCCTCCCTCAACTTTGTGGTTTATGTTGTTGTGAACATCAGAGAGAGGATAATAATAGTGATAATAATAATCCCCACATTTGATATAGCGCTTTTCACATCTTCTAGACGTCTCAAAGCGCTTCACAGAATATACTGTAAAGTGAATTGACTCTATATTTGTGGACAAAACGCAGCAGCCAATTGTGCACAGCAGCGTCCCCCACAAACAACCGTGGATTGAAATGACCAATTTATTATTGTTTTTTTGGGGGGATTATTATTAAGCGTGTGGAGTAAGGAAACTTGCCCAAGGATTCACCCTACCTGGAACTGAACCCTGGTCTCTCGCTCGTAAGGCAAGTGTCCTAATCACTGAGCCACAGGATGTGTCTAAAGCTGTGTGTGTGGGTGCGGAGGCTGACAGGGTTAACTGCGGGTGTGAAGCGGGGAGGGAGAGAGAGGAGCAGGCCAGACAGACACTCTTACCCATATACAAGACTCCGTCAGAGCTGCGACACGGTGAGGCCTGCACCAGCTCTGGGATGGTGAACGGCAGCTTCTGTCACAGAGAATTAAAACACCGGTTACACATCTCACACCGTGCAGCCAGGCAACAAACACCAGCCAGCCAGCAACCTCCATCATCACAAATCAGCGACACTCTTGCTCCCAGCATCAGTACCCTCTATCCCCAAACATCTCAACACAATCCCAACCCCCACCTACACACACTTCTTCCCCCACCCATCCCCGCACTCAAACCTGCTCTCTCCCACCGCACTGCTCTGGGAACTCAATTGGAAGCTGCCGTGCAGTTGGAGAGCTATAAACACGACATTGTCATGTATGTGTGTGTGCGTGTGGGGGGGGGGGTTGTGTGCACGCGTGTGTGTGTGTGACTCACGGTCAGTCCTTCCTTGTTCTTGCCCCCCAGTGTGTATAAGCTGCCGTCATTGGGGTCAGGAAGGAACGCTGGCCTGAGGGAGGAGGAGAGAGACGTTACCATTCACGGTTTCACGGCAGAAATATACGAGATTAGGTTCGGGCGGGTGGGGAAGACGGGGACGGTTCGGGCGGCAGAGCGGAGATCTCACTGGGCGGCAGCGAGTGAACTCTGACATTAAGAACTTACTCTGTCAGATGCATGGGGACCTGAAGCACAGGATCTGCACAAGCCAGAAAGGAACATATATTAGACGGCGTAACACAACAGCAAATTACACTTACATCACACCTTTCATTCCAGGTCCAAAGGCAATGGACAGTCAACGCTTTGCATCTGAACTGGAAGTTCGGATCAAGAGGGGGTAAAGGGGAGGGAGGAACTGGCAGGAGAGTATCCAAAGGCAGGGTTGAAGAGGAAGGTCTTGAGGTGGGCTTTGAAGGAGGCAAGGGAGGGGGGGGTGAGGTGGACAGATTGGGGATGGAGTTCCAGAGGGTGGGGGCAAAAAGCTGAAGGCTGCTGATGGTAGGGCGGGCTGGGGGACGCGGAGCAGGCCAGTGCCCGCCGAGCAGAGGGAACCGAGAGGTTGGTATGGTGGAACCAGGAAAAGAAACAGATCATGGAAGCCACTATTTCCAATCTCACATCAGACCGCTGGCACGGTCCCAGGCAGCTCTCTCTCTCTCTCTCTCTCTCACCTTCTTTCAAAGTCCATTTGATGGAGCCGGTCTGCTTGCTGACGGCGTGTAAGTTTCCGTCAAGAGTGGAGACAAAGAGCAAGGTCTCAGGCAACAGCGTGCTGGAACTCCCATAGCACTGCATGAGACAAACATTACGTTAGTAAATAAATAACAATAATAACCCTCGCATTTGATATAGCGCCTTAACACGTTGTTGAAATGTTGGGACTCAAACCGAGGGTCTAGGATAACATTGTAGGGGGACCGGTTCTGGGAGTAACGCCACACTGTGGGAGGTGCAAGTTCCTTTGTCGGAGTCAGACTACAGGAGTCAAGACAGGAAGCTATAAGGAGCCTTACAGTAAATAATAATAATAATCCTTGCATTTGATGTTGCGCCTTACCACATCTTGGAAACATCTCAAAGCGATTCAAAGACACACTGTAATGTGGGTTGACTGTGTATTTTTGCGGGAGCAAGAGTAGGTGAGAACGGATCTGTTTTTACATTAAAAACAGTTTTGCATCTTCACCAACAGATGGGAGGATTAGAAGACATGGTGACAGAAAAATCTCTTGTTTGCATGTATTATCAGCACACATTAACCTGGACTCTAGACTGAAGGCAGTGAGTGAGATAGTCAGCAATGGTTACAGAGGGGCTGACCTAAAACCCTTCAATGTTCCGTTGGGATATGAACTGTGGGGGTTAAAGCTTTGCAATGTACCCTTACCCCCACAGCCCTCACTGTTGTTTTATAAAGTAATTCTGAAGTATTGGGTTAATTTAAGACACACCACCACTCTCGCACTCTTCAACCCCCAATCCCCCCCCCCCCCCCCACCACCCCAACCACCATTGGCAAGCGCTCTGTGTTAAACGGTTGGTTGGTTGTAAAGTAGGAAGTGGTCTTAAAGATCCGTTGAAGATTTGAGAACAGAATGTCACAACAAACTGCAGGATAAACTGCTGCTAAAATCTGAGTTTCTGTGGTACTCGTCGAGTGTAGAAAAATGAACAGGAAGGTTTTTAATAAATGAAACAAGGGTCAGGAACCCACCGCCCTTCCAGAGGGAGATATTGTGCACTAAAACGGTTCAAATACTGAACTATCCTTGTCAACAGGTGTCAAGGGAAGAGAGAGAGAGAGAGAGGAACTCAGTTTGGAGCTGTCCTTTGCACATCTCTTCCTGACCACTGAACCTGCTTGTGATCGATATAGAGCATCACCATCATAATAATAATAATAATTCCTGCATTTGATATAGCGCCTTATCACGTCTTCGAGACGTCTCAGAGCGTTTCACAGAATACACTGTAAAGTGAACTGACCGTATATTTTGTGGGCCGAATCATCACTTTGAAGCAAGTTCCTTTGAAGTGTAGCAACATTACATTGTCAAATTAACTTGGCCGACACCCCCCCACCCACCCACCCACCACCACCCTCCCACAAAAGCAATGAGATGAACAACCAAGTTAAACTGGGGTCACCACTGAATTTGAATGAGGGAAGAATACAGGTTGGCAGGCACCTGAGTTCAGGTTTATGTTTAACGCAGTGATAGAAACTCCATGTTCCCTGCACGGCAGGGTTGGCAGCACCACTGAGTAAGTCACGCCGCTCCCACAATGATCCCACCGCTCCCAGCCACTTCTGCTGGTCTATTGCTGCCATTCGGATTCAACCTGCGTGAGCCAAACGGCTGTACTTTATATGATGGCACTAAACCTGTCTCGCACATTGATAGTGTGCGCGTCAGAAATTCAGCCTTCAGATATTTCGGTACCAGATAACCGGGTTTAAGTAGCTGTGTTGGCAAATGGTGTTGAGGGGTGGCGGGGGGGGGTGGGTGGGTGGGTGGGAGGCAGGCAGGCAGCAGAAGCTGGACGCTAACCCACAGGAAACATGAGGAGGCCAGTCAGCACATCCGGTCCTGGCTGAAAAAAATGGTTATTTTCATACAGGGCAAGTTAAACACACAGCAAACGAAACCCGGCAAATCCATTCAGAAGCTAACCGTAACAAGCAATTCCTCTCAGCAACAGAACTTTGTATTTCAACATGGCCGCACACACACACACACACACAAATATAGACAAGAACCCCGATGCTCTACTCTACCATCAACCACAATATCCAATCAAACAATCTCATAAAATCAAATACGTAATAATAATCCTTGGATTTGATATAGCGCTTTTCACATCTTCTAGACGTCTCAAAGCGCTTCACGGAATATACTGTAAAGTGAATTGACTGCATATTTGTGGGCGAAACGCGGCAGCCAATTGCGCACAGCAGCGTCCCCACAAACAGTCATGGATTGCAATAAACAATTTATTAGTTTTTTTTTGAGGGATTATTATTTGGCGTGTGGAGTAAGGAAACTTGTCCAAGGTTTTGCCTAGCTGGGAATCAAACCAATGTCTCTCGCTTGTGAGGCATGTGCTCTAGCACTGAGCTACAGAAGCTATATGATGCTGTATTGCTGTGTGAAGGCACTCCGAGGGTAGCCCTGTTTTTAATCACAAAACAGCGAGGCAGAGGTGTAAAAACGAGGCAGAGGTGTAAAAATGAGGCAGCGGTGTAACTGCAGTTAGTGGAAATGAAGAGAGGATCATTTGATGATGGATAGGGACAGTCAACTTCATGCTAACAGCAGTATGGGAAACTACCTGCTGTTCACAAACACCAGCAAACCAGCACAGCTGCTCCCCTCTGCTCTCAGTAATGGAATATACAGGTTGGTTAGGCAGCTCAGTGGAGAGGCTTATCGGAAGCCACTGAACTGAGGTCAGGTGAACGATCAGAGAAAAGGAGGGAGTTTTTGATCGCCAGACCTTGCTTGACAATGGACAAAGAACGTAAGTAACCCATAGCCCAAGTAGAGGACATCAACCTGAGATCACTACCGTAACCACAAAGGGTAAAATATTGGTGTTGTATTAATGCAGGTCAGTGTGTGGCCTGGTGGGGGGGGGGGGGAACAGTATGGGGCAGGTAGGGAGGGAATTAAGGCTGGTGAATTAACAGCACAGCAAACCTTCAGAGAGAAAACGCTAAATGAGAATGGAATCTGCCACATTTCTCAGGCACCCAAACAGCATGTTCCACGTGCTGCCAAGAAATATCCTCGGTTGTGATCGAACCCACCGGCCAGATTCTAACCCACCTTCAAAACAAATCAAAGACATCCAAAGCACGTGGTAGGTTTTGCATGTTTACAAGCCATGAATTTATGATAATAAGCATCTCAAGCACAATCTGTCAAGTACCAAGTCTAGTCAAAGAGCACAAACACCCTCAGTCACCCGTGTCCTCGAAGCTCGGATTTCATATAAAATCCCCCACCACCCCCACGAGGCTTTATGACATTACTCTACTGGAAACGTTTCCCTTGCTCCTCTCTCTCTTCCTCCACTCTTTCATTTCACCCCTGTTTTCTAGTCTTCAAGTACCTTTCACAACAACCTGTTGTAACATTTTTAAACCTCTCATCTCCGAATCTGGGTGACCGCACTCCAGTTGTATCAAGCACTTTGGGGCCTCCTTTTACACGAAAGTCTCTGTTGTAACTGCTGTTATAATTAATCCCTCCAAAGAACTTGTAATTTTGTAAAATTAAAAGCAACTGCTCAGGGCCACGTAAGGGGCTGGATAACGCCATAATGTTGGCAAGAGCCTACAGGACACAGCCACAAGCTTAGGTCACCTCAAATATTATTTCGCTGTATGGAAAACATTGCCTCTAACTGTTAAGCTTCGCTGAACACTAAGCACATGCTAACAAATACCCTTTAATAATAGCGTTTAGAGATTCTCTCCACTTAGCCTGAGAACTAATTACAACTGCTGTGCCTCAGAAGGTCCAATGAGCAGACCTCTGCTCCTCCACAACCCTAAAAATAACTTCAATTTGAGGAATATTGGACGGGCAGGAGGCTGGCCACTGCTTTAATAAGGTGCACAAGAGATTACATACCGCTGGCTCAATCCCCAGATAGCCACGTCCCTACACATTGGAGGGTGAAAGCTTCCAGATAGCAAGGCAGTGTAACCTCAAATCACCAGGCACTGCCCCCGATTAAAAAGAACACTGTAAAGTGAATTGACTGTATATTTGTAGGTGAAACATGGCAGCCAATTACACACAACAGTATCCCACAAACAGTCGTGGATTGAGCGACCAAATTATTATCTTGGAGGGATTATTATCAGGCGTGTGAAGTAAGGAAACTTGCCCATGGTTTTCACCCCGACTTGCTATGAATTGAACCTGGGTCTCTCACTTGTAAGGCAAGTGCTCTACCACTGAGCTATAAGAAGGAGTTTAATTGAGGAGTTAGTTCTCAGTCTCAGCTTTAACTGGGTGAGTTTAATTTATTGTATGTTTTCTGTTCCACTGCGTGAAACGCTATCAGGCAGGAGGTGAAGAGAACAAGCGGCTCCAGGCCACTGAAGACCAGTACTTATGCAAAGCAGAGGCTTACAGAATGGTGTATTAAATGATGTTATTTGTTAAGATTGCTGCTGGCATGATTGTAGGGGCTCTCCAACCAACCAACTGACTGACTGAGCGAGATAAACAGGTGTGCCTGCGCTCCTTCATGCTGAATTCAGCCCAGTGTCTCTCCCCCAATCCTGTCAATATTCCAACGCTTCAAGAGCGGACTTCATGCTATTCAGGCTCCCCTCTACAAGCAAAACTCAAGACAGATAACAAGAACGATCTATCGATCCTGACAATCATCGCAATCCAACTGCAGCGAAAAGTCCCACAGCCAAATTACAAATACTCATCAACATAACACTTCACGTTTCTGTGCTCTGATCCAGGTCCTCAATAGTTTGCCAGGGAAGGGAAACGGGGCGACATTCTCAATGACCCTCAAAGTCAGGCAATACAGATACTTTGCCTGTACTACACCTAGCCGGGTTATATTGTGGGCAAACTGAATCAAGCAAAGTATTCCACGGTTAATAAAAATCGCAGCTTGTGTCATGGTATGTGTAACCTACACCTCGACAGGGTGGCAACAACAACAACTTGCATTCAGAAAGCACCTTTCACGTCGGGAGGAATTGCGGTTAAAGTCTCCCCTGAAGGACGGCACCTCCGATAAATGCAATGCTCGCCCCGGGAGTGGCGGCCAAACGTCCGCCTAGACTGTGAGCTCGACGCCCCTGACGTGGGGTTTGCACACACAACCAACTGAGCTGGGCTGACGCCTGGTTACGCTGTACGAAAGGGTAAAAGATGGGCTGATGTACAGTATTGTAGAGTTTGAAGCACTGGAGGCTGTTTCAGCCATCAGTCCCTAGCGAGCAACTCCTTACTCCTATGTAAATAGTACACACAATGTTTTTTTTTAAAGAAGACACATTTTCAATACAAAATTGTATCTCAAAAATGACGAGGGTCCTCGCCTTGTTATATTTCTCCTTTTCAGATGTATCTATGTGTCCAATCACACGCCTAAATCTGATGACAGACGGTAACGATACTGATGATAATAACAATCCTTGCATTGGAAGCAGCGCCTTTTCACGTCTTCTAGACCGTGTCTCGAAGCGCTTCACGGGGTAAGCTGTCAAAAGTGAATCGACTGTGTATTTGTGGGCGAAACGCGGCAGCCGATTGCGCACAGCAGCGTCTCCCCACCCCCCCCCCCCACACACACACACACACACGCAAACCATCAGTCGTGGGTTGAAATGACCAATTTATTACAATATTTTTTACTTGAGGGATTATTATCAGATGTGTGTATATCTGTGCGTGTGTGTGTATCTGTCTGTGTGTGTGTGGGTGTGTGTGTGTGTGTGTGTGTGTATATATAGAGTAAGGAAACTTGCCCACGGTTTCCCCCATGACCTGACCTGAGGAGCCGGGGATCGAACCCAGGTCTCTCACTTGCGAGGCGAGCGCTCCAACCACTGAACCAACTCCACCAGACTGCCTTTCCCAGTTGCCTCTCTCTCTCTCTTTATCCAGGCGGGTTTGGGGGGTGAGGTATCGGGGCTGGAGGCTGTGTACTGGACCCCCCCCCCCCGGGGAGGTGGTAACTCTAGGCCCCGTTGCCATAGTAACCGTCGCCCCCTTCCCGAGGCCTAGCGCTGGGAGTGAAGCCTGGGATTTTCCTGGCCGCGCCACGCGGGTCTGGGGGGGGGGGTGAGGGGGGGGGGGGTGGTTCACACTCACCTTGCCAGGCAGACTGCAGAGGGCGGCGGCCAGTGGGACCAGCAGGAAGCCGGTGAGGAGCAGCGAGTCCCCGGGAGATCTCGACATGACAACTCGGGACGTGAGGCGACACGGGGGGGAAGATGGAAGGAAAACAAACAGGGCGATCAGTCACTGGGCTTCCCCTCCCCCCCCCCACCCACCCACCGCCGGCCTGGCTTAGCCGCTCCTCCCCCTCCCTCCCTCCCTCAGGGGCAGCCACAACATTTACATAGGTTTGTAGCCCAAAGTCAACCCCCGGAAATAGCCCAATTTGGTAGCCCAAAGGCTGAGGGGAGGAAGGGATGGGGGGGGAGGGAGGGATAGAGGGGAAGGAGGTGGGGGGGAGAGGGAAGGAATGGGTGGATGGGAGGGGGGGAGGAGGGAGGGATGGAGGGGGGGGGGGGAGACAAGGGGAGGAGAGAGGGAAGGAATGGATGGGGGGGGGGGAAAGGAGGAGGGAGGGATGGTGGGGGGATGGGGGGGGAGGGAGACAGAAGTGGGAGGGGGGGGAGAAGAGGGGGAAGGAATGGATGGGAAGGATGGAGGGGAAGTTGTGGGGGAGGAAAGGATGGGGAGGGGGTGGTGTGGGGGGGTGGGGGGAAGAAGACAGAGGTGGGAGGGAGATGGGGGGAGAGAGTGATGGGTGGAGTCAGAGATGCTGGAGGTTAGACAGGAAGGAGGCCATGCCTCCTCTGATACAGGAAATAGGTCACAGGGAACTTCTCTCCCTCCCTCCCTCCCTCTTTCTCTGGGAGACATTGAGGCTGAACAGCGTCCCCCCCCCCCCCAAAAAAAAAAAGCCAATCCATCTCCATCCTTGTCCTGTGGTGAACCTGACCCTCTGCCTCTGATCCCTCTGGTTTGGTCCAACAAGGAAGGCTACGGTTGGGAAAAGGTATAAAGTTTTGAACGTTGTGAATGGCTGGGCTGGTGTTAACTCTGGTTGTGTTTTGAGAGTAAGATAATCTGCTCATTTTTTGCATCTTGTTTTTTTTAAAAAAAAGTCTAAAGGACATGACACGTTTTGCATCTGCTATTTGTATTTCAATGATTTTTTTTTTCTGTTTCCTCCCCCCATCAATAGAAAGTGTTAAAAAAAATCAACATGTGGACTCAACATGTGGAGGGGGAGAGAAGCTTCTGGCTCACTTGACTCAAACTGACCAGCAAAGCAAGGCAATAAAACTCTTTGGTGAGTTTTATTAAGCGTTTTGGGGCCTCTTTTTTGTTTACATGGGAGGAGGAGAGAAAACCTCCCTGTTGGCATTTAGGATTTAATCATTTTTGTTTGCCCAATTCTGTATATACCTCAAGCAAAACCTGAGATGTTTGAATTGATTCATTTTTTAAAGTTTTTTTAAAAAAATGCCATTTAAATGGATAAACTGGGCCTCGCCCACCGAATATAGTCAGCTTTACAGTATATTCTGTTATTATTATTTCAAATGTTCCAGACAACAGACCGTGGAGGATTCATTCTATTGCCACCAGCAATTCTAATAATTAAAATTCAAGATAATTAGTCTTTAACTGGATATAATGGGCATGACTGGAATATGATTATTATCTTTGCGTGTTAGACTTCTGAAGCTCATGAAGTTAAGTTCAAATCTGATTCCAGTCGGGTGACCTGGTGATGAGCCCTGGCTGAGGGAACACCACCAGTAACGTTTATTTTATACTTTTATTTTCCTTAACAGTCAAAACCTTTTGAAATGCGGATCCTGCCAGATGCTGAATGAACAGTGAATGCTGGCGAAGGAGAATGGCAGTCAGGTAACTCAATGTAGTTTTTCTCTAACTAGGCATAGACACAACTGGAATGTGATGATTTTCTTAAGTGTGTTAGACTTCTGAAGCTGATGAGGTTAAATTCCAAACTGATTCCAGTCGGTGACTTGTATGTAGTATACAGGAGTGTGACCTGGCCACAGGAATATCTACAGTAATGTTTTATCCTTTGTCAGGTTCCTTCCAGTCAAAACCGTTTGAAATGTAGAACCTGCCCGAGGCTGATGGTGATTGCAGGATCTCATGGAGTAGGAAAATGGCAGTCAGGTAAGCTGAGCAAGTGAGTCAGGGAAACAATTTGTTAGAAAGTACTGTAACACTAAAATATATTTTGCTTTGTCATTTTTAAAAAATTCTGTAATGCACCCGTTATATTAAAAAAAACTTGTTCCAAGTGGGTACTTGGGACATCTTCTTCAGTAGACAGCTAATCATCAGCTCACTGATTCTGCTAAGAGTATACCTCCTGCTCAGTTCAAATCTGTTGACTTCTAGTATGATGTTTGAGACTTAAACGTGTGTTAAGACTTCTGATTGGAAATTAAGTTAATCACATCTGTGAAATTGAGCATAGGATGTAACACATGTACACTAATCTCTTTACCCTCTTCAGATTGCAGGTGAAGTGCCACAGTCCCAAGAACAGGAGACAATTGGAAAGATGTGATTTTCAAATTTTTGGGCCACTTTCAGAAATTCTTTTTGTAACTTAATATTCTTTATGCAAGGACCAACCAGATGTGGAACTGAATGAGAGTACACTTCATCTTGTTTGGACTTTAGTGTGTTTGATGCTAATTTTTTGTAAGGAGTTGAGCACCCATTTCAGTGATTATTGCATCATATTCACTCTTATCAAAATAATTATAAAAAAATAAAATTGATTTTTATTGGAATGAAATACTGTCTGTCCAGTTCTTCAGGACGTCCTCCCAATGTGAAAGGCACTATACAAATGTAACTTTTTTATTATAGCCTTTTCAGGAGAGACTGATTTGGATCCAAATGCAAACACCTCTGTATTTAAATTTGAGTTTGCAATTAAATGTGCTTGTGACAAGTTACCGCTGTATAGGTAACAATCTACGCACAAAAGTTGCTGGGGGGTTTTTATTAGCCTCACGGTTTAATTCGACCAGCATTGCGACGTGTCTCGGAAATGTTCTGCTGTATTGGCGAACATGATATACCTGACTGGCATCTCTCTGAAATTCAAGGCGGTTGCAAACTTTGCAGTTTGGTGGTGATAGGTACTAAAAAGGGGACATCAAATTTGGTGAACCAAGTGAAGCAAACGTATCCATCAGTACTGCACGCTTTGTCAAACGCTGAGTATAGTCCAGCTACAGAGCAGAAAAAGATGTTGGGACATCAGAGGAGTCCGGATATAAAATGAGGAAATTCATGGTTTCCGTACACAAAGTCTGAATGATCCTCGGCATGTCCAAATGAACGCAGCCCTCATTTGGCTTGTTTGCGGTAGCCTGCTCCCAAATCCTTTGTGCAGTTACGTCTTTCCGCACCCTTTTAATGTGTTGTACAACCTTGCTATCAAATACCACTGCGCAAAACATTTAATGCATTAATTAACTGAATGCTGCCAGTTACTGCATAAAAGGCTTCAGTGCCTTCAACTGGTGTCTTGACTGCTGATATCTGGCCAGTTACTGAGCACCTGGTAATGGACTACACCTAGATATCTATTCTACGTGAATGCAGACAGATTCCAGATAGTCATATAGGACACAACATTTGTTGGTAAGATGCTGAGATCGCCAAATCCTTCTCCATTGGCGATAAGATTGCCACCATTGTTACTGACAACGCGATCAATATGGTGGCAGCCTTCAATCTCCCCGGGTTTACTACCACCCTGTATAACAATGACTTGGAAGACTCCCAATATTGATTCTGAGGTTGACTCTAAGGTTCAGCTCACCTTTAAACATACCAACCAGTGACAAACTGATGGAGAACCTGCCAACTCACCAGAGATGTTTTTATCGTGCTCTGCATATGATCATTAAAAGATGGCATCACAGAAGCCAGACAGAATCAGCAAATCATTGCCAAGATTTCTGCAATTGACTTGCATATCATGTTCTATTGCTACTGCCAGGAAAGCCTATACAAGTGCACAGCAAAAGCACAGGTCTCCTGGCTAAAAAACACAAGTTGTTTAATTACATAGAGGCTGAAAGCCACACTGTGACACTACATTAACTGAAGTAGACAAATACCTGTGGGTGGCTGCTCTGCCCTTTGAGGCTGACCTGTTCAGAGAGAACCAGCTGTGTTTTTCTCGTTTGGTGCTACAAGCAAGATATTATTTAATGTACTGTACCTGCCCTTGATGCAGAAAAGAGTTTTCAGTATTGCTGGGAAGATACTTAATCCGGAACGAGCATAAATCACTGCCGAGAATTTCTGTGTGCAACTTTTTATTAACTGCAATGAGTCATTTATAATTTTGTCTCTTGTAGTGACTTTAAATGTAAAGAATGTGGATCGTAAGTGCTCTTTTAAGTTTCTGCCTAAATGGAAAATGCCAAATGGGCATCCAGCACATTTGTAAATAAAATGCATTTGCATTCAAAAATGCGCTCACCTGCATTTGAAGCCAAGTCGGGTCTTGATCCGATGAACCCGTGTTAAACTTTTTTTTTAAATGTCAAAATGTGTCTTTCATTAGGTTGAACAAAGTTTTTAAAAAAATCTCAAATCACGCACTCGCTGCTGTAAACCAGTCTATTTAATTATGGTGATCAGTCTTGCAGGAACATGAGTACATGGAGGTGGACGGGGCATAAGGTGAGGAAAGGATTGAGTTTGGGCTCTGATGTGAGCTCAATGGCTTTTAAGAACGGATTGCTGTCACAACTTCAACTCACTCAATCAAAAGAACAGCTCATTGAGCAAGGGGAATGCAATACTATGAGCCTGCTTGTTTGGGAACTCGGTTTAGTAGACAGATTTAACAATTTGTACACAAGATAAAATGATCCATCTGTCGATGCCCTTTCCCTTCCCAGCTGCTATTTGCATATTGCAGCCAATCTACACACAAAAATAGCTGTACAATAGGCCACACTTGTTGTGAGAGGAGGAATTTTATTAAATAAAAACATAGCAAGCTGGTCCTTCACAGAATGTTAATGTCATAATGCGAAGTATGACAGAACATAATTTATAAGAATCTTTTTAATTATGATTATGCATAGTGCATTTAGTCCTTGGACTCGATTCATTATTGCACACTTAATACAGGCCACAGGAAGGGCCTGACTACAACAAGACATGCAACTTTTTTTGGCAGGCAAATATTGCCCACAAAATATAAGAGAAAGCAACAGACTGCAATGCAGTCAAATGTATGTGTTATTCTAGCCCTGACATTAGGTCAAAACAAAGACAATATTGTACCTACAGGCCTAAATTAAAATGTAGAAAATTAAAAATTCAACTTATACACATCTTAAAATATATTACTTATTTTAATTTAACATTTTGCAAATAGTCATCTTTCCCTCGGCATCCTGCTCTTAAAAGATGACTTGCTGGAATTATAAATTCTTCACACTAGAGCCCTTAATTAGGCATCTACGATTCATGTAGTGATTAGCATCAATTTACACTTAGTTTGAATGTGATGTGTTGTTGGGCAACATGTAGATTAAGTTATGCAGGGGTGGAGGGGAAGTGGACCAAGGACACATAAATCATAACACAATTGCATAAAACAATGACAATGGAATCGAAACACAATTAACAATGAACACTTCTGCAGACCCTTATGTAGAACTCATAAAATAAATGTCAAAAGAAGGTAAACCCACATTATAGGCAACTCTAGCACCCCACCCCACCCCATATAGAAACTCATTAAATCAATCTGATATTACTTTTACTTCCAAAACCGCTTTTAACTTTTCCTCTTTGTCAGTTCAATATATGTTTATATAGCTAACCAGCCTTCACTTTTAAGTGTTGACCAAATTGGAATGGGAAGCCATGGCAGTATGCAGAGGATCTTTGTCACCAGCTATCTTCATGGTTTGGCCAGACTTTGTTTATGCTCGATAAGTCTTTAAATGGCAAAAGCTGTGATTGGCTTTCCATTTCACGTTTACAACTTGCACAGAAAGTGGTATTAAGGTAACATTGTGTAACTATATAGCTTGTGGAAGATGGCCGCATTCCTTACACGTTGGCACAAATGGTGGAATATTACTTGAAACCATTCTATATTTCAATATTCTGCTTACCTCTACAACTGCTTTGAATGTATGGAATGACAAAGCTCTGGTTTGAGTTGTTTTAAGGCTTTCTTCCATACTGTAATGATTTAGTGAGGAATCCTTCCTATTCTATACCAATCGCCCTAAGCTTTTATATAGCAGTGTTATTAATCACACCTGCAGACCACATTTGTACAGAATTATATAAATCAAATCTAATGGATCCTGGGATACAAACCCCTGCTCAATACATGACATCCTTAATTACTCATTGAAGTATGAGGGTAAAACTACAGAAAAATAGAATACATTTTAATTTATGTCCCTCAAAACAGTTCACGTGTGCCCGCCCCCACCCCCCACCACCTCAAAGTGAATTTTCCCAGGAATCATTTGCTAATTATAAGCTAGCGAGAGCTGTTCCAGAAAGTTACAGGGTTCTTCATGCGAGTGAATTGTTCCCAAATTAGCCAAGAGTTATGTGGTGATTAAACTGGGATCCGAATCAGTTTTCAAAATTTTAGTATGTTTACCTGTACAAAATTATTTCACAATTTATAAAAATCAACCTGGGGAAAATATTTGAGTTGCTAGCAGAGGTATAGAAGCACTTACCAGACAGCATGAACAGAAGAGCAACAGAACAAGTGATTTCAGTGAAACGGTGCAGTTGCAAACACAATTTTGAATGACAAATAACTACGAAACACATGTCGCAAGGGTAGCTTGTATAGAATTAGCAATTCTAGGCCGGCTAGGTCATGTCAGTGGTGTTTTATACTGTAATTGATATGTACTTCAAACCTACAGGCAAATCATGCATCTCTACACCTTCATCAAGTTCTCTTCAAGCAACCATACTGGCATTTAGGTCTTTGTAACAAGGGCCCAACAAGGGCCCACTTTAACTGAACCATTTCAGGTCAAACAAGTCATTTACAAGTACAGTTACATATGTTCTATATATATATATATATATATATATATATATATATAGATGCTTGTTTTTTTTCTTGGAATGGATGACAATATTATCGATTAACAATACATTTTGCAAAAGAGATTCAGCAAACTGCACATACAACAAACAGTATTATACTCGAAAAGTATAGTGGCACAAATGGTTCCAAAGACAGATGACGGCACAGTTTAAAAGCACGTGAATGGCAACTTCATTATACTGTAAACATAAACTTTCATATGTCACAGTCGATCAGCTACTTCTGTTGGGGACTCCTTCGCAGGCCAGACTGAGATTGACCGTGGGTCCATGGCTGAATGCATTATCGGTAGATATACATCATCCATATTTGGCATAACGAAAATTTTCTGCAAAAACAGTTAGAAGAATGTGTTAGGGCCGTTTATGGATATCAACAAGTACATGCACATCTGACCCAAAACTCCTGATGCCATTACAATGTCTAATGAGACTAACCAAGAAAAGATATGTATGTTTTCACATAAAGTAGTTATCAAGACTTTTTGGTCACTCGGCATAATATACACAGTGCACTAAGCTGTAATGTCCCCTTTTTCAAATATTCCACTCCAGTCTCAATGTTAATTATTTTGGTTATATTAAGCTCAAATGACGTTTGATTTACATTGCAAGCAGCATAAGAAATAGCAGTGGATTTCAAATGTTTAATGCTTTATTAAAAAAAGTTTATTCAAAGTTTTCTGATGCTTTCATTTGCAAATACGTTATTTGCAAATCGGCAGATTGCTACTGACCAGTGTACTCAAATAGGTTATTGGCATTCAGTCAAATTCCCTAGTATATTTACATCAAGGAGAATAAAGTCAGAAAGATGTATATAGTCACCATATAAACCAACGAGACCAAAACAAAGTAAAGACTCCCTCTCCCCAATCACTGAGGTAAAAATATCAACAATGTAAAAATTCTCTTCAATAAACATCTTTTGTAGAAGAGGGATATAACACTCTACAGCGGACAGTAGGGCATTTTGATAGGTATTTAGTCATGAATAATGAGAAAAATGAGGGGAAATGTGTGGATTGATTGACTATTATATTATGCTAAGGAACCCCTTTACCTGGAACTCCTGTTCAAGTTTCTTCTCAATCCAGTCAGTTACATGTGCTATAGTCACTTCACGCTCACCCAGTTTGGGACGAGCTTTAAGCTCAATGTGGGGTGGTCTTCGGAAGCCGTACCTTCAACAAGGATTAGAAATATTAGCAATCAGGTGCAGCAATCTGATAAGACATTTTCAGCATTCACACAAACACTTAAAAATGGCAACCAACTATAAACATTTTAGCACACACTTTATCCACACTTCAGCTAAGAGGTTTCTTGTGAAACATTTTCTTTATGTACAAGAGTAGATCAAAGTTAAAGGTCAGGAAGTTCGGTCTCCTCGATAAAATTTTCCACACAAAACATTGCGACTAGTCATTGGATCTCAGGCAGATTAGTTGTCCACATACCTATGGTTCACACAACTTATAAAGATACACAAAGTAAACTAAACTGACTTTGAAATCAGTTATATTAAACGGCCTACTAGAAGTATTCAGCAGAGCAGTTTCAGTGTTCCTTAAGAGCCCAAGCAATGATCAGAAATGAACAGATTTGCACTGTTCTTACCATATTCTGTCAGTAGGTGGTGGTGGAACATTCACTGCTAGAGTTCCTTTGCACTCTTGAACTTCCACAGTTAGTAAAAGTGGTGTATTTGAGACTTCCTCGATCTTCTTCTTGATAAATTCAGTCTCTGTAGCTTTCTGAAAATACTTCGACTTTGTAATTTTATCCACAAATCTCATTATCTTGCTGGTTCGATGTCCACCCACATATCTGCACATATGCACAAGTTTATTTTTTTTAAGACATAGAAAAGTTTTATTTTTCTGACAATTTTGTTGTTGTTGTTGGCATCACGGAAATCCCAGCAGTTCATTTACGGTTTAATTTTCATGGCAACATTTAAGTAAGTATTCCGTTAAATAGAAAAGGGGAACCACTTAATTGCCACGTTTCTGAAACCAGTGTGAAGATGAGCGTTTTTTCGACATTAAAGGCCAACATTTTCTGCATATTGCTCAATCTGTATTTCCATCATGGATTTCATTTTATAATAGTGGTGGAAAACTGCAGTAAGCTTACCCTTCTGCCATCACTGCGAGAGCTTTGTCACCACTCATCAGATCCTGTGCATCTTCTTCATCTGAGGATCCAGCACTGGAAGATTCCTCGTCACTGTCAGCCAGAGAGTAGGCTTTGGGCCTATTCCTACATCAGGAACAGTGGAGAGAGAAGCATATGTTATGAAAACAAGCTTCCCATTTAAAACCTACCATTTCATATAAACACAGCCATTTCGGGTCATGCAAAGAAAACATCCATCCAGTTCAAACGTTAGATCTGCAGGTCACAATGTTTTGTTGAGATTTAAATTTTATTCACAGCCCTAAAAGATCAGAAAAAAAGGTGCACAATTGCTATCACTTATTACTTCACACTGAATCAGTTTACTATTAAATATATTGGGACTAAAGATCTCTGGTACTGCATTATCCTCTCTAGTTCGCAGGCATAAATTTTTTAATGCAGTGGTGTGTATTGCACGTTATCCACACACAAGAATTGAGTTGCTACCTTGTGAAAAGATGACGTACCATATGTAGCCCGCTTGATGGGTTGGATTAATTCTGCCTGCATTGAGGCTATTGACAAACACCTACATGCAATAGTTAAGAGGAATAAAACAACGTGCAGGTTCACAAATCCATCCGGGGAGGTTCAGTTACTTAACTACCAATCAACATATTTTACCTACAAGTCAACTACTTAACTGGAAAGCAAAGCAGAGTCAGTCAGTCCAAACATTTGAAAAAAATACATGCTTGCAAAATGTCAATTAAAGGGACACCATCACCAAAAATTAATGGCACGATTACTGAATTTAATGGCGTATACAGTCAATTCACTTTACAATGTATGCTGTGAAGCACATTGAGACGTCTTGCAGATGTGGTATGGCACTATATCAAAGCAATGATTATTAATATTATGTGCAAGCAACATTCTCCAATACCAAATACTCAGCTAAAGTTTTGTTGATTTTTTTTTAAAACCATGGAGCCCCTTTAATGAATCATCACATACTGTACTCTGATAGAAAATTCCCATGCACAGGCAAGAACAAAGCAAGAAGGTATTTTTGTTCCCTTTGGCTATAACCTTTCATATCTGAATGCAATGTATGTAATGCTGACAGAACAAACATTCCCATTGGCTACAGAAGATTATGGTTACCACTCACCAGAACCACACAAATCGACAGATGATTCCGATCAAACACATTATAAATGGAGGAATGAAAAAAAACGTATAAACACAAGTTAGTGGAAACGGACCATCTTTTATTTGAAACATACTGCAACTGGGTAGAGACAGGGCTGATAGATTGGACTGAAAAACATACTTGAAATTGGTTTATGTTACCACAAAACAAATTTTACATACCACACATCTTTGAAATCACTGTGGAAGGTTCCAGTAACTAATCTAACCAGAACACAAATTGAAAGATATTTTATAGCAGAAATCTTGTAGATTTTTCAAGTTGGCAAACTAATACAATACTGGGTGTTATTTAACATGCTCAAATCAAGTGATATTAAGCCCCAAGACCTAGCATCTTATGTAAAATGCTTTGTGTCTAGACAAACATTGGGAAGAAAGATAACATTAGTCTGCTACAAGGGGTCTGTGAACTACCCAAAGACAATTTATACTTTTATAGAAACAGGTTTATATGTTGGTTTCTAACACACGCTTCAGGGAACAACAATAAAGGTGACAGAGAACAGGAGTGTTTCACCACCAAAACAATGGCTTTGACTCACATGTGTTCCCATTGTGTTCCAACAGAACAAGGTGCTTGTGTGAATTGACACCATGATGTCACCATGAGGTCAATTTTAACTCAAAGCAGTTCAATTCACCAACTTGATCCCTGCCAAACCAATTAAATCTGAAGGGAGTAAAGCAAAGGATGCATTTTAATGAATTAAACAAAAATAGAGCTAGGACTCGGACAGAATGCGCAAGAATCACACAATTCCCACAAACTGCCATTTCCCCTCAGTCATTATCAAAGCTCATTCAAATTTCTATTTCACCCCATGGATGTCATTCGAGGCATAACCCAATTTTGCACAGATTTTACTTCTCATAATACTAAACTTCATTAACACAACTGCATTGAAGGGATGCAAAAACTAAATATAAAAATTAAAAAGGGATAAAAAAGGATGTTTTAACCCTATAGTTAAAAAAAACCTTTAAAGCAGATGAGAGCAAAACGTATTTCGACAAGTTACAGCTGTTAGAAAGCACCGAGGTGATGGTGGTGACAAGGTGGTGGAAGAAAGGATAGCAACAAAGCTGCAATCACAACCTTTTCCAGGTACATAGGTAATCCTATCTAAAATAAAGCATACCTAGGAAAAACAATTTTATTGAGGAAAAAGAGCATAGATCCATTTAAATCCCTTTACAGAATTCAGTGTTGCCAGTGATATAAAACACAAGTTAACAACCCATATCATGGGTCACAGAGCACAAGACCATGATTCGAGTACAGGTAGACCCTGCTAAACGAACGCCTGGTTAACAAAAGTTCACTGTAACAAGGGTTTCTATTTGTACCACTTATTCGCTTAACAAAGGCTGCGTTCGCTACAACGAATGTTCACACACACTTTAAATCTTGTGGGCTTCTCGTGGGCAGCCTCTCTCCCAGTTGTCCCCATAACACACGCTCAGTCTTTGGCGTGCCTCAGTTAAGCAGTGCAGTCCCTCCCATATGGGAGGAGCTTAAGCGGCAGGATGCTTCATGGCTTCAATAATAGTAAGTCGAGGACTGTCTGTATTCTATTGTTTATTGTTGTATTTACTAACCTTTTTAATATTCTACTGTTGTATTTAAAGTTGTGTAGCCTTCAATAGCAGTTGTATTCACCCTAGGCTTTTGCTAGTACAGGTTGAGCGTCCTGAATTTGGCAAGCTCAGGCCTGTAGCCGAGCCCAGGTTCGCGTATTATGGACTTCAGAACGCCAGAAGCGGGTTCCGAGACCGGAAATGCCTGGGCCCAGGTTGTGATATTTCGGTGTGGTGACTGTGAAGACCTGGCCTGGAACAGGTAGGATTGGCATTTTTATTCTTGCAATTTTTGTCACATTCTGATTTTGGACGCTCAACCTGTACACCGAAAATGTTAGCGCTAGGAACCGCTAGGAACTAAACTGATTTTAGTGGGGAGGCTTGGGTCGGGGCGGCGTTTTGGCTGTGGCCAAATATAGTTAAACTCTCACTTAACAAAATTTTCGCTTAACGAAGGGTTTTAAAGTCCCTAACCTCTTCGTTAAGCAGGGTCTACCTGTATATCTTTTGTGCAGCTCCATTGCTGTGCCCTTTTCTGGGTGACTGAGCTAACATGGGGCAGAGGGCACTGTGCACTCTCCAAAATCAATTAACATTAGTGGTGCTTCTTCTATTGCATTGGCTGATGCAGAAATGACAGAACTTGCTGCGAATGGAATCTTGCAGAATTATATGCAGTTCAGCCTAATGGTGTAGACTGAATACCAGGTAAATGCGAGCTAGAATTATTTAATTCAAAATCTAAAAATACACTGCTTTTCAATTTATTTCAGAATTTATCATTAAAACTAATGACCAGTTGAATCAGATTATCAGATCAGGGCTGAACATACATAGTTAATGGGCAGAAGGCAATACCACCAAACTTTTAGATGTTACTAACTTTTTAAAAAAAACATCATGAGGTTTGAATAGTCTACCTTGTGCGGAAAACAAAATCTTCAGGGAGTTAAGAGGAGCTACGTATTTGGCTCACATACTTTTGTGAAAGTGGTTCAGCAGCTTCAGTGCTTGTTGACATTATATTTTAAAGCTTAGGATCCAGAAATTAGTTTTTTTAAATAAAATTATGCAGTTAACAAAAAGCTCTTTTGTTTGGAGATTTTAGCTTCATCAATCATTCTGCCTGTCAATTCATAAACCATTTTACACTGATTTGTAGAAAGGATCAATGTGTGAAATTAAAGTATTAAAGTACACACATGCTACACAAGTGTCAAAAAAAAGCTGCGGTTAGGGCAATGGTGAAAACAAATCTTACCCTTCTTTGCCAACGTCGCCTACTTTACATCCCTCTCCCAATGGCTCTTTTCCTAGTCTCGTCAGGTTCATTTTAGTTTCTAGAGTCATTAGAAATGACCCATTGTAGGAAATCTCCAGATCAATCCACAATCCTGTAGAAAACAAATGTTTTAAACTCAACCCTGTGTGCAATCGAGATCCAACACCTCCCGTGAGCTCAGCACCAATGAAATGTAATTATTTAGTTTTTAAAAAAAATTGCAAGAGTTACAGGAAGATTAAAAATCCAAACTATTTTTCTGAATGTTAACAATCAGATAAATGTCAGAACTTAAAAAGAATCCAGGGAGTGTTGGAAGTATGAATGTCTACAAGGAGATGGCCTCTGCTTAAATTATGCCACGATCTAACCAGTTATTGCATATCTGCTTTAAATTTCCACATCCATCTTCCTGATAAATTGAGAAACCCAAAATTAAGCTGAAGATGGTGATCATCCTTGTGATGTTTGCTGCTCCAGAGTTAAAGGTTAAGATGCTGCTATGAAAATAAAATTAGCCTCGGCAATGAGTTCCTCAAGACTATTTCACAATATTAAACATTGTGGCAAAGTTAGATGCAGTGAAAAACAGAACTATTGGCAAGGGTGGCAGGAAGAACTCAAAAAACATAAAATAAATTTGGGGCTTTTGTCATGATTTATATTTTTGTCCCATTTACTGATGAGCCATGGAGCACTTTTGATTGTATTAAATGAGGGAAGGGGCAGTTTTGCACTTAAATTTAGGACGATGGTGTAATAGTCCTGGATATGTTAAATGTATGAAGGTTATGAATTTATTCTAATACAAGTGAAGCTGTAATATCTCGACAATTGATGTGTGCCTCCTACAGATAATCAAGCAGTGTAAAAACAACCAACTGCTCTCTGATGTTGAAATGAAGGCCTCTATTTCCAACATATCAGTGTTCTGCAAAGGCATCTGAGCTTTGGATAAGCAGCTGTGAAATCTCTTTTTGAGCGAATGTTTCTCTGGAAGCTAACCTTCTCCAACATTTAGCATAGCTATGTCACGTTACAGACAAAAAAAACACGACACATAAATCTGCCTTAAATACTTCAAACACTAGTTAGTATAGTACAGATTTCATAGCTGCAGAAAATATTTCTGCATTTGTAATTTAGTCAATTAACTTCCAGTCACCCTTGCAATATTTTCCATTTCCATGGTTGCTATGCATAATTGTGCAGTAAAATCACTTGGTAATTTCAATGATTTTTCCACTTTGCAAATTCAAATGAACATTAAGGCAAACATTAATGAAACCCCCAAGACACCAATTGCGTACTCTTCAATCACGTTTATTCTTAGAATATTTTCTTTTGAAAAGATCACTAAGGTAAATGGTTTCTGCCTTCCTTTTAAATCCCTCTGAGACATATTACTTCTACGTTGAGAATACAGGCAAGTGACCCACTTCTCGGCATCAATAAATGTCACTCTTCAAATGGATGAAAAAACATGTAAAAAGATTTGCGCTCCTCACTCAATGCTTCAAAATACCAATGAGACACTCGTATATCAAACAGAATAAGCATACTCCGAAAGTAAAAGAAGTCTGATAAGTTGACTAAGATTCATGTCCTTTGAAACATACTCCAAACAAACCAGTGAAAATTCGTTATTTCTAAAGTTTTGACTTTCAGCAGGAGGTATCAAAGAATGTCTCAACGTACCAAGATACTAAACAAGAAACAATTCAGTACAACATATAGTTATGTAATACTATTATTACTATTTCAGGCGAGACGCAGGATGCAGTTAACATTTTGTCTCTTCATGAAGACGACTGCCTAAAGGACACAGACAGAAAAGTCAATTCTGATGATGACGCTCATCATTAATGTAGTAGAAACATTTTGATTAATCTTACAGGTTTCTGGATCTACATCAATGCAGTATTTTAGCTCACCTTTCAGTATGGAATACCTTTGATAACATCAAAAAGTCTGCGAACAGCCACAGATGAATTTTAATTGTGCTTACCTTGGTGATTAACTGAAGGTTTTGAAGCCTGACAGATTCTGGGCACAGCAACTCCCATATCAAGTTCAGTCAAAGTCAGCTCATTCATAAAATATGGTAGCTGAAAATGAATAAATATTTGCTTTAACCAGAATATGAAATCATCATCAAGACTAATGTTTTCCCCCCCAAAAAAACCGGTTCTTCCACCCACAGTTAGAAATAAATTATTGAAATCTCTCCTGAATAACCTTTTCTTCCCTCTTTATCCAAAATGAGAGGAACATAAAGTGAATGTGATACCTCTAGGAATTCTGGGCCCCACAATACAGATAAGCATTTACCCACCGAATTTCCTTTTGTAAAAGGTCTTCAATTTTCCTGCTGCATTCTACAAAAAGCAATGCTTGGTGCTTGGAAATGGAAATACGCCTCCTTCTTTTTAATGTTGGCAAATGTATCGAGGGTGCCGTAGGACATGGCAAATCAGTATACACTTCACGTCACTGTAAGTGCACAAAACCCACATCCAACCCAGAACACTGGTCACCAAGAGGAATTAGCATATTCCCACTACAATTTTAAAGTGCTGGCTTTTATTGGTAATGAAAATAAGTACTTGACTGATTTAACTCAATGAAAAGCCTAAAACTCCACTGACCTCCCCTGTTCCCTGACATACCATGCTTTTACTGGGCTTAAACAAAATTCAGCTAAATGTTGGCATAGTGGAATATTCTCATGCAACCTGTAAATGAATTTGTTGCACAGATAACAGACAAAACTTACTAACACACAGGGTACATACCCTAATCTTGCTGAGTTTCATCTGGATCTTTCGAGATACTAAATTAGACCAATATTTCTCGCCTAGAAAGTCCCAGAATATTCGCCCAAGCAATGCATTGACCCAAGCCACTTGCTGGTCAGTGTCATCCATCTGACCTATTGACAACTGATTCAGAAAGAAAATGAGCGATCAGTGTTCATAAATGTAGCACCATGATCATGGAATCCAGTGGAACAGTGAAACAATACGGATAAAGCAAACAACCACCACAGATTTAATCATTTTAGTTTTTTTGAAGTATCTTTGTAATATTTCACTGGATTAGATTTCCAATTTACAAGTAGATTGCTAGGATATCTTTGGGGCCAAACTACTCTAAAGTGACATGTCTGGCAACGCAAGCATTGGCTGTTGCCAACTTCTGCCTACTTTTCTGAATTAGGTAAGAAGGGCTAGTTCCTCTGGGGAGATTGTGTGCAATCCGTCGCAGACAAATGGGATATTTCTATGCATGGGTAGCATAATTTAGTGGAACTCAGTATGGTTTTGATGCTCTTAAGCACTGTAATGGCATGTGTTAAAACACCCACTGATCAAGAAAAGTCTGGAACTAGATGTTCAGATTCCTACTGTAACTGTTCTTTACACTCAGGCTTTTCATTGGTGGCACTTCAACTGAGTCATCTGGCCACTGTTATTGGTAAAGCAAATGCAACAAGTAAAACCAACTAATTTTCACTTACCTTTTTACAACTAGTGGGACTACTTTCTGCACTTTGGACAGGACTTAAGATAGGGCTGCAGCTTTCTTGAGGAATATACTTTGCCATATACACGTTATAGTCCAGAAGCATTTTCTGGCGGACTGCAGCTGTTAGATCTTTCGGTTTAGATTGCGACACGATTTCTTCCGCACTTCCTTTGCTGCTATTGCGGCTGTGGGTGAGTTTTCCTGACTGGCTGTTGTTCCTACTGTGTGATGGGACGAATCCTGAAGTCCCATCGTAAATGAAAGCATAGCTGATTAGGCATCAAAGCATTGTTGCTTATTCTGAAATACTATTCACATCAGTTTATATCTAATTTCAGACAAAGGTTAAACTATCCAAGGAGGAACCTACTTAGTAAATCCCTGAACTAACACAAACATACAATGTGCCCAGTATGAAAAGCTTGCACTTGAGAGCTCAAAATTATGAATTTTCAAGGGATTTGTTTGGACAAAACTGCACTATTCCTCATTTACAAATAAAGTGTCCCACTGAAAGATTTAATGAGTTGAACTCACTGGAAGCTCAGCCAAGCAGAGATTAAAGCTGCCACATTATTGGAACAAATATATTTACACCACTGGAGTGACACCAGCAAAAATCAAGTGAAATTATAAACATTGAAAGGCCTCTAATTACAACATTAAAGTCAGAATTTGAAGTTAGCTTGGATAATTCACACTGACGATAGGCCATGTACTGGAATAGAGTAGATACTCAATTAGTACAATTCAGCACAATCAGTCTGTAAAATTTACACCAGTATTTATTCCATTAAGAGATCAAATTTAAGAAACAACTTACAATTAACCAAACTGATTAATGTTCGTTACTCTGTAAAGGTTACCTTACACAGGATTTATATTCAGTCAACACTGTTTTAATGTCCAAGATAGTGTTTCAATAAAATATCCTATATTTCCACCTCCCTTTCAAAAACCTCTATCCACTGTGGTTCAAGTCGCGAAGATGGATAGAAAATATAGGGTTACCTGGTATGCCTGCCCCTAGACTTAATCGTTTAACATCAGTTTTTGCCTTTGAAACTAGAAGGAATCTCCTGAACCATTCCTCCTTTTCTCTGCCAGTCCTTCCAAAAAGATATAAAACTTGATCCTTTGTAGAAGTTGGCTTCACAACATCTTGGGAAGAGAATACTTTCTTTTCCTCAGGTGCAACTTCTGCTTTCTCCAGAGAGGGTCTTTCCTCTGCATTTTCTTTCTCTGTCTTTGATATAAAATCATCCTGTTTGGCAAGTTCAATGCAAATTGGATATTTCTTATTCCATATTCTCTTTCTGGCCAGACTCTTTGGAACTAAATGTACCTGTAAAAATGAATGCCAAAAAGTAGAAGAGAAACCTTATAACATTGGTTTATTTTAAGGATTGCTAATAAATAGATTTCTATTTTGATAAATAAGATTACTTGTACAATGGTTACAAGAGGAAGAAAATCTGAAAGTCAAATATTACATGAGTACAGTAGAACACTCTCACAAATATTTGGAGTCCATAGCACTCCAAGGCATCTTATAACAGGGCATAATCAAGTGTATTTCTTCACTAAAAATTAACACCAGAATATAGGCATGGAATATGGAATTCTACTTATTGCATTAACAATACTGAAGCAACAAGTCAGCTCTGTCACTAACATTCAAACAATTAACCAATTATCTGAAAGATCAATGAGAGATTATACCGGGGAGTAGCAAAAACAGCTTTGGTTCAAGTTAGTTATCCAGGTTATGGTGACATCAGACCCAAAGGAATATGCATTTCAAGCAATGAGTTCTTCTAACTATATAATTTTTGGAGGTTACATACTTACAGATGACATTAGCATTAACCGCATATTTAAATAGCTTAAGACCAGATGTTTAGTACCCACCTTACTGTCAGATAGGTCATAAATCTTCTGACTGATATACGTGACTTCTGGCTTAGCTTCGATAAAAGAAGCCCTTCGGGAAATATTCTTATTAGGTTTTGAAAGCCTTAGGACACTCCCCTCATGACGAATGAAGACAGAATGGGTGAGTGTAGCATGGTAAGTTTCAGGATCATAATTGTAAATTTCATTCATCCAGCCCTACACGGGGCGGGGGTGGGTGTGGGGGGGGAGGGGGGAGGGAAGAAAAGTAGAATAAAAAAGATTGTACAAATAAACACTTTGTAAAATATGTTTACATTTAACAAGTTGAAAAGGTTATCTATTAAAATTGTGAGTAAATTGATATTCAGATACTACTCTAAATACATCCGAAAAATACTGCAAATTGCTTTTAAAGCTATTATTTCTCCCTTAAACAGTTTTTAAGTGGATAACAATACGCAATGCATGTGACATTCATGACTTTTACTCTGCGCTTTTTAAAATATCAATAATTGAGCAGCATTTTTAATTCTGTGTGAAAGAGCGTTGTTGAGGCATGAGCAGCTGCAGACATTAATGGGATCTCACAACAACAGTTCTCGTGCTTTATAACATCATCTGAACTCATCAATGAGATTATTGCTGTGTTATGTGTGCCAGGTACACATTGTTGTCTACAGAAATCCAATTATAGGCTTGACCTCAATTATACTGGAAGCAAAAACACGCTCACTAATCAGCAACCCCGGTAAGAGATCTTGGAAACAGAAGTGTGAACTATCATATTAATTCTAAATGAATTTTATAACAAAGTTCCAAAATTAAATTCTTAACTCACGAGTCAAAAGTTAAGAGCAAAACAAAATTCTGCAAGTTGCAGAGGTCAATCCCATTTAAAAAAAAGCAGTTTTAAAATAATTTTTACAGTATTTGAATATACATTTTTAAAGCATAAAGGTGATGTGATTCATCTAATATTAATGCCAATTTAAAATAATTTATAAAATGTACTTTCATGGTAATAGTAATTATTAATAATGATATGTGTTTGTAGTTTGGGTTTCCTATCAAATTAACACTGGCTGGATTATTCCGTGTAAAAAATTGCCAGTTTACAAACTCAAACATTTATTCCAATATATTCTCAATTAGGCAAGCTTTCTTTCAACTCTTGAGTGAACTGGAATATAATTGGGACTGTGCAAATTGAGAAAAATTGGCTTCCTCATAGAATGAATAACAAGCTAGCACACTTTTTACAAATATTTTAATAATAACTGTCAGCAGCAATGCAACCAAATACTTCCACAACACTTGAAAATTAACTTTAAAAGATTACAAATAATAGTCTATAGTCAATGGGGAAGAGCACTACTTAGTTTAGTAATACACCTTAATTACAGATTAGTTTCCCAGACTGTGCTGAATTACGTGATCCCAACTGGTGCAACAAATGGGACACTAAGATTGGCAAAAGACTGTTTGGTTAGGAAGAGGGAGGAACAAACCAGACAAGATTCCCTCTTCCAGATCATTGCTCATGACACATACAGTACTTCAAAACCATGTAAACATAAGTTAAAATGAGATCCAACTTCGGCTGTGCTGACTCTACAGTCATTAGCTTGCTAGCCAGCCAACAGTCACTGTCCAAACTCATACACAAAAAGAACAGGTAGGCAACTCGAGAGATATCGAAGTAATGCAAAGAAATGTAACCCAGAACAGTAAGCACCTTCAGCAAAAATATCTGTTAATTATCAGTGTCAAAATAAAAATGACCAGTTATAAGAAAATTTACATACATATCCATACTGTTTTACGTACTTAGGCAAACACTGAATACCAACTCCTCTTGTCATTATTACAATTATAATGGAAACATAAAGAGACAGGATAATAATTCACCCTCTGACTCCCACCCACAAGCAAGAAACATTGCACGATAACTCCCTGTCAGACGCCTGGGGCCCCAAACCACTTATCAAACATGTCACAAGTCATGGCTGCCATCTGCAGCAACAATTTAACATAAAAGAGCAGATAACAGATGGAACTGGCTGTACTTGTTATATTGATGGATCTTCAAGTTACTGCTACGACTAATAATCCCATGAAGTAGTTTGCTTTCTTGAAACAATTAATTTTTTTTTAAATAAAAAAAATAATGCACTTAGTTTGAACTTTCTAGATATAAATTCAGTGATGCTGATATATTTTCTATTCAGGCAGCATTGGTGACAGAGTGCCATTATTTAAGCCATGAAATAAATAAAATTTTGTTTTCACCGGCATAAATACTTCAGGTTTTGGCCCCATGTCAAACTTAATTATAGTTATAGACTTCTAAACATATTAATGTTGACCAATTTCTTACTGCCAATCATTTGAATTACGGAAGTAAAAATACAAAGAGTAGTCATGACTAAGTAGTCATCTAGGTAAACTGAAAAGAACAGGTGAATTCTCCTAAAAAATTTAAGAAAAATAAAGTATCCAATTCTTATTACTGCCCAATTATTGATTAATGCTTTTGAAATTCCGGTAAGAAGCCACACTAGAGAAACAGATTTGGGATCAAGTTGAATAAAACATTTATCTGACAATAACTAATCTTAATTGCAGACAACACTTTGTTAAATACTAAAAATCACTGCCTGCTCATTTTATTCATCCAGATCAGATTAAGTTGTTCTGACGAAGGGTTGCAGACCAGAAACGTTGACTCTTTTTCCTTTCTCGATGGATGCTGCCTGACCTGCTGAGTTTCCCCAGCAACTTTTGTTTTTGTTTCAGATTAAGTTGTATTTGGTTGGGAGTTCTCTCTAAATATATACTGGACAGCTACATCAATAACTAGACACTTCATTTTGGTTAGAAAACAACATTGGAGCTGACAATCTGGTGATTAGAATCAACTGCAACTTGTGAGAGGCTGCAATATTACTTTCAAGCATCAATGTATAAATTGTTTGGACATGTTTCTTTGGATTGGAAGGAATTTGAATTTTAAAAGTATCCAGTGGAGAGTGGAACCTTTAATATGTCTTAGCAATGCAACATTTTGTGCACAAAATGGATTGCAAGAGCAGAGTAAGTAATTTGTGCTATTAAGGGTCTGAAGTCTAATAAGAATCAACAACATGTTTATTTACATAAATATATCACCAATTTACAGGATTTAAAAAATTCTGATGGGGAAAATAAGTTTATAGTGAAGCAAAATAATATAGCACTTGTCGGTATTTTGTTACCCAGCAACAGACACATTAAAATATGTGCCTAATCAGAAGGGTCAATGCTTCCACTTCTATCCATCACAGGTTAAATGTAATTATCAGAACTTTTCTTGCAAAGGTTATAGGTGTGAAGAACATTAAATTGGTTCCGTTATTTATCATTATTGAAAGAAAAATCCAAAGTCTTTGAAGATTTAAGCCCTTTCACAAATTACTAAGAAGCACATGACCCAATTTTGCACACGAGAGAAACAATCTAGAACCACATTTTGTATAGTGGGGATTAGCCTGCATTCACCCAAATTTAATGCAAAAATATCTATTTCACTAAATTACTTTGAGAAGCCAGACAAATAAAAAGATTCAAAGCATCAAATCATATCAGTTATTTTCAATTAATTTACCAAAACCAGTTTGCAGAACAATTCACAATTCGAGTCATGGTCACAAAGGCAGAACATAATTTGATGCTTTTAGACCACTTACTCATTGCATTTCCCCTACACCCTATATACTAATATCAAAGCTTATCCTCCATTAAGAGCGAACACAAAATGTGGACATTTTGTATTTAAATATTCTTAAAAGCTATTTACAAAACATCACCGGTTGTCGAAATAATACAAAACAGGGTATAAATATTATTAGGAACACTCGCAGAATGAAAACAATTAAGAGGCAATTTGCATAAACATTGTTAATGTTTTAATGCCTCAAATCTATTCTGCGAACACGAAAACATTTTAATTAATCAATAACCACTGACAATTTTGAAATATTATAAAATAATATGTTATTCAAAGCAGAACATTTCAGTGGAAAATTTAAAGGAAAGATTCTGCGGGTTTATGATAGAATCCTTTGAGTATTCTTCTAAACTTGTGTAAAGCATATTCTACAGTGAATACACGGAATGAATAACGAAATGCAGATTTAGATCATTCATGACAGCTTGCAAATGAATCTACCAGACAGCCTCTCCTCTATAATGTGCATTATTCAAGGATACGCTTGCTTGATTAGTTCCCCGCAAGTTTATTTTCTGTTGATCTGTAAGTCTGGAGTGCGTTTGCAACTATAGTGTTGAATAACAACAAAATTACATTTGTAGAGCGTCTTTCATGTCGGGGAAACGTTACAAGGCACCCAAGCAACTCTGCCTAATTTGTTTAACCTCTTACTCATTTTGTTCTTCAATATTCTCCCCTCCCGAAAGTGATTTGACTAATTTTTCCGTCCAATTGGGTGAAGTTTGACATTATCCAGGATCCCAATATCCATGTGCGACACAGAAAGCCTTCTCACTCATGGGAATTGAACCCAGAATCGCTCGTCATTTATACATGCAATCTCCAGCAGGGCTCCCTGCTATGTCACCAGGGGCAGAAACCCGGGCTGATTCCCCCCTCTCTAACCTGAGTGTTTAAGTCAACCAACAACAACAACAACATATAATTTACAGAGTGTCTTTCACATCAGGAGCACATCCCAAGGCGCTGGGACCAAGATCAGTTGATACACCACAAACTGGGGAAATAACAAGATATTGCTGTTTTTTTAAGATCAGCTTTATCAATCAAACATCCCTGACATCTTTAACTGTGGTGTTTTTTTATCAATACTACAACTGTTAGTAAACCTTAAGATTAAAAAAAATTAATTATGATTGCTTAAAAGTAGAATTTTAAAGGACATGGCTCCTTTAAATTCATGCCAAACAATTCCAATTTGCATATATAGTCGATTTATCTTCTAATTCCCCTTGACTGAGCATGAAATTAATCAACCAACCTGTCTGTCTTCTTCCATTTCCATATTACAGTACTTTCCACTTAAGATCTACTCTGCAAGTATGAGCAATGCCATTTTCTCCATTGTTGTTAAACATTTTATACTTGCCACTATGCCGTAGAATAGAATGATCTTCCACTCTCATTTACAAACGAAATTGTAAACATAAATATAAAATTTTAGGATAATACGGGGTTATGTTTTAAAAAGTCGCCAAGAGACTTGCTTGCCAAAAATTCTCTTTAAATCCAATAAAATGAAGCAGTTTTAAAGAAGAGATTGAGTTTTCAACATGTGACATATTGTCTAACAATGTGGAGTGCCTCTCTATAAGGCTCACAATTCAGACTGGAAAACTGCTAGACAAGACTATTAAATCATCACACTTTCAGTATTTGCCTACCACTGAAGTGTCATGGTCTAGTGGACCAGTGTCAATATTGAGCTCAATCTTTTCCTCAACTCCCACCATCACCAAGAGACAAATTGTAGATGAAAAGAAAATGACAGCAGCACTTTCACATATACTGTTTATTCTTTTCTTACTCTACCATACAAAAAACATTCACAAAAAGATTGGCATTTGAAATATCTGGGACCTTCTAAACCTAATCCCTTCACTCAAATCCCATGTTTAGGCAAGCACTCCGAACAATATACAACTCAGTTCAGATTCTGGATTGCTTAAATTGTATAAAAAGATAGAGTAGAATCAGATGTAATAAAACTAGTAGAATTGAGGACATAACGATCACACAAGTTAGAAATGCAAATCAAGTTGAATCTTTACAATAACAACAAAATTACGTTTTTTGGGTCTGGAATTGAATCCTCTGAGTGATGGGAAGCCATCACTTTACATCTAAGTATCAAAATACTGGGAAATTAACCACCATTTCTTAGTTGTGTTTGAAAATTTGTTCCCTTCCATATACTCTCTCACATATCAGAAATATAGGAACAGAAGCTACCCTACTACTGTAACTTCTAGAGAATTGTCATCAATGAACAGAAGAGTTATCAGTACCAAATGCAACTATTTACCACAATAAATGGTCACAATTACACACGTGTCAGTGTCAAATACAGAGATTGTGCTTATTTTATCAGAAATGTCCTTTTCAAAGATGAAAATATTTTGCTGACCAACTGTGGCTTATTCATTCTGCACTGAGTGTGTGCGCGGGGGGGTGGGGTACAGACCATCTTTGTTAAAAGCCACTCAGCTAAAGCTGAAATTTAAATAGTCTAGATTTAGAAAGATGAGAAATATGCGTTTCCTTTTACAGTATTTGGATGGCATTTATAATTTTGCTGTAGGGCTTAGCATCAACAATACATTTTGTGTGTACATTACTGAACATAGTTCATCTCCATGGATATCTGGCTCTGCGTTGATCAGGAACATTGCGACACATTGCAGGTCAGTATGTTGAATACAAAGATTTGGCACTTCTCCAGCTAAAGTATTTTGTTGCACAAAAGAATACATCCTAAACACAACAAGCAAAGTTTTACTGCAATCTGTCATTTAGCATTTGTTGTGCATATATTCACATCAGCTGAAATCCTGCACCCTGACAGTCCAGTATCTTCTTACTTTTTGCATAGTTAGAATAGTTACCATTCTGTCCTGCAAGGGGCCACTCCAGCTCACTGAGACTGGCTCTCCTCTCCTAATGTTGCTTAACAATGCACAGCAAGATCATTCACCTCAATACTAGATGAGAGCTCCTGCAGCCTCAAATGAGGCTACGAAAACAAGTGGAACTTGAGTCCTAGACACAGCTTTCATTTTCAGATTGAAATATCCATTTTAAATTGCAAAGAAATTCAGAAATTTACAAAGGAAGCCATTCAGTCCATTGTGTCTGTGCTGCTACAATCGAATGGTTTCACCGTACCTCAACATCAAGTTTATATTTTTATAGCGCCTTTCACATCGGTTACACCCATCAACTTGATTAATCTCATAAATTCTTGGTACTGTATGTCTATTCACTGATTTGTAGAAAGTCATACATCAAAGAACCTGTATACAAATAAAAGTATAACAGTGGACAGGCAATCCAATTAAGGTAATCCAATTTTCAAATATTTTAAATGCGCACTGAAAGATTCTTAATCGCTTACCTAAAAAAAATTGCACAAAGAATAAGAGTTCTCAAAACATGTGAAGAGTCAGACTTTGTTAACGGTAACATATCACACAAGATCGAACAAGCAGACTTGGAGCTTAAACATAAAGGCGTACAAAGAACTAATGGGAATTTAATTCCCAAACTAAAATTTTCCCACCTTAAATATTTCTGGTTCCTTTATATCCAGCGGTTCTGTATTTTGTTGTTCACGGTGAAATCTTTTTTGTGTCTTTTGATAGTCACTGGATTTTCTTGGTACAAGTAGCCAGATTACACCAATTGCTGTCATAAATCCACAGCCAATGCCTAGGAAAAGCCCACTGAGATAACTGGGGAGAGGGAACACTAAGTAGGAATAGACAAGCATGGTAAAAAATAATAAAGTCTTTAATGGAACTTCAGGTAGCGGTACCTCAGTCTCATCTTCCTCTAATACTTTACTTTCATCTTCAAATGCTTCTTCTTCAAGAACAGGTTCTAGAGTTTTATCCCCAACATTCTCTTCCTCAGCCTCCAACTCAGAACCTTCACTGTATAAATGGCAAAAGTCTTCATCATCTTTGCTGGCAAGTGCAGAAAGTGAGCATTTCTCTAGCACCAGAGAAGAAGCTTTCAATGACATTTCCTTTGTGGTGCCCAAAAGTGAACTTTTAGTGTCTCCTTCTTTTGATAGGCCATCAGTAGGTTTGGAGGTGCTTTTACTTGAAATGGAATCTTCTGCTGAACACTCCCCATCAGAATCACATTCTTCTTCTTTAATGCTATAGCTGTTGCTTTCCAAATGCCCATTTAAACTGGAAAGACTTGAAAGTTCTGTTGCACTGGACGATAAGGCTCTATGCCTAACACTACTGCTATCATCACCAATCATCTTGCTTAGGAGCTGAAAAGGTTCATAAATAACTTCTGAAAGGCGCCTTTTAGTGTCTTCAATTTTAGCCTCCACTTCAGTTACTTTAAAAAATGACCGGGCGTCAGATGGAGATGTGAGTGGGGAGGAAGGTGCAGTCTTCGAATCCCCTCCAGTCACACGGGGCTGAGTAAACTGTTTGAACAGATGTAAGTTTATCCGTGAATCAGAAGACCTGAATGGGACAGATTCAGAATCCTGTTTTGAAGTGTCTGTTGATAAAGATTTAACTAATGTTTTCATTAATTGCCTGTGTCTTGGGGGAGTTGTAGATTCTTTAGGTTCTACTTCTGTAGACATAGATCTCACTAAGCTCATGAATGGCCTTGTGCTTGGCATGGCAGACACTGGAACATTGGAGGGCACACTAAATTTAGATGGAGAACTAGATATAGATACTGCACTTGCAGGTCTTGTCTCTGAAGTCAAAATGGCAGAGTCTGATGGCTGGGCTAGCAATGAGGGCAATGGCACTGCAGTAACCACAGATGATGCAGAAGGCAATGCCACCAATGTGTCCAATGGCTTACAAGAGGTCATTGCTGTTGCTGAAGATGGGACTGAAACTATAACTGAATCTAATGATATACCTGATGAGGTAGCCGACTCTGCTAAAAGTTGGCCACCATGTTCAAAAGTACCTTCTTTTGCTTCACGTTCTGGTACAAAACTTTGGTCTTTCACCTCCTCATGAAAAGTTGTAGCGTAATTTTCACATTCTTCTTCCTCCTCTTCCTCCTCTTCCTTACCAAAGGCAGAGAAGTGTATCGTGAGAGTCTCTCTCGAAACCGAGCGCTGAACCTGCACTTTTGGTGTCGACGACATAGCAACTGCTCGTTCTTCATGGTTACTGTTCTGACTTGTCATTGCAGTCTTACGCAAGTGCCACAGACTAAAGAAAACACAAAGAATAAAAGGAGATGCATTAAAATCACAATTTATTCAGTTATAAAATTGCCTGCATTTCATAAAGTGCGATCATTGATCAGGATGCAACTACGCTCCAGTCTCAACTGAATTTAGTTTATAATTGTGTCAGTTACATGCCTCTAGCCATCAAGCAGAACATAATATCATGCATACGGTAACATGTCAGCGTAAGGTATTTGGTGACATTATCCTTGCGTGTCTAGTGGAGTCAAACGACTGGGTTCTGCAGTAATTGCAGTTGACAACATGCATTTACCAAGCAATCAGAGCAGCATTGAGGCTGATGATTAACGATGGAAATTACTACAGGATACAAGATAACACACTGCTTTGTTCATTTTTCAAATAATAATAAAAATAATCCTTCCATTTGAAATGGCACTTTTCACATCTTCTAGACGTCTCAAAGCGATTCACAGAATATACTGTAAAGTGAATTGACTGTATATTTGTGGGCGAAACGTGGCAACCAATTGCACACAGCAGTGTCCTACAAACAACTGTGGATTGAAATCACTAATTTACTAATGTTTTTTTGAGGGATTATTATTAGGCATGTGGATCAAGGAAACTTGCCTAATGTTTCACCCTCCCTGGAATCGAACACAGGTGTCATACTTGGAAGGCGAATGCTATAACCACTGAGCTACAGTGAAAGAATAAATGTGCTTCTGATAGTAGAAATAGGATCAGCTAACTTCAGGGATGTCATTTTGTTATTGTTGTCTATAATAATGCAACAGTAATCAATTGATAGCCATTTTAAAATAAAAGCATACCTAATGCTGTAAAAATCCACTATGCATGCTTGAACCAATGCATGAATAATTCCTCATCTTATATCTGCCATTTCAGTAAAACTATACATCTCACGCTGACACTGCTTACTCCTCTGTTGGAATCCACTTCCAATCTTGTAACATTAAGTAAAACTGAAGTTAAAAAAATGTAATTAAGAAGAGGGAAACAGAGAAAGAAAAGGAATGATAGAACAAATCCAACCAACATAGGAAGCAATCTGCTCCAGGCTGTTTGTGCAACTGAGATAGTACATCATCTAATGGATGAGAGAGCCTCTGATTTTTATTCCTGCATTTATCTGAGGGAAGTCTTATAATCATCTAATGGCCTGAGTCCAAAAATCAACTCTCTGCAAAACACAATCATAGAAATTACAGTACAGGAGACGATTTGGCCATCGAGCCTCTACTGGTTGGTACTTCGTATCCGCTCTTGAGCTAACTACTCTAATCGCAATTCGCTGTTCTTTCCCCAAAACGTTCTACATTACTATTCCTAGGATCTTTCATTACATTTTGCTATTATATACTACCTGACATTGCAGCTAAAAATCATGAATTATTACAGACTATAATAACTGTAAGAAATAACTTTATGCTATAACTTCTTTACAGCATTATGCAATTCACAAATGAATTCCAGACAGCCCAGGGCAGATGAAGTATGTGCAGTAAATTCTAAATGTGCTCATTAATGTGTCAGTAATTAACGGTTTTTCTACAATATATTCTCAGCGATTTAGAATTCTAAAATAAATAATTTTCCTCTCAGTTCCTACCACTGGCCAACAGTCATCATATAGCTAATATGAAATTGGTTCCTGGAATGGAAACTTCCTCACAAATCCATCTTTGCAATTTATCATTCCTTGCAAATACTGTAGTACTACATCAAATGCAGGGATTATTATTATTGTTACTAACAACACAACAGTATCTGATTATAGCATGGTACTTTGTGGTCTACAAGATTCCAATCAGCGCTATAATGAAGCGTCGTCACTGGACAGCCCTTTGCATTTAATGAGCATACATGCAGGACGGTAGCTCTCCTTAAAATGCTAGGTCGCCTTTTGAACACTAAAAAAGGCCCAAATTCCGGTGTGTCGACAGCATTCTACTGTATTAATTAGCAACAGTTTAACCTGTTATGTTAGAGCCTGCATTAACTGTACATGTTAACTGTAACTCATCCAAACAGGCAGCAATGTACAAGTAGCATTCCTTAGCTCCACAAATTCCCCTCCCTCCCTCTGACCTTGCTCAACGTGCAACAACATTTGCATTCTACATACAGCATTTTAAGGCATTTTCCTATATAAATACACTATTTAAGTGCCTGTTGTGGTGGTAGTGTATCAGCATGTCATTCCTAATTCAATGCACATGTAATTAAGAAATATTTTTTGAATTTTATTATACATTTCTTCTCCCTCATCATCTCTTGAATTTGACCAATTTTAAGTAGATGTTGACAAGGCAAACCATGGCTAACACCCAGACAGTAGGGGGTGAAGTACAACAATTAGTCTTCAACACATCGCCTATCCTCTGCCCTCTGTTTGACAATGGGCCAAGAACAGAACGTATTAGCTTTCAGTAGTGGCTAGTTTAAAATCATAGTATCAAATAACTAAAGCGCATCAAAAACAAAGGTATTACAATGCCACTCACGACTTTGTCAACCTGATAGTAAACATGCCTCAACATCAACCACTTAATCACAGCTTAAATGTAAATAACCAACATGCTGATATTTCAGGTTCTCACACATTCCATCTATGTAAAGACCTCTCAGAATTGTGCCACATTTCAGGAGCGACAAGCATTCTGGGCCATAAGACTGTTGCCTTTTAGGGTAGGAGGGAAAAGAAAAAACTCTCTTCTTTCTTCCCCCACCTTCACCCAATCCCTCCAATGTGAATCAAACACCGTTGGGAGGTTATTTATGATACTTAGAAACTGGAAACATATATGGATTTCAAGTGTCAGCTTGATATTGCTGTGCAAGTCATTGTTGACAGTGTCATACTACTGAGCTCTGCCAACATTACTCGGCCCTGTCAACACATTCTAAATTAGCATAGAGCTACAGTAGAAGCCTGTTTATCCATGACTCGATGAATCAGCACTTCCGTATAATCGGCATGCAAAAAAAAGTCACATTCGATAAACCGGAACATATCCAGAACAATAGCGGTGGAGCATTTGTAAATGCATAAATAATAGCAGAATATTGCATTGGTACTTATTATTAAAACTATCCTCTTGTGCTTTTCACCTGGTAGATGCTGCGCTTGAAGCCATGATGCTGTGGTTGAGGTTTATAGTACAGCAATTCTTTTTAAAATGGAGGACGCCAAGCGGGTGAAAAAAACGGAGCGCGACTTTAAAGCCTTACTAGCAGCAAGCCCCCCTAGCAGATAACCCACATTGTCGCGCAGGTACAGTATTTCGATTTGTCGCTAGTAGAGTCTAGGGTTATCAGCTTGCCGCTATAAGGCTTTAAAGTCGCGCTGCCATTTTTTTCACCTGATTGGTGTCCTCCATTTTAAAAAGAATCGCTGGACTGTAAATCTCAAACAGTGAAGGTGAGAAGCGCATGAAAGTAGTTTTAACAATAAGTACCAATACAATATTCTGTTATTATTTAGTCTGGTGTGTATGGTTGTGTTAAAAGCACTTAAATTTTTTTGTGGTGGGTTTTCGGGCGCGGGCCGCCCAAATATCCAGCAGGCACTTTAACCAGCAATGGCCAGGTCCTGTGGGTGCCGTATAAACAGGCTTTTACTATACTAGGTTTGCATCATCTCTCATAACTATAATACAGGAGTTATATTGCTGCATTAATTGAATTATGTGAGCTAGTATCTGCAGGACTGGAGGGGTGCCCCTCAAGTAATAGTACTAATAATACTAATCCTTGCATATGATAGAGATGGAGCTCAGTGGTTAGAGCACTCGCCTTACAAGCGTGAGACCTATGTTCGAATCCAGGCAGATCAGGGCGAAACCTTGGGCAAGTTTCCTTAATCCACACGCCTAATAATAATCAGTCAAAAAAATAAATTTAAAAAAATTGGTAATTTCAATCCATGACTGTTTGTGGGACACTGCTGTGCGCAATTGGCTGCCGCATTTCGCCCAAAAATATACACTTTACAGTATATTCTGTAAACTGCTTTGAGATGTCGATAAAATGTGAAAAGCGCTATATCAAATGCAAGGATTATTATTATTATTGTTACTTGAGGGGCACCCTTCCAGTCCCACGGATACTAGCTCACATCATTCAATTCATACACAATACAATAACAGCAAAATTACATTTGTATAGTGCCTTTCACATCAGGAGGACGTCCCGAGGCATTGGAAGGTTACTGCTTCAGACCTGAGCTGAGGACAAGAGGGGGCTAGGGAGGGATGGGATTAGGAGTTGCCAATGAGACCAACGAAGAGGAGTCTTGAGGCGAGACTTGAAGGAGGCCAGGGAAGAGCCGAGGTGGAGGGACTGAGGGATGGAGTTCCAGAGGTTGGGTGCAGAGTGGCTGAAGGCTTGCCCGCCGATAATGTTTTGTACAATACAGGTTTTTTTTAAAAGACTGTAGATGGCCCCCAAAAATATGTCGTATATCTTATTTGAATGGAATTTGATCAATTTCCCCAATCTTCTCCACCATTCTGTTAAGATTGTTTACAGGAAAACAGAAGTCTGGATCCAATCAACAAAATACTTCAAACAAAAAAAAATGCTACCATCTGCTTACCCTGTGCAGCCACCAAGCATGACTTGAACACAAAAACACAGGATTCAACTTCTTTGACAGAATACATAGTATTACAGACTTCATGAGAAGAAGCTGAAATATTCAACATGTATGTATTTCAATTGCAGCCAAAGTTGAACAACCTTTCAGGAACAGAAACTGGAAAGAACATAGCTACCCTTGGGAGAGATTTGTCCTAATTAAATTCTACCTGTCCTAGATGCTACACAAAGCAGCTCAATTTTTTGGCAGCAATGCTGTACTACATTTCAATTAGTGTTGGATCAAATTTGTGTTTTTTTTAATATAAACTTCAGGCTTTATTCCAATTCTGTGCAACGAAAGAATGCTTAGCTTTTGTACCACAGATTGCAAACAATCCCAGACGTGCTCTGACTGTGGATAGTCAATCCTCAATCCCTGTTGGATAGTATGTGTGGTCTGCATGTGTATGATTAAAGGAAAGTGGACATTCAATTCTAGTGAACAGGTAAGGCTACATTAAGCTTACTTTTTTTTTAAAAAAAGTCAAGATTTAAACAAATGCTTTTGTTTTCAGAAATCATAATCCTTCTTTAGCACATTACAGTGTCATAAAGGTGAGATTTCAAAATTAATACTTACGACATACATACCGTAATCCTAATGGTGATGAGAAATCTGTAGTTTCTGTATAATTACAATACACAAGTTTTTAAATGTACAATATATTGTATTTGTTGATTGGAATGTTATATATTAGAGAATGCAAAGACAATAAATTATAAACAGACCAGTTATTTAAATGTTTGGGCAGTGCAACAACATATTGGGAAGATTAAGCTCAACAATTATGTTGAGTGAAGAGTTGCATTAAAAGTTTTTTGGTGGTCAATTTTCCCTCCCTCCAAGCGTTTTGTGCTAAACAGCATGACCAAGAAAGGGAACAGGCCATGTAGGGAGTTGTGGCCACAGGCCAAAAACTTACTGCACCATGGCACGGCAAATTGGACTTTTAAATGGCACTCTAATTATGATATTTTTCTAGGTTACAAGTTCCATTAAGTTACATGTTTTACAGAACAACAACTTGCAGTAGGTTTTCATTTCTTAAAGGTTAATGCTTGCAAAATGAAAGATGAAAAAGGTCACAGAGTAAATGCAATATATTTTGTAAGAAAACAAGCTGTTTTTAGTACGAGCAAAGAACTCTTGCTGTTAAGACAAAACACAACCTAAATAGACTAATTTTTTTTTACAGTATTATGTTAACACAAATACTTAATTGAACAAAATAAAAACTGATTTTGATTCACATGTTAAACTGAATAAGAATGCAGTGAAAACCATGCATAATCAGACCATTAAATCAAAATGAGCAAGTAATGCTGAACCTAACTTAGGAATCGAATATCAGTTCTCACATATCATATCACATTCTCCTGACATGAAAGGCGCTATATAAATGCAATTTGTTGTTGTTAATGTTAATAACTAATACCTCTCCACTTGCTCAGTCTTGTTTACTCATTTAAAATAGTAGTGAAACTCTTTTACACCATTAACGCACAATAACACAAACATATTTTGGATTAAATAAACCATCTATCTTGAGTTTACAGATCAAACAAAAATGTAACAGGATGTGTCAGTTTTTTTAAACTTGAGCTGGTAGGAAATGAGTAAATATGCCTCAGGCCTTAGTCTGGGTAAACAGTATACAGTAAGAAAGGTATGTTTCTATACAGTTAACTTTTAAATTGCCCTCAATGCAACCAAATAATATTTTACAGAATCAAAAGATACATATTGGGCATGAACTTAGTTACATCTTGAGATGGGTTTAATTTCAAAACAAATTGTCTTACTGATTAAATGATTAATCAGAAATCTGAGGATTATACTTTAGCAATCATGTTTTTCCATCTTTTCTCCTTCATTAAAAGATCCTGACCATGAAACTCTATTCTATAACCAGGCTATCAGAAGTACAAGCATCACCTTTGTAACTTTCCTTAAGGATATGTCTTTGCAGAACTCCAATAACAATACAAAAATCCCAAACAATGGATATTAAAATAAAAGTTTTAAGAGTTCCATTATTGAATGAGTCACAATGGAAAGTATTAAGGTATTATGCAGACCAAATAGAATTTTGTAGCATTCAATTTCTAGCCTCACGAATGGGTAAACAGACATTACCGATTTCCACTCAAAAAAGTGTAGCCAATTCAACCAGTACATAGACTTCATGAACAAGTAAACGCTTTAACACAAGCTTAAAATACATGACTTCATGCAGCAAAAACAAGTTCACTCCCAAAGGAAAACTAGATATAAAATGTGGTACTAGCAAAACACATCTGTTCAGACAGGGGTCATAATATGGAGTGAACAAAATGAAAATAAGACAGCGAAGGAACTCTTCCAGTTCTAAGGTGCAACTCTACATAATGATCTACTCTCTCGAGGACTTAATCTGAATGTTATTATGGGGAGATGTGCAAGACAAATACCCTACAAATGAGAGGAGACTTCAATAATGTATGAGTTTTCAGAATGCATATGGCCAGTTTTCTGCACAAAACGCAATTTATTCAAGAGTCTCTGGTTGTAAATAATCTGACATACCACGACATCAAACTTGGTTTTATGACTGTCTTATTAAATCTGAAAGGCTCCATTTTTAAGCTTACAACAGTGATGCCATTCTATCTCGAGCACCTGTAGCTGCATTTGACACCGATTTTTTAAGATCCTGAAAATTCTGGCTTCCTGTACATATTTAAAAGTACATGTTATGCATTAACCTTAAGGGTGATCTCCTTTGGCACACCATGAATTTCATTCCACTAAAGTGATCATATGCATCACAGATTTTTCACTGCAAATAATTTTGTTTCTAATTTACCTTGTCATCCAGCTAATACCAGATTAAACATTATAATGCTGCATTAGTTTCCAGGAGATTTCAGTCAATTGTCTTTCGGGGCAAGCAGAAGTTCAAGAGAATTCTTCTTGAAGCTCTACCCGTCCTTAGTCAATTTCCTTAGGAGATAAAGCCAGATAGAATTCACAGTATGCATGATTGATATACTCAAAAATATTTCTTGCTTTATCTTTCTCCCTGGTAACTGTGTCTATCCATTTTACAATCAATACCACATTACTTATTTTATACATTTGAAAACATGTACATTCTGTGACATAAAAGAGCAATAAAGATTTGGAGTCAATACCTAGATTGCCAGAATTTACTAAAATCAGTACAATTAGAATACAATAGAAATATTCATATATCTAGCAAATGCTCCCATTAAACAAATAAGTTAAAACCATTAATGGAATTCAAATTAACAGAGGTACATATTCAATGTCCCCATTCATAGTCCAAAAATCTATGAGCCTAAATCTGGTATCTGTAATGAGTTGAAAAAGATTTAATTACCTACAACAAAGGAATATTCACATCAGTGTTTGTTACCATGACGAGGATGTTATGTGTGCAAGAAATTCCGTGAATACCATTGTCAAAAGTACCAAGGAATTTGGTTTTCACATCGCTGAATCCATTTTGATTCTGTACCTCCCTTACAAAGAAATCAGGGCACTTTTGTTTTGCCATAAAATAGAAATGAAATTGTCAGTCTTACACAGAAACAATAGTACAGTAGAAGCCCGTTTATCTATGACTCGATGAACCGGCACTTCTGTATAACCAGCACGCCAAAAAAAGTCCTCATTCGATAAATCAGAACTTAACCGGAACAATAGCGGTAGAGCATTTGTGAGTCATTGTCGCACAGGTGCAGTATTTCGGTTTGCTGCTAGTAATCTAGGGTTATCGGCTTGCCTCTATAAGGCTTTAAAGTCGCGTTGCCGTTTTTTTCACCCGCTTGGCGTCCTCCATTTTAAAAAGAATCGCTGGACTATAAACCTCAACCAGTAAAGGGCAAGAGAGTAGTTTTAACAATAAGTACCAATACAATATTATGTTATTATTTAGTCTGGTGTGTATAGTGTGTGTTAAAAGAATTTTAATTTTTTTGTGGTTTTCGACGGCGGGCCACCCGAATATCCGCTAGGCGCACAGATGCCAGATAAACAGGCTTTTACTGTATTGACATTTTAACACATGCTATTGTTCTTGAGAATTTGATTTGGCATATACAATAATCAGTGTAGAAGTTTGCATTTAATACATTTTTCAAATTTTCAAAGTCAATCACATCAAATTGCACCACAGTATACTGTGTTTAAAATCCTGTGACAGATAGCTGTAAGCAAGCAGCTTCAAATTTCCAAGGTTTTTTTTTGTAAAACGTATCTGTAATAACACCCTCAAGCCATCAATTATCACTCATTTCTTGATTCTGTCTAGAATGCTAGATTTGGTTCAACTCTAAAGAAAAAGTTTGGCACTAACAATTCTATTTGCAGTTTTCAAAAATATTCCCAAACTGAATTATTAACCGAGGCTTGAACAAAATTGTCAGATCCTGTACAATGCATTTACAACCATAAACCAGACTGGCACTGTAAATACATCAGAACCACGACCCCAAGCTCATTCAGAAGGGTTTGAAAATCTGAAAATAATATGCCTATCACTCATACTGATATAATTAAATTATCTTATTATTCAAGGGAAGATACTACCATTCCATCAGTTCTGTCTGGTTTCAAAGGTGAAGTAATAGTATGCCATTCACATTGTCCCGATTGATAAGATTTAAACACACACTGACTATACTTTTTCTCCAACACAAGCGGGAGAAAAAGAACTAGAGTTTGACCAGGGAAGGTACAGAAATAATAACAGTAATAATCCTTGCATTTGATGTAGCGCCTTATCATGTCTTCTAGATGTCTCAAAGTGCTTCATGGAATGTACTGAAAGTGACATGTTTTGTATACTGTAAAGTGAATTGACTGTAATATTTGTGGGTGAAACACAAGAAATAACAAAACTATGTGACCTGTACTCCTGCTTTTCTACAAATGATCATACAGGTCATGTTTTGGCAAGTAGAAATGTACCAGTTTAGCATGTATTAACGTGATACAACTTTACAGTTGTACAGTTGTATTTGCGAATATTTGGCTTCCGGTGGTTAATAATGTTATCTGTGTTACTCACAATCATAATTCCAGTAGGTAAGATAACAAAACATATCATTTTCCTGGACAACAAAGATAATTGGTCACTATTATGTGTCGTTTACTACTGACTGGTTTAGGTAATGTTGAAGAATATGCTTGTTGGTTACTTGTCCTGTCATGAACTGATTACAAACTAATTGAAGAGGATAAAAGAAACAAAAGAGCAATCCTCACATACCACTTTGTTTTACATGCCCTATCTTCATCTAAATGGCAATTGCCTTGTTTCAACGCATTGGGTATCATTGTACCTGTGCTCTGATGTAGTTAAAAGTTTCAATTTACTTCAGTATGCTTATTCATTCACTCATGATTTGTTAATGTGCTACATTAAAGTTACTTGCGATTACAAAATGGTCCTCTAATTGCTTGTACAAAACCTATCTGTACTTCAGGAATCAGGTTTCAAGGTCTGAAAAACAATACAGTGAGATTAATTACGGTGGACATGCAGACAAATGTAGTCTCATCCACCTTCAGGAGATCCAGGTAAACATCTTGTAAACTGTTTATCAATAGTTTCTACACTAGAATCCAGCAAACTAATCCCAGTCAAACATATTTCTTGTTTACAGATGCTGAGTCTGAAATTTTTATGCAAAATAAAAGTAATCCACACTGAACCAGAGTAGTCCGCTCTGCACAATGACCAAAGATTATCTCTCTATTCAAATTGTTCACATATAATTCTGGGCTCTCCCAAGCTCTTGTCACACACAGACCTGAACAAAAGCTTGAACACTGAATTTGCAGTAACACAGAGGTCAATGCAAGAGCTACCGTAAAATAGCTTTATAAATTAAGCAAACAGAAAATAAGATACGATCGATCAACTGAAATGTTAAATCATGTCAAGAGTCGAGAATTATGTTCAATCACAATTAACTACTATGCAGTATTTTAAAATAATCCTTGCATTTTTACTAAATCCTTGCGTTATTTACTAAAATCTACATGATTGAACAATTTATCACAGTCTAATCCATCCATGAATATTCTTAAAAAAGTGAAAATTAATTTTAGCCATTTGCTTTGTACACGATTCCTGACTCCAATTAGCAAGATTACAGAAAGGAAGAAGGCTCAACAGGTGAGTATATATAAATGCGTTCTTCAAATCAACTTCAGTTATAAATACACAATTACAAGCACACAAGATAAGTAACTTTGCTCCAAAGAGTTCTGTAAGCATTAATCCAACCGTATCTAGGCATGTGAAATTAGTTCAATGCCACTTCCTTAAATAATTGAAGACTCATTTTACCATCAAGCTAAACCCTCATGGAATGTGAAAAGCCATCATCCATACACAAAGTCAAGGAGAGTCAAGAATCCATCTCAGTTTCTATTATCATTCATTTAAAAAAAATTAAGGCAGATTCAAATTTATTTATTATCCTGATTTTCACAATCTTGTGAATCCATGAATTCGTTTTTTTCAAATTGCTTTAAGAGACTGGAGTCTACACCCTGAGCCAAATTACATTGGGAGTTATCACTATCAACCCAGAGTTCCTGGCCAAGACCCAGTTCAAACACAGTAAAGCAGGTTTACCAGCACCATCATCATGCAAACAGGTTGCAAAATTTCTTGCCCATATAGTTTCAGCAAGCATCGAAATTTGATTTTTATGCAAAACTTACAAGAAAGATCTTTACATGGACCAAATTGGTACAATGCTAAATTCAGCCCAAAACAAACTATGCAAAAGAAATAGAAAAATATTCCACTTTAAATAGGCAGTATGATTTGTGAATTGACTGTATATTTGTGGGTGACACACTGCAGCCAATTGCGCACAGCAGTGTCCCACAAACAGTGATGGATTGAAATTACCAATTTTTAATACTGTGTTTTTTTGGAGAAGGATTATTATTAGGCGTGTGAAGTAAGAAAACTTGCCCAATGTTTTGCCCTGATCTGCCTGGATTCGATCACAGATCTCACGCTTGTAAGGCGAGTGCTCTAACCACTGAGCTACAGGAGCTCCAGCTCTATATCTCTATATCATATGCAAGGATTAGTATTACAAACAGTGGTGGATTGAAATGACCAATTTTTATTATTGTGGGGTTTTTTGGATGACATAATGTCTGTGAGCGTGATGAATTTGTGAAAGTCCCAAACTTTTTGGAGAATGGTGTACACCTCAAAAATAAGTCACAGGTGCACACATCCTTCCACAACAACATCCACTATAATTGTTTCCAAACCAAACATATTTTTAATAAACTTTACAGTTGATTTTTTTTTCCACCCTCGAGTAAAAGGCAAACTTGAATGAACAGTGGAGTGCTGAACTAATGCTGTTACTAATGTTGAAGTGAAAAGTGCAAGGGCAAGCAGGTTGTTATGTAACAAAGTGCAACGGCTATTGGACATAAAATACAAACAAGAAAAATAATGGTCAACTGCTCAGTAGACCCAAATTATGAATAGTTATCCCTCCCTCAAAACAAAGCACACAGGGAATGGATCATGGGATAGAATTAAGAAGCGAAAGGGGAACAGTCATTATCATAAGAATGCATTATAAACTACCTAAAAGTGGGAAGAGATGGGAGACGTCACAAACTGATTCGTATAGTATGAAGCATGAGTACTCAGTTTGCTTGAAGTACAGTACTTTGTATTGTTTGCTTAATTTCTCACCTCAGCACATGACTTTTATTGAATAAGGCCACACCAGAACACTTGATGCATTCACAAGGTCTCAGCATAAATACATAAATACTTGATGCATTCACAAGGTCTCAGCACAATACAGAAAGCCATATTGACATTTATGGTCTAAACTACAGTACTTTTGAAAATTGTTGCCTCACTTTTTGAAGATAACAGAAACAACTTGCATTTATATAGCGCCCTCCATGCTGGGCGGTGTCTTAGAGCACTTCATAATGGTGAAGCGCAAGGAGGGCTTTGAAGGTGAGGACCAGGTTCTTGAACTGCATCCTCTATGTGATGGGAAGCCAATGGAGGCAGGCAGGGTCACCGAGTCTAGTGCAGGAGAGAACATGGGCTGCAGAGTTCTGGATGATTTGCAGCCTATGGAGGGAAGCATTGGGTAGAATGACAAGCAGGGAGTTTGCATAGTCAAGTCTGGATGTTATGAACATGTGTATGAGGGTTTCGATGGCCTGTGGTGTGAGACAGTGCCAGAGACCAGGCAATAGGGTGTTAAGCTCCGCCAATCTTAAGCCCTCTGAGACTCTACCCAGTGGGGAAGAAGCTATATAAGTGCAAGTTGTTGTTGTGGAGGAAGGAGAAGGTAGAATGAGTCATGGCATGGATGTGGGGTGGAAAGGATAGTTGAGGGTTAAACAAGACCCCATGTTTCTGGACTGGCTCAGTGAGGTGGAGTGTGTATCCTTGGATGGCAATGCTGTCAGCAGCTGTGGTGTGGGAGCCAATTAGGAGGGCCTCACACGCTCACATTTAGTTGAATTTTATTGTACACAGAAATTTGTTCACCAATAGCATCAATAGCAAACAGCAAAGAAAAATCATATCTGTAGTTATCTGAACACTACTTACAGAAGCACAGCCAAACGGCATAAATTAGGATTGAAGATGAGGCAGAAAGTTAGCAAATGCAACAGAAAATAGCCCTCGCACAGCACAATCAGTAACCATTGTATGAGAAAGATAGGCGTTTCCAGGATCAGGCGAGGAAAACTACTGAACGACTGTTAGTTACACAATGTACCCTTGAAAAGTTTATTTCACAATGAGTGGAAATACTGTAGAACTAATGAGTTGCTACCGGTACAGCATGCTGCTCCTGACCAGGGATGATTTACTGCTAAAATAATACAGTTCTTAGTTACAATACATGCTACTCTAGATGATTTTACATAAAGTTCACTTTGTCCCTCACAATTCAAATTATGTACTCAAATAATTCTGTAGAATAAGCATCACATTGATCTCATACACTATACATATCTATCTCAGCAAGTGAAACATTCACACTCAGTGATTGTATATCAAGCTTAGAGATCACCTCCCAAAGTAGAAAGAAAACCTGTCACCTCTAAGTATAGTGGTTTATCAAGTGTTTTCCCGTCAATTGTGCATTGCAGTGAGTGATTTTGAAATGTCTGTACTGTGCCAGAAAGTCAACAGCATCCATTTGGAACTGGCAAATTGAAAAAAAAACTTGGATAAACTGTTGAGCAGAGTCCAAAGATGTGTTTGTTCTTGAGCATGGCTGTTAATGAGACGAATTTTCATTGCTATATTCAAACTGTTCCTGGGTTGCTTACCACATTTACAGTCATGAATATTCCTGTAAATGCTATCAGGATTCATTTGGCCATACATCAGAAAACTGATTCTGCATATTACTAGGGAAAGTTAATGGAATTATAACCATTGAAAATTCCACTAATTTAAGTAATGTGTTACTGAGGCAACGAAAAGTCTCTCGCCTTAAAGGATTTACATATTTGGAAATTTTAGCACCTTAGGACGTCCTCCCGACGAGAAAGGCGCTCTATAAATGTAATTGTGTTATTGTTGTAAGTATCTTTTGTAAAAAGATTTTCTATTCGCATTTTGGGGGACCAGATAACCAATACAAAGCACTTAATATTTTGATTTCTAAAATAGGATTCTTCTCAGAAACTCACTGGAAATGTATATACCACATACAATAATAACAATCTTGCATTTGATATAGTGCTTTTCACGTCTTTTAGACGTCCCAAAGCACTTCACAGAATATGTGATAAAGCAAATTGACTGTATATTTATAAGTGGGTGAAATGCGGCAGCCAATTGCGCACAGGAGTGTCCCACAAACAGTTATGGATTGAATTTTGTTGCTGTTTGTTTTGCAGGGATTATTATCAGGTGTGTGAAGCAAGGAAACTTGTCCAAGAATTGAACCCAGGACTCTTGCTTTCAAAGCACATGACAACTTCATACTAAAATTATCTTTTTATACATGTTTTACAACAACGACCTCGATTTATATAGCGCCCTCCACGCCGAACGGCGTCTCAGAGCGTTTTAGAGAATATCCCGACTTGATGTTAGATTTATGTCTTTTGAGGGAATCTTTTGATGGAATCTGTGATGTCACAGTCAACTCTAATTTTCTTTGAACTCCAACCATTGGAGTTCATGATATCATGATGACCAAGATTGATTTGTGATTGTTCCACACACGACATCCCTTCCCTTTTACCATTAACCAGCAGATTAACTTCTATAGTTTCTCTCTGTAGAATGAAAGTTGGTTGCATTGTCTACACATGAAAAATAATACATAATAAGCCTTGCATTTGATGTAGTGCCATATCGTATCGTTGATACATCCCAAAGTGTTTCACAGGATATCCTGTGGATTGATTGGGGATTATATGGGCGAAACTCAGCACAGCAATGTTCCACAAACAGCCATGGAGTGAGTAACCAATTTTAGTTGGAGGATTGTTAGCCAGGACATCTGGAGTCAGAAACTCCCTTTTATTTTTGAATAGTGCAATGGAATACTTAGCATCCACCTGAACAAACAAATGGGACCTCGGTTTATAATAATAATAGCATTTGATATCGTGTTTTTTACGTCTTCTAGATTTAATGTCTCAACATTTCCCCTTTCTGCCCGTCCTTCCAGAGGTTATTCTTTCTAGTCTCTTTTCAAAACTCACTTTCCAACTTGTTCATCTCTGTGTCCCTCACATTTCTGCCCAAAGGAAGCTGCCCACTTTTTCTTCTGTAATTCTAATCTTGATGATCTTGGCAAAGATCCTCTCTCCATTCTGATCCTCAGCAAGTCTATCAGCTTCTCTAGATGTTGATATATGTGCTGATATATTACTTCAGAGCCCCTCCAAACAACATTCTTTATTACTCAACATTCAACTACATGAAGGGAAGCTAAGTCCAGCAGGAAACTGGACTTCTTAAAGAAAGCAGAAGTACAAGATCAGCAGGTCTATCTATACATCTTATGATCCTACTCACTTCCTCCACACTGTCCTATCATCACACTTCTCACAACTGTCTTCAAAATTTCTTCCTCCGCCCTCCCCTGCCCGCCCGCTCAAGACAGAGGAACTCTTCAACTTCACCAATCTTTCCCACTCCAAACATGACATCTTCCTAAAAAAAAACTACAGATACAGGAAATCTGAAACATAAACAGAAACCCTTGGGAACACTCAGCTGGTCAGGCAGCATCTATGGAGAAAGGAAAGCGAGTCAACATTTCGGGTCCACCAACCTTCATCAGAGTCCCGATGAAGGGTCATGGACCTGAAACCTTGATAAGTTATGTGACAGGACACCTCACATAAAGGGCTAGGGCACAGATGGAGGGAGGGTGGGGTAAGACACTCACGTTGAACAGAGTGACCGACCACTCTTACCAAGTGGCGGTTTCCACCTTTCCTTTCCCATTTTAAGATCAAGATAGGGTGGGGAGGAAGAATTGTAACCACAGAAAATTCTTAATTTCTCTGCATCAGATTAGTTAGTTAGTTAGACAGACAGACAGATCCATCGCAGATAGATAGATAGATAGATAGATAGATAGATAGATAGATAGATAGATAGATAGATAGATAGATAGATAGATAGATAGATAGATAGATAGATAGATAGATAGATAGATAGATAGATAGATAGATAGATAGATAGATAGATAGATAGATAGATAGATAGATAGATAGATAGATAGATAGATAGATAGATAGATAGATCGAGCGATCGATCGATCGATCGATCCCGGAGTAGAAGGGAGGGAAGATACTAGGACCTCTTGGTGCCTGGGAATGTTGGCTTTCAGGCTCAACGCCAGCTCTCAAAACAACAACAACATCCTTGGATTTGATGCCTTATCACGTCGTCGAGACGCCTCAGAGCGCTTGACCGAATATACTGTAGAGTGGATGCACTATAACATACTATGGATTGAAAATACAGCAGTTGCATAGTTGAGTGAATGAGTGAGTGTCAGTCAGCATCCAATGCCTTGGGGGTGAGATGTCAAAACCTCCAATAGACATCATTGTTATTGATGTTTATTATTATTATTATTCTCCTCAACCGGAGCCGCTCCCGCGGTCGGTGCCCTGGGCACGCGGGTTGAGTGGCGGGGGGGGGGGAGGGGCAGCAAGCGGCCTTAGCGGCGGGTGGCTTTCCCGCTCGCAGGGCCGTGCCACGGCGCCAGCAGTCCGGGGAAAGGAGGCTGGGATGAGGGCGTTACCGGCGGCTGGTGGTCCCGGGGACGGAGAGGTGACGAGGAAGGTCTTGGTGCTGTCACCCAAGGTCCCCAGGCCCTCACTCACTCACTCACATCCTTCTTTCGTCCCTCACTCACTCACCCGAGTGTCTGTCATGGCAGCCGCCCGCTCAGTGCGGCTCCGCTCTCCTCTCCTCTCCTCGAGTAACTCCCCTCCCGGCCGCCGCCGCGTCTCCTCACAACCGCCACCCGCCGCTCGCGCCGCCCTCACAGCGTCGCCTGGCAGCGAACGGCGCATGCGCGCCATCTCCACTGTCTCCCTCCTCCTTTTTCTCGCCCCACCCCCCCTCACCGTGTCTCATGCACACAAACCGTCACGTCCCTTTACGCACGCAGCGCCAGCCACGCCTCACGTTAGTAGAGCGCTGCACCACGCCCTCTGTTGATAGCCCCGCCCCCATTACTAGCCCCTCCCCTATTGCTAGCCTAGCCACGCCTCCATTTAGTGTTAGTCACGCCCCCTGATTCTCGCCACGCCCCCCCCCAGTGCTCCCCCAGTTTAATGTAGTGTTTTTCATGTCTTTTAAACATCTCCAAGCGCTTCACAGAATAGTAACAACAATAACAATCCCTGCATTTGATATCGCGCTTTTCACATTTTATCGACGTCTCAAAGCGCTTCACAGAATAGACTGTGAAGTGAAGTGACTGGATATACGTGCGCGAAATTGCGCGCAGCGGCGTCCCCCACAAACAGGCGTGGATTGAAATGAACACTTTTTATTATTGAGGTTTTTTTTGGGAGGGATTATTATTAGGCGTGTGGAGGAAGGAAACTTGCCCATGGGTTTCGTCCCAACCTGCCTGGATCTGCACAAAAGTGTCCCACAAACAGGCGTGGAAAGAAATGACAAATTTTTATTATTGTGGGTTTTTTTGGGGAGGGATTATTATTAGGCGTGTGTGTGGAGTAAGGAAACCTGCCCAAGGTTTCGTCCTGACCTGCCTGGATTCGAACACGGATCTCACGTTTGTAAGGCGAGTGCTACAACCACTGAGCTACAGAACTCCACATAAAATGCAGTGACTGTAATTATGGGCAAAAATGCAGCAGTCAGTTTGCACACAGCAAAGTCCCACAAACTGTGGTGGAGTGAGTGAGTGACCCATTTTTATTTGGGAGGATTGATAGCCGGGAGAGAGATTGACTCCTTTCTCTTTTCCAACCGCGCCGCAGAATCTTTAACGTCCACCTGAACAGGCAGGCGAGCGAGACAGGACCTCGGTTTAACCTCTCATCTGAAGGACGGCACCTCCAACATTGCAACTCCCCCCCCCCCCCCACCCCCACAACACTGCGTTGGAGCTTTAGTGCAGGGCTCGTGATTCCCAATCCCGACGTGGGTCTTCAACCCACAACCTTCTGACTCAGAGGCCAGAGCGGTACCACTGAATCAGGCCGGTCGAATGGCCTCCTCCTTCTGTGCTGTAAAATTCTGATTCAATGTTGGAAGTTCTCCGATAGACGTGGATGCCATTGCCACCTTGTGGTCATGGCACGCAGACAGCAGACAGAAGAATTACAGAGGGAGGTGGTGGGTTTGCTCTCTTCCCTACGGGTAACATGACTATACCTTGCAATATTGTGATTATGTCGATGTGTGCGTGCGTGCGTGCGTGCGTGCGTGCGTGTGTGTGTGTCCGTTAGACAAAGCCCAACTCGCTAAAACAGAAAGTGAATTCTGCAATAAACACAGAAGTCGCTGGGAACGTTCAGGAGATGAATTTTGCCTGTAGCGAATTGTGTATCCTCCTGGGCAAGGCTACCACAGGGTAGTCAGCGGGCAAACACAGCTCCTGCCTTTCCTGTTGGTGATACTGAGGCTTTGTGCTTTGCCCGCGTGTCTGTGCTCAGAATAATAATCCCTGCATTTGATACAGCGCCTTGGGACGTCCTCCTGACATCAAAGGCGCGATACAAAAGGTTTGTTGGTGTTATCATATCATCGGAGTCCTGTAGGTCAGCGGTTAGAGCACTCGCCTTATAAGCGAGAGACCTGGGTTCAATTTCAGGCAGGTCAGAGTGAAATCTCGGGCAAGTTCCCTTACTCCACACGCCTGATAATAGTCCCTCAAAAAAAACGATAAGAAATTGGTAATTTCAATCCATGACTGTTTTTGGGACACTGCTCTGCACAATCGGCCGCTGCATTGTGCCCACAAATATTCATTTGATTAAGAATTCACTTTACAGTATATTCTGTGATACGTCTAGAAGACGTGAAAAACGCTGTATCAAATGCGAAGATTATTGTTATTATTATTATTATTATTGAGACCTCTCAAAGAGCTTCACAAAATATATTGTAAAGTGGATTGCCTGTGTACTTTGTGGGTGAAACACAGCAGCCAATTGCACACAGCAGCGTCCCACACTCAGTTGTGGATTGAGTGACCAAATTGACATTTATTTTTCAAACAATATCCCACCTACACTTTCCAGATTCACGCTTTCAATTTCAGTACATACATTTATGTAGATTTTTGCCGTACAAAACTTTTCCTCACATAAAATGACGCAACAAATGGAAAGACAAATTATTACGGGAGAGTTTTACACCCCCGGGCCGACCAAAGGAACGTCACTAACACTGCTCCGGAAAACAGAAGCAGGCGGACAGAAACAAACAGTCACTACACGTGAATGAAATAACCAGAAAACTCTTTCAGCTGTTTACGTACTATAAAATAATAAGAACGTTTCGTAAAAAGTTTTTTTGGATTCTCCTTTACCCCAGACAGTCAGTCAGTCAGTCAGTCAGTCAGTTAGTCTCTGATGCCTCGTTCAGCTCCTTGGCCACATCAGCTTCATGGAGTAGACAAAATCAGCTGTGTAACTGATCAGATTGACGCAGATCATGAGGGCCGTGCTCAGCTCGTTCTGGCAGACCACGCCCCAGTCCCATCTTCTCTTCTTGCTCAGGTGGTGACCCCAGAGAATGGCCAGCGCCAGGTACACGAGGAGCGAGGCCGAGCTGGTCCCCACCAGCAGCCGGTTGAAGGGCAGCGGGCAGCACCCGCGGCATTCGCCCAGGATAGTGAGAATCACCCCCAGCGAGAGCAAGAGCGACGCGCTCACCAACCCAACGCACCACCAGTAATTCCAGGCTGCATTTCTGTCCTCCTCCGCGCCTAGGTTACTGTGCAGTTGACTCAAAGCCATGAAAATCACGCAAGCGCCGAACACTTGTAGTACCTTCAGGATCCCGGGCGGTGTGGCCATGTATCGGCCTTGCTCCCCCGCGCTAATGTAGACCTCCACCCAGTAAGCCAGCGAGGCCAGGCAGGAGAAGGCGGAGGCGGCCAACATATACTTGCACGAGGTTCCGCCCAAATCGTCGAGGCATTTTTGGTCGCCGTTCACCACAAAGATCGGGTAGGTGACGGAGGCGGCCAGGGTCATGAGGGAGGAGAAGGTGGCCAGGGTGACCGGCAGGTTCTTCCAGGAGAAGGAGACGAGGCTGTGGAGCTGGGTGAACTCCAGCAGGAAGATCAAGGCGCTGGCCCCAAAGGCAAAGCACCAGGAGAACATGGCGAAGGTGTGGTAGGGGCTCGCAGACCCAACTTTGGCCGCCAGGCTGAAGGTCACACATGTGAGGAGCATCTGGAGCAGGCGGATGGTAGTCACCGGGGAGCTGAGGCTCTGGATATCACCGAAACGCACCGGCATCTCCTCGCCTCACCTCGTCTCTCCTCTCCCCTCCTCTCCCCTCGTTTCTCTCTCCTCCGCTCTCCGCTACTCTCCACCTCTGCTGGGTCTACACCAGGAGAGGTCCAGGCCGGCCCGAGAGGCACAGCGCACACAGCATCACAGCCCCTCAACTCCGACTGCTTAAACACTCCAACCCTGAGAGATGAGTTTGTGCGTTCAGTGTATTTCCTGCCCCCACCTCCTCACACACCAATGCTTTGTCTCACTCTCACTCTCTCGGGGTCTCTCTCTCTCTCTCTCTCTCTCTCTCGATCTCTCGAACCCTCCTTCTCTCTCTCGATGACCTAGTTTTGCCGACCGCAAGTGGAAATGATGCAAGCGCTCACGCAATCCGAATTGCTTGCTTGCACAAAAGAGAGACCAAAACAAAAAGTTTCATTCTTTCCACCTGAGGCCGAGACAACAAAGGCGAGATCGCGGCCGAGATTCGAACGATTCCTCGGTGATTTTGTGAGAAATAAATGGAATTTTTTTTTTTTTAAATGCAGGTTTCAGCATAAACTCAAACACGGTGAGTGAAGTAAAGAAAAAGCTTCTCCCCCCCCCCCCCCCCCCCCCACCCTCCATCGAACCACAACAGATTACATTTGTGATGGGCCTTTCATATCGGGAGGACGTCCCAAAGCGCTTCAGACAAGGCAAAGTCACGTCCGCAGACACGGGGTAAACCTCCACCTGTATGCGGATGACACACAAATCTGTGTTCGAATCCAGGCAGGTCGGGGCGAAATCTTGCGCGACTTTCCTTACTCCACACACGCGCCTGATAATAATCCCTCCCAAAAGAAACACAGTGGTACAATTGGTCATTTCAATCCACGACTGTTTGTGGGGGACGCTGCCGTGCGCAATTGTCTGCCGCGTTTCACGCTTTTCACGTCTTCTAGACGTCTCAAAGCGCTTCACAGGATATACTGTAAAGTGAATTGACTGTATATTTGTGGGCGAAACGCGGCAGCCAATTGCGCACAGCAGCGTCCCCTCGCAAACAGCCGTGGGTTGAGTGACCCAGAAAAAACATTTCTCTCTCATGAAAGTCCGTTGGCGTCTGGCACCAAAAGGGTCGGTTGGATGACTGGAGCATAGGCTGGGAACATACCCTGTCTCCTCTCCACTTCCCCTCCCCCCCCTCACACCCCTCCCCACCTCCCCCCCCACCCCCATGTGGGGGGGGGAGTTTGATGTTGGAACAGTAGCAGTGTTGCCCAGGGCTACGAATACATCGACGAGACACCACAGACACCACAGCGGGGCTGAACACAGCGCAGCTCGGAGCTCGGAGCCGAGAGGAAGCCGCGCTGGAGCCCCACTCAAAGTCAGACACGAGTGAGACTCGGAGACAGGAGGGGAATCAAACCTTCTCTGTGGTAACGTGGCAGGAAGTGTAGCCTTGGTCGTGTAGTGTAAGGCGTAGTAACTGTGTACTTTGTGGGCGAAACTCAGCAGCCATGGCAGCGGTCCCACAAACACTTGCCATGGGTTTATGTCATGTCATGGGTGTCGCTGTTTAACAGCCCCTCGAGCCACAGGTCGACCATCAACACTCCAGGCCATCCCGTGGAACTAACATAAAGCCTGTAACTCAGTGGTTAGAGCGCTCGCCTTGCAAGTGAGAGACCTGGGTTCATATCCTGTCAGGTCAGGATAAAACCTTAGGCGGGTTTCCCTACTCCAGACGCCTGATAATAATCCCACGGCTGTTTGTGTGGTGGGGGTGGGTGGGGGGGGGGGGGGGGGGGGGGAGGACGCTGCTGTGTGCAATCGGCTGCCGCGTTTCGCCCGCAGATATACAGTCAATTCACTTTACAGTCTATTCTGCGAAGCGCTTTGAGGCGTGCAAGTTGTTGTTGGCTGGTGTGTTTAACATTGTGACTGAAATAGACAGAGTGAGACTGAGGTGGCATGTACTCACTGGTATCTCAGCCCAGCCATGACTGGAGTGTTGCTGCTCTCTGCTGGTGATGTCTGCTAACTGCAGGACATGTCTCATTCTACTGCTCTGTGTCTCTGTGTGCCCTAGCCACACACATATATATATATACACAAAGACACACATACATACACATACACACACACACACACAGGAATTGCAAGGCTGCACAAACAAATAACTAAACACTCTGAGACGCAGTCCTGGGAGCGTGAAGGGCGCGATATAAACGCATGTTGGCACAAACAAAAGCGACAACAAGAGCAATTCCTTTTGGACACGAAAAAAAAAAACAGCCTCGGCCGAACTGCCGGCCTAACCCAGCCTCAACCCCACAATCTGTGTCAAATCTTCCCGGAGGAAAGTCTCCCAACGAAACAAAATGCAGAGCTTCTCGTTGCATTACAGAGGGGTGATAAAGTAACTCGCCCACGAAACACGCAGCCGATTTACAGTATAGTATAGACTGTGACGCGCTTTGACATGTCTCAATTACATGATAAGGCCCTATATCAAATCCCAGGATTAGTATTATTATTATTACTATTGTTACACTAGCTTACTGCAGTTTGCGTTCAATCGTGATCACGCCACGGAGCGAGGAGTTGAAAGTAATAATATAATATATATAATAATAATCCTTGCATTTGATATAGCGCTTTCCACATCTTATCGACGTCCCAAAGCGCTTCACAGAATATACTGTAAAGTGAATTGGCTATTATATATATTTGTGGGCGAATCGCGGCAGCCGATTGCGCACAGCGGCGTCCCACACACAGTCGTGGATTGAAATGACCAATTTTTTTATTGTGTGTTTTTTTTTGGCGGCATTATTATTAGGCGTGTGTGGAGTAAGGAAAGTTGCCCAAGGTTTCCCCCTGACCTGCCTGGATTCGAACACAGGTCTCCCCAGCCCGCAAGACAAGTGCTCTAACCACCGAGCCACAGGAGCTCCATTTCGCCCACAAGTATACAGTCAATTCACTTTACAGTATATTCTGCGAAGTACAGGAGCAAACGCTGGTTTATAAGGGAGAACCAGGGAGAGAGAAGGGTGGGAGAGAGAGATGGAGAGAGAGGGGTGGGGGGGGGGAGCGAGGGAGGGTGGGGGGGGGGAGGCTGGTGGGGGAGAGGGAGGCTCAGTAGCTAGTGTGGCCTCATGTTAATTTTCAGCCTCGCTCTCCACGACTCACAAAGACATTTAGGAGTGATTGAGATCAAAGTGATCAGAGACGCTGCTGTTGCACTGAAGGCAGATCCTGGATGCTCCCTTTCAGGCGTCTAATAATATCATCTTTATGCAGTTAATAAACTGCACACTTCAGTCAAACCGGATCATTATAGAGGACTTAGGCAGCTAATAATTTAAAAGCCCTAGAATCAGTCTTTGTTCTTCCTTTGAACCAAACAACATTCTGTTGAATGAGGAGGGAGTGGGGGGGGAGAGGGGGGGGTGGTGGAGGGGGAGAGGGGGGGGGAGTGGGTGGTGGGGGGGGAGAGGA